>VZRZ01006170.1:122445-141068 GCA_013398175.1 Climacteris rufus | reverse complement strand
ATTTATGTTTGGCCTCTTGCTGCAGCTGTGAGGGGTTTGGAGCCCTCAGTTGTGAGTGAGCCCAGGCTGTGGCTCAGCTGAGCCTGCTCCTGGCTCTGGCCATTGTTTACAGCTCTGCTGTACCCAACAAAGACATTTCAGTTCTCATTTCAGCAGTCAAATACTGCCTCACTATGGAGTTGCTCCTAATACCATGACAAAGATAGTGAAGCCAGGGTTTTGTTTTAAAAAGGGAATGAACTGAATTTAAGGAACTTTTTTTTTTTGTTCCATTTTCAGTGTCTTTGTTGTAAAAGTTTGTAGTCCTGAATTAAGATGCTGTGATGTAGGTGTAGTAAAAATATGCTGCACTTGTAGCAATAAGGCTGCTTTTTAAATGTAGTTGCTTAAGGGTATATATATTTCACATGCCAGGAGTTATGAGGCAACTGCAAACCAGGGAGTTTGAGTTTCTGAATATTAAATCCCCTTTTAATAACATGTTCTTACTACAACACTTAAAATGCTTGGCAACCAACAAAAGCCTCATCCAAGAGGGGTGTACTACATCTATTTAAAGATATAAAAGAGTTGCCTTCTAGATTCTATTCAATGATCTATAAGGGGCCTGACCTCTCCTTTAGTTCCTTTCATATTGCTATTACGTTTCCCATGAATGATTTCCCTCCCCCCAGTCCTTTAACTTTTCTGATTTTGTGAAAGAATCCAAGGAGGATTGGCAGCTGGGCAGTAGCTGGAAATCTTAAGGCACTTTATTTAACATTAATTTTGTACAGAAACAGGAATGAGACCCTATAGCAGTATAGTTTAGAGTAGAAAGAAATGTGGAAAATTGTTTAGGATCGTCACATGGTTTGGGGAGAAAAGTAGTTTTCTGTCTCTCACTGAATCTCAGTACTAAATTTTTCAGGAGGCCTGACCATCTCCTTTTCCACTGATTGAAACCTTAGCACCTCTGAGAATTAGCTGGGAGCAGGGAAGGACCTTGTGAGGCCACCCTGGCTGGGGGATGGAAATTTGGGCTTTGCTTTATCACACATTTGTACAGTCAGAGAAGGGAGCCCTGTAGTGAGACTTAATGACAAAAAACCCTCCACCCTAACCCTCTTTTATCTCTTTACTGAGATGATCCATTTATTTCCATTATTCCAAAATGATAAAACCAACAGACTTCTGGAAAGCATTTTTTAGTGGAAAGCTCTCTGTTTGAAGAACATTTACTTGGATTGTTATAAAAAATAATCAAATTTCAATCCCCTATTCATAAACCCACAAGCCTCCCTGTGTTCAGAGGTCTGTGTTCTGATCTGCTTGATGGAAAGCTAGAACTGTGCTTGCAAATTCCTGGTTTGTTTTTCTTCTCTTGCAGCCCCCCCTCCCTGGGTAACACTGCATAATAGAGAGAAACTCCACAGAAAAGTGGGAAGAGACCTCCTACTGAGGGGTGCTACTTAAGATACAGATCATTGGCATTTACCAGCCATATAAAAACAATATTTTCTCAAACCCTGCAAGTCCTGCTCCACAGCAGAGGGCTACAAAAGCCAAAAGTTTGGTGCAGTTCATCAAACAACACCCCCCCCCTTTTTTTTAATGCATTTAACTTGTTTTAATAAACCTCTGGCTTCATCTTTAATTCCAGATTAAGTGTTTGGATCTGTACCTTAGTGAAGCTCTGCAGATCTATTGTGAAATCTTAAGTGCTCACATGTTAGAAAAAGGCATCTCTTCTGCCTAATATATTTATTGATTTAAATAATCTGCTTGATGGTGCATCCATCATGCTGCAGATTTGCTGATAATTTCAAAGACCATTAGTTGGAACAAACTATTTGCATTTTATTATGTTTAGTTTCTTGTCTATAAAAAAAAATAAATCAGGCTACAGCAAAGAATGAAACAAACACCAGTCAAATTTTAACAGAATATTTAAAAAAAGAGATAGACTAGTTCCTTTTAAAAATTGTGTTAAACACTGACTTCTGATCAACTTAAAGTATAAACTGAAAGTGATATAAATGCCAAATAAACCTGTGTGTATTTAGGGGAAGGATTTCTAGTTGCATTTATTAAAACAGGAGTTGATAATTACAAAAAATGTAACGTTTAGGTGGCAGTTCCCCCACAGAAAGAAAAAGGAATTAGAGAATTCCCAAGATCAAAATGAAACTGATTCGAGTGAGTTGCTTTATGGGAGTCCTGAGTCAAAGGAAACATCTGGTCCTGGGCCCTCTGAGCAGGGCGTGTGGTGCAGACTGCAGGGATGTCACCCACAGGGCCAGGGCAGCCTGCAAAAGCAGAATTAGCTGCCTAAAAAGGGCATCTCATTTATCCAGGAGTTATAAAAATGTGTGTTGCTTAGAAAGGTGCCCTCTTTGTTTCACCCTCCAACAGCTGAGGTTGGGAGGGTGAGGGAACAAGACAAATCTGCTCCAGCTGCTTTGGTTTTTCTCATATTGGAGAAATTTGAAAGCAGATGATGCTGTTTTCAGAATAACGATCCAAAAAGCCTTTAATGTGCATAATAATAGGAAATCATCACATTTTAGCTTTGTCCAGGCATTAATTTTTCTTTTGCAGCATGATTTTCTTAGCTCATTAAGGAAAACATTAACAAAAATAAGTTTGCCTGAACCTTGCAGGTAGTGCTGCTTCTACTGACAGAGAATACAAAAAATATTTGTATAAGAGAATACAAAAACTATGGTTAAACAAATCCACAGCTTTTTTTGCACCCTGGGTTAGGAATGGCTGTGCCTGTGTGGGGAGAGCACACGGCTTTTTTTTTTCCCCCCTTCCTTTGCACAGGAGAATATTCAAAAGCACTTTTTGTTGTTTTGTGAATAACCGTATTAAAAGGGGAGGAAGAGATGTTATCTGTCAGACCCTTTTAGTGTCATAGTACCTAACTTTGTATAGGCCATACAGAAGACTGCCAGGGATGCTTTTTTTGATCCTCTTGGAGTGCAGCTTTTCTTTTCAAGCCTCAGCGTAATGGACTCTTAATCCCCGGGTTGCTTCCTGCCCCGGCAGAGATGTCTTTAGCCCAGCATTCGTTTTGTTTACCTTTTTTTTTAAAAAAAAAAACCCTAAAAAAGTCTCACAAGGCAAACTCCAGAATCCATGAAAGACCTATGAGATATTTGTGAAATGGGCCATGACTGCTTATAATTTGTAGGAATAATTACAGCATGTAAGGAAGTCTGCATTTATTAGCAGCAGTGATGAAGCATGTTGTTAAGCACACAGTGTGTCACCAAAGCAGCAGGCTGCCCCCAGCCCAGAATGGCTTTCATTGTTAATTTGGAGCAGAAACACTGAAGCATATCCTGAGAAGGATGCTAATGAAGGGACTGCCAGTAGTAAAATCCCAGTGACCTTTGTGCTTTGTGCTAATTTCTATTCCCCCTCCCTTCCCCCTTCTCCTTTCCCCCTGAGCTGCTATCTGGCCAGTTAGCCCGTGAATTTTGAGGTACAGTAGGAGTGTTGTCCGTGCCAGGGTGAGCTCCACGTGCCTCCCCCACTTCCACTCAAATCACAGCAGATTAAAGAGGCTTTTGTTGAAATATAACAGACACGTAGAGGCAGGGTTCAAATTAACTGATTATAAATCACTAGTTAGTCTGAGAAGCCAAATCTAGAGCTGGCTAATGATTTGAAATTACTAGCCAATTGTTAAATTAATCCCCTGTTTTAAAGCAACTGGGAAATGTTTGACAGCTGCACAGGAATAAATATTTACATGTTTTCTGTAGGACCTGTTCTCTGCAGGGCTCGTTTGGCTGGGTCCATCAAGAGGCAAAGGAGAGGTGGTAGAGCTGAGCCAGATCCTTGGAGCTGCAGCAGGGGAGGAAATGAGCCTGGATTTTAGATGGACCCATTGTACTGACAGCTTCCAGGTCTTGGCCTGAGAGCCAAGCTTTAAAATTTCAGCCACCTAAGGAAAAGGAGTTGGATTTGATGGCTCCCTTCTGTAACTTTCTGTTCCTGCCCTCTTGTCTGCCTGATGCTGAAAGTGTTTTTGATTGCCTGAGTTAAGCAGTACAAAAAAAAAGAGTTGAAGGAGTTGTTTCAGGGTTATCATTAAGGAGTGGCTGAGGGTTTCTGCATCCAGGGCTGAGGTCTGGAGCTGTTAGAGAGGGGCTTTCAGCCCTTTTTGCAGGTGGAGAGCCCCCACCCAGTGGGAGCAGTGGCCTTGGGAAGTCTTTACAGGGCAGCACTGCCCAGCTCTTGTGATGCAGACATTCCCCATTTCCCCACAACAGTGCAGTGGAAGGAAGGGAGGGAAGGAGCACCCCAGAGCACCCATGGGCCCCGTCCTGCTGCTGCTCTGACACACTGACACCTTGCCTTGCAGGGACTGTGAAGGTGAAGAGCTCTAACATACAAGTTGGTGACCTCATCATTGTTGAAAAGGTTTGTCTTTATCTTTTCTGTGTAAAGTGCTCTTTTTGCAAGACTGTGGAAAATTAGATAATTTGAATTCAGACTTATTTTACAATGGGCTTAGAAAGCTGAGTGTTGAACACTAGTTAAAATATTGAATAATTTTCAGAGTTCCCCTGCCCCACCAATAGCATCATCTTTACAAATGAGAGAAAATCTGTAGGCATACACCTTTAACCTAATTTTTCTACTTCCACTATAGCAAAATAAAGAGCCTCCCTGTCCTTTCTCTGACACATTAAATACCTGATAGAAATGCAACACCCAGATGTCGTTTTGGGTGTAAACAACAGTGTTGGGAGACCCAGTGATCCATTTGTAGGTGCTGGTATATACAGGTATATTTCCCCCTTTACACAAGTTTTTTATGTGGGTTTTTTTAAATCCACTGATTTTATGTTTTTCCCACACACACTCTGTGCAAGCAGCTGTGACCTCGAAACCATTAGTGTGAAAACTGTGCAAAAAGAGAAAATGGGGAGCTGTAGATTCCAGGTACAACCTTTCTTCTAACATGAGACTCCTTGAGAAGAAACCAGCCTTAGTTTAAAATTTCTTCATACTTCTAGAATTACTCCCCAGCCCTTTTGTAAACCTAACCCTTGTGTCTGGTCAGTGGGAGCTGGCACCAGTTACTATTCTACACTTGGAATTCTGCAGGGAAGGGAGCTTAGGATTCAAAGCAAAAGGAATCCCCAGCCCCAGCTGGACAAAGGGATCCCCTTTGTGCTGTGCTGGTGTCAGTGGGGCTGTGGAAGGCTCTGCACACCCGTGCAGGCCTGGGTGCACAATAATGGCCTTTCTTCTCCTCCCAGAACCAGAGGGTCCCTGCTGACATGATCTTCCTGAGGACGTCGGAGAAGAATGGTAAACATCTGGAACCAATTGTTAAAATAGCCATTAACCTTTCACTGGGTGTTTAGAGAAAATTATCTTTTGGAAACGTGAAAGAAATAGATAATAGTAAAATTTCAGAGAGAAAATTCCAGTGGTTTTATGGACCACCACTTCTCAGGATGTTACATACTCTGATTTTGTTTGCTAATCACAGAATGTAGGGGTTGAATCCAGGGTAGATGAATCTGGTTGCATTTTAGATACAAATCATTTTACTTGCTGTTCGAGTTTGTTTTGTTAAATGTGGAATAAGGAAATGTCTGATCAGAAGGGTTAGAAAACAGACTAATGAGAACATTTCAAATGTCTTAAAAATTATAGCACAGAGTGTGAGTATGTTCTGGAGTGCTGGAAGGAAAGGAATGCGCGATGCAGGAATATCACCCTGCCGTTACTAACAAACATTACTTGGAGTCAGACAGAGTTTCCAGCTAAAGAAGGGTGTGAATACCCTAGCTAGGAAGCCCTGGCTTGTCTGTAGCTGCACCTAGGCAGAGGTGGAAGGAGCCCTGAGTGCTGTTGACCCCCCAGGCTCCTGCTTCCTGCGCACGGACCAGCTGGACGGGGAGACGGACTGGAAGCTGCGGCTGCCTGTGACCTGCACCCAGCGCCTGCCCACGGCCTCTGTAAGCTGCTGCCTGCAAGGGCTGCCCTGGGCACCTCCCTGCATGCCTGAGCTGCTGAGCTGTGGCTGCTGCTGCAGCCCCTGCGCTGTTTGCAGCCTGCAGTTTCTTTGGTGGGGCACAGACACCTACTGAGTCGCAGGAGTCTCTCAGGTGTCACTCCGAGACATCCTCCTCACTAAACTGCTGCACCAGGTGGATTTTCTCTCAGACACTTAGTAGCATGGCTTACTAATTGACTTAATAAGTAACTCTTGCCTAAGTATTGTGGTAAAACGTTTGTACATTAGTAAAAGATGGTTGACTCACTCTGTGCCAAAATGCGTCTGTTCTATAGGACCTGCTGCAAATCCGATCCTACGTCTATGCAGAAGAACCCAACATTGACATACACAACTTCGTGGGGACCTTCACCAGGGTGAGTCTTGCTGGCGTGTGCTTGAAATCAACCTGAGACTCACCAGGGTTTATGGAAATTCCCCACCCTATCAAGAATCCAGCTCTCCCAGCATCCCTCTCCAAACATCCCTGTGGATCCTCTGCTCTTTTGCATAACTGACAAGTTTGTTTGTTTTTCTCTTTATCCCGTTGTAGGAGGACAGTGACCCTCCAGTAAATGAAAGTTTAAGCATAGAAAACACCCTGTGGGCCAGCACAGTGATTGCATCAGGTAAGGTGGAGACACGTGTAAAATTGTTTTTAAGGGAATATGTTAGCAATTTTTAAAGGTATTTCTGTGATGGAATAATAATCTCTGTCATTTGGAGAAATTAGCAGTTGGAATGAAGTTTCCCACTTGTCCTAACACCTCTGGGGAGCTGAGCTGACATCTAATTGCCTCTTGGACATTCCTAGATGAGAAAGAATTGGAGTGGCCTTTGGGGCAGTTCTTTAGCATCGAGGGCCAGAATAGCCCTTAATTGCTCTCCACATTGACATCCTAATCTGTAACAGAAATGGTGTCAAATAGATTCTGGTAACAGAAGCTAAGATGAAAGATTTCAGGTAAGTGCTTCCATTGAGTTTGTCCTATATACTCTTAAAAAAGGAAAAAAATGAAGTCTTTGACAGGTTTTGGCTTATATGTACGATAAACTCCCAAGGCCTGAGATTAATCAATGCCCCCTTGTAGAGGCTTGTCAAAGTAAAAGCCTTGCTCCTCTCCTGCCCAGTGTGTTTGCAGAGTTTGCAGGGCAATAGCTGGAGGAGAGAGGAATTCTGAAGTCCAGTTGTGGAATCAAAGTTGTCAAATGGAAAGATTTGACAGTGCATTTGCAAATATAATTTCAAAGGGTCTGTGCAACTGAGTCTGTTTGAAATGGCCATAAACCAACTAGAAACACTCTTTTTTTACAGATCAGTGTGGCTTCAATCTTCTTCTAGTCCTGGCAGGTGTTTCCTCTCACTTTGACTGACTTATCAATGTAATACTCAGTTTTGTTTCTCCTGTGGTAATAATAGATAGCACATTGAAGGTTATTCCTGTTAGGGAAAAATGTGGATATTATTTTTCTTCTCCTGTGAGTGGAAGCTGTGGAGTTGTGGTGCCATCTCACTGGGGCAGCCCTTGCTTGTAAGATGAAGCAGAGCAATGTGTCTTTCTCCATCTGCTGTAGGAGGGCTGGGTCTGCCTCTGACTGTTTGCAGTGGATTTGGAGTAGCTGTGCCATCTGCTGATCTGAATTGTGATGATCTTACCACCACCTGCCATCTGGCTCCAGGGATTTGTTGTTGTTTTTGTTGGTTTTTTTTTTTTTAAAGGAATGTTTCTCAGCATATTTTTAGAAACCACCTCTTTGGAATCATTCAAAAATAATTCATTTGCAGCTTGTTAAAACTTTGCTTATTAATGAGAGCAGGGGAATAGTAGCAATGTATTGGCAATAATGCTTTTTTTAGAGTTGGTTTTCTCCATTTTTACAGACTCCTGACATTTTATGGTGAAAGGACTTTGACAATAGCAACTTTTAAACTCTTGATGGTAGATAGCTTTTCCTTCATGGCTTTTTGCAGTCTTTCAGAGGAAATCTGTAGAAACCCAGTAATTTATGGTGCTAAGATGTATTAAGTTTCTGCAGGAAGGAAATAGAGAACTTTGTTGCCCTCAGCTCTTTAGCAACTGTGGGACAGAGCATTAAAATCCTCTGATGAGCTCCCAGCAGCTCCATCTGTTACAGGAAGGTAGGAGTTGGTATGATTCACTTTCAGTAGGAACAGTATTTAGATAAACACTTAAAGGAAATTGTAGATTTTATAATAAGGTGATTCTGTCTTTGAGCTCTCTTGGGTTCACATTGGGTTTACTCTGATTGTGTCAACCTTCACCAATAAAAACCCATTTATTCAATAGCCCAGAGCTGGTTTAATTGTGCCACACAGTGAAGGACCACTGTCTGCTGGAAGGCAACACCAAGTGGTGGGAGGAAATCCAAGAAATCCTCCATCCCTACCTTTCATTTATAGTGTGGAGAGACAAGTGGCATCAAAAGGGGGTCAGGGAAGGTCGAGAGAGCAGAGCTGGCTGCTCTTCCCATGCACATGAGCTGATGGAGTCAGTATTTTCATAGGTGTTGTATTGCAGATACCAGCTTTTTAGATTTCTGGTTGCTTCTGAAATAAGCTTGCTAAAAATCCTTTCCACCTGACAGATATTTTAACAGAGAAAACCTTTGTTTAGGTACTGTGGTGGGAGTTGTCCTCTACACTGGAAGGGAACTGCGCAGTGTGATGAATACTTCCAACCCAAGAAGTAAGGTATGCTGAAGAAATAGGCTTATAATAAATAAAAACATTCAGAAATGGATCATTTTTTAAAAGAAGATCCTTGCAAATGCTGTATGTGCACACTACAGGGACAACCTAATAGGAATAATTCATATTTTAAGATAGCTACTGTAACAGACCCTATTTCTCCTTATTTTTTTTTATCCTATTATACATGTGCCTTCTCACTTTTTTAAGATTGTCAAACCCATTGTTTTGTATGTTTATAATGAGACAGTTCCATTTAGAATAGAAAAGCTTATCTTGCTGTATTCTTCTATTATAGCAAAGCTAAGACAGGGTGCAGGGATGTTTATATAGTCTGCAGCTCTTGGCAGCATGAGTGCTCTCACTTCTGCATGCACTCCTTAGCTTCTAAAGGATGGAAATCCTATTTAATAAGCTGGCAAGAGCATTGTTTACAAATTTAAATGTGTTTGCTTTAAAAGAAAAGCAGTCAACTCGTGGGGAATGGCTCTTTGGATGTGGCACTTCATTTCCTTTGTGAATATTGCATTGAGCTGACATCTTCATTTGGGTGCTTGAAATTTCTCTCTCTTCCTGTTCTAGATTGGTCTTTTTGATTTGGAAGTGAACTGTCTGACCAAGATCCTGTTTGGGGCTCTCGTGGTGGTCTCCCTGGTCATGGTGGCCCTTCAGCACTTTGCTGGCCGTTGGTACCTGCAGATCATCAGGTTCCTGCTGCTCTTCTCAAACATCATTCCCATCAGGTAAGGGAGCAGTTGTTCGTGCTTCCCAGCCAAGTGCTGCCTGCTTTGAGTGTTCCTCCATGCTTCCAGCACAGACAGGCACGTAAACTCTTAGCTGTTCCTCGTGTCACAGCTCAGCAAATCTGGAAATAGAAATGAAGTTACTGTTCAAACATAAGAATTGCTTTGTTGTTTCTGCTGAATTTGTTCAACTTCTTAACCCATTCACTGACTCAGGCTGGGATTAGTCATTTAAGGCCCCTTGTCTCAGTGTTTGGACTACCTGGTTACTGTGATAAGAACAGAGCAAAAAATGGAAAAGGAGGGTTATTTATACAGCATGTAATGTAATACATTTAGAGGGAAATTAAACTTTGATATTAAATTGTACTGTATTAGTGAGTTACTTTGGGTGCAGGACTGGGATTCATTTCAGTTCCATTTTTAAACTGCTGTCCGCTTATCCATCACTGTCCTTACTCTGTATCCATCTTCCCCTCAAATCATATCTGTTCCTCTCATTGCAATCTTATCATCTACCTTTGAATTACAGTGTAATTACATTTGCCACCCAAGCACTGACTTTGAATAAACTCCTCCTTTGGCAACTCAGAATCAGTGTGGAACACGAGTCCTTTCCTTGCCCTGTGGCAGTTCACAGGGATTTTTTCCACAGTTGAACTGGTGATACTGATTATTTTCCTTTTTTCCCCTTTCCTTCTGCACAGTTTACGTGTGAATCTGGACATGGGGAAGATTGTCTACAGCTGGGTGATCCGCAGAGATTCCAAAATCCCAGGCACTGTGGTTCGCTCCAGCACTATTCCTGAGCAGTTGGGCAGGATATCCTATCTGCTTACAGACAAAACAGGTATTTGTGCAGAAAATACAGCTTTGAGTCGCAGTATGTTGTTGTTTGGATTTGGCCAGGAAAAGGGGATAATGTAAGATTTCTTTAGACTGGAGAATCAAGCATTTCCTGTCACTCTGACAATATGATTTAATCAGTTTTTGAAAAAAAGTTTTGCATTTTTTTTTGTTCTGAATGCACTGTAAGTAAGGTAGGACAGGAATATCATACTGCTTCAAGGAACACTTAAAACATGCTGTTAAAAGCTGAGGGTAAAAACAAAATCAAAATCAACTTTTTAGTTCTAGTTTTCAAAGTCAGACTAAGATAACTTAAGTGTGTAGGCAGAAATGTACCATTGGTCTGTCTGCTGCTCTCCTTAAACTTTTGAAGCTGAGCTTGAATTTGAAGGCCTAAGGTGTAATAGTACAAAATCCTGGTCCCATTGAAGTTGTTTCCAATTTTATTTTGGTTCCAGTGGGACCAGAATTATGCTTGCAGCTGGGTTGAATCTCATTCTTGTTCATGCACCACCACTTCCCAGGAGAAGGAGCCCTCAGGTTTGTTAATATTGTGGTTTGCCAGCCTCGGGCTGTGCCGGGAGTGGTGCAGTGACTGCTCAGCTTGTGCCCCAATTCAGGTTTCTGTGTGTGAGGCACAGCAAGGACAGGAGGTGTGCAGGGGAGTGGCTGTGTTCTGCCACTCCCTGGGCTGCTTTTTGCAGGGACTCTCACCCAGAACGAGATGGTTTTCAAGAGGCTGCACCTGGGCACGGTGGCGTACGGCCTGGACTCCATGGATGAGGTGCAGAGCCACATATTCAGCATCTACACCCAGGTAGGAGGTGCAGAGCCACATATTCAGCATCTACACACAGGTACGAGGTGCAGAGCCACATATTCAGCATCTACACACAGGTATGAGCTGCAGGGCCACATATTCAGCATCTACACACAGGTACGAGGTGCAGAGCCACATATTCAGCATCTACACACAGGTAGGAGGTGCAGGGCCACATATTCAGCATCTACACACAGGTATGAGCTGCAGGGCCACATATTCAGCATCTACACACAGGTACACTTCACTGCATTCACTGACTGTGTTCCCAGACGTTTGCTGTGTCACCATGCTAATGATGAATTAACGTGGTAGGGATCTGCTTATGAACTGTTTCTGGAAAAGTGTGAAGGTCATTGGATGCTTAATACATAAATAACATCATGATGGGTTGTTATAGTTGTTTCACATCACATACAAGTGTGTGTGCCTGTGTCTTGTTACTGAGTGCTGAGTTTAAAACAACATTTACTTAGATATCCAGGTATCTCTCTGTCTTTCCTTTCTCCTTCCTAGCATCTGGTTCTTCTCTTGGTGTTGAGATCTTTAAATGACTGAAGTGTACTAAAAAAAAAAAAAAATCCAAATCACAACCCCCCAAACTTCAGCTCTATTTGCCTTCGTTTTGTACTCAGTCTCTAGAGAAAACTTGACTATGGGTTAATTATTAGCCAAAGTATCCAATATTTGTCAAGAATGTTTGGATGACTGACCAGTGCAGTGTGTGACTAGTGACTGAATGCACTTCAGCTGAGGGTTTGCTGTTTGATTTTGGCAGCAGTGGTGATGACTGGTGATATTCAATTTGAAGATCTTGTGTGTCCTAATCACTAGTCTGGAAAATAATGTGTGGTGTTACCCTGGTAAAGGATATGTCTCATAAAACCTTTATAATTACCAAATGAGGTTCCTTATAATGAGAAGCATTTGCTGGCAGTGATTCATTTTGAACTGTAGTTCTTATTCTTTGCTCTTATTTTTACCATGTTGTGGCCTTTGACCTGGAAGTGAAACTTTTGTCCTCTTGACACTAAAGGTTAACAGAGCAGGAAACTGGATCACTGTGCGTCCCTTCTTCAACTGGGATAATTTAGTAATTGTGCAATTATCTGAAGACTCCCATTCTGATACTAAAAATAGTATTAAAAATTAAATGAATGTAATTAAGATTTTCTAGCTCCATACGAGTCATCTGTTTTGTGTTTTCACCAATTATATTCTCTCGCACACGAAACCCGAGTGACTCTAAATTTTCCAAGCCACTGATCTTTTGTGGAGTAAAAAAGTGGTTTTTTCTGAGTTTTTGTCACTGTTTGGTGGATCTGCAGCAAAGGGTGTACTGTTCCTTGGTGTAGTGCTCCAAAAGTGAGGTAAATCTTTAGGGCACTGCAGTAAGATGCTGAAGGAGCCGAGTTGCACTGGGCGGCCTGAGGTGAGGCCTGTGCCGCGTCTCATTCTGGGAGGCCGACTCTGCGGACAGTGAGGTACAAACTCAGAGATTATTATGAGGTACAAACTGAGATGTGTTGTGTTGGCTCCCCGCAGCAGGCACAGGACCCCCCAGCGCTGAAGGGGCTGTCTGTGGCCACCAAGGTGCGGCGCAGCATGAGCAGCCGCGTGCACGAGGCGGTGAAGGCCATCGCGCTGTGCCACAACGTCACCCCCGTCTACGAGTCCAACGGCGTCACCGACCAGGCCGAGGCCGAGCGGCACTACGAGGACTCCTGCAGGGTGTACCAGGCCTCCAGCCCCGATGAGGTCAGTGCAGCCTGGGCAGTGGGCCCTCTGGCCTGGGTGGCTGCTGACAAACCCCGCGCTTATTTGGGGGAAGTGCTCCGGTGTAGGCAAGGGGATAATGTTTTAATGCGTTTATTGCTCTGGTAACTCGTGGGTAGAGCATAAGTGGCCTCTCAGCTGTTCTGCCTCTCTGCCTGAAGCTCCAGACTGGTATGTGGTTGTTGTGTCAGCCTCTGCATCACAGACTTTCGCTCCTCTTTCGTCCAGGGCATGTTTTTCACTCCAACACCACGAGTCCCTTTGAATACATCCGGTAAATCAGGAGCAATCTCATCTTGTCTGGGGGAGGACAGCTTGGGGAAGAGGGTTGGAATGCTCACACTGTTCAGCTTGGCCCTGCTCTGTGTGGTGTTTGAACTTTCAGACCAGTGAAAAGCTGTAAATCTCTCTACCTGTGGCATGTCCCACGTGCAGGTGGACAGAGCCAGTGCCCAGGTTAATTCTGGGGAGTGAGTGAAGTGCACAGGTTTATTTGGGAGCAAAACTGGGCCCCCCTGTTCTCTGCCAGCACCCAGTGCAGCCAGGGCTGTGCAGGGTGGTACAGTGGGGAGAAACTTCACAGCTCTCCAGAGACTCACTGGAGACTTTTCCTGAACATTTGAGAGATCAGGTTCAATTCAGGACTTACAACTTCAGTGCTGTTTGCCACCCCCTGCACCATTTGGAAAACATAACTATAGTGTTGTTTCCTTCTGTGATGAAGACGGGAGGAATAAAATATGATTTCCTGTATTGGTTATGCTTCTTGGATACATAATCTTTTACTGCAACAAAAGTAACACATTTTGCCTTCTATTAATTAGTACAATTAGACTTGCTCTGTGCTGTGGAGAGGCACTGAAGTTTGAGACTTCCCCTGAGAGTCCCACTGACAGTATGAGATCAAATCACCCTTTTGACTGCATTCAAAGGGTTCTTCCATTTATTGCTTCAGACCAACCAGCTTTGCCTCTGTTAATAACCTTTCCACCTTTGCCATCAGAAGAGAAGCTGGCTTTCCTCATTGTTAGAGAAATGCTTTGCATGGAATTAAATGTACTCACTGGAAGCCCAGCTGTGGGAGGATTTTGAGACTGTTGTGCTACTGAAAGACTGGCACACAGAGCTGGTTCCCACATTCCATGTACATTCAAAATATTCCCTATAGTGTTTTTCTTTCAAAGTAGGCAGTTCATTCGTTTCATGGAGTATTTTCTCCTGTGCTTTGTACAAAAGCTGCATTTCTGCTTTCCCCTGTGCCTGCAGTGAAGTGCCAGCAGCACCTCCTCCCCGAGCAGGGGATGTGGGTGTCCTGTCCCACACGTGCTCTGGGGCAGGGGTGGCTTCCCTGCTCTTCCCCTCTAGAATGTGCAGCTTACAGAAAGCAACTGCCTTTGCACTGAAACCAGCTCGGAATGATTTCCAGATGGTAATTTTTGTGATCGGCATCTAAGTTGGTTTTTTTTTGTCTTTAAGCATTTACAGGCTATTTTTGCACAGATCTGTGTTTATTTACATATATACTGTGGTATATAGTGAAGTCAGTGATTTTTCTTTTACTTTTACTCTTTATACTGTTCTGTCTTTAAAATATTTACACAGCAATTTGTCTGAAATACCCAGGGGATATTGTTTATTTGTTTTACTATAGCATGATAACTAATCCTTCCAAGATTATTGTTTAAATTCTTTTTTCCTTTCTTGTGATATCTTAAGTGGAGAATTAGAGCAGGTTCAGAAATCAGATATGCTTTACAGCACCGAGGAAATCGTGTCTGTAGGTCTTAGATATACAAATATTATTTAGCCGTGCTCTGTATGTCATCCTAGATGGTACAAAACGCAGGATCAACACAAGTGGAGTCCTTGAGGAGGGAGTAATGCTGTTAAATAACATTCCCTGTAGGGGAATGGCTTTGGACTCCTGTTAAAGCCAGCCTTTGAAATCCTATATCAATAAAATATTGCCATGGCAGGGAAGGTCAGTTTATGAAATGAGTACAAAAACTTGTATTCTCTTTACTTTAACAGCAAGGGTAATTTCTACCAGTTGGCATAGGATTCATTTCCTGTAACAGAAAGCAGGATTTCCTAAATTTGTTTCCTGTGCACGCTGCCATTTAGAAGTCTTGAAGTATCTTTATTCAGATATCAGTTACAGCCTTGGGGCTCTGCGAGCCAGTTGTCAGTTGTAGCCATACAGTAACTAACAGGGGAAATGAAATAGATATAATCTGATCAGAGATAAGAGTGCCTGGGATTCCTGGGCAAACAGTCTTTAACCCTGACAACGGCGGCAGCTGCCAGGACATGAAAGGGTGCAGATCAATTGGTCTCTGCCTGCTGTCTGCCTGCCTAGGCAACCTAAAGGGGACCCTGCAGAGCAGCTCATGGCACAGAAGGATCAATTTGTCTCTTTAGAATGAAATTTATTAGTCGATATCCACTTCAGTGGTGGCTTGGCTAATTTAATTGTTGGAAAGAGCAAAGTTGGAGGATGGTGTGCTGAGCTGCTGGAGCTGCCCTGCTTTGAAATGCTCCCATCCGTGTCAGACCTGGCCTGCTTGGAGCTGCAGAATCCTGGCAGGGACTTCATTGATTTCCTCACCAGTGAGCATAGGCTCTCCTGAAGGTGTTTGAGGGTTTTCAAACCTGCTTTTAATTCTCCTTGCTCTAACTTGTAAACATACTTTTGCATCTCGAACATTTCTCATCTTTTCACTGTGGCCGAGAGCAGCTTGAGTGATCTGTTTGTAGGGGGCAGAGTAAACCTGTCCTGTCTGGCAGGGAGCTGGCATGTGCTCCCCACCCCATCCAGGTGCCAGACACTGCCAGAAGAGCTGTCTGGGCTTCTGGTGCCATGGGTGTTGTCCCCTGGTGCCATGGGTGTTGTGTTGTGTTGTCCCCTGGTGCCATGGGTGTTGTGTTGTCCCCTGGTGCCGTGGGTGTTGTGTTGTCCCCTGGTGCCATGGGTGTTGTGTTGTCCCCTGGTGCCGTGGGTGTTGTGTTGTCCCCTGGTGCCGTGGGTGTTGTGTTGTCCCCTGGTGCCACAGCACTTCCCAAAGGCCAGGCCCATTGTGTTGCTTGTGGAATGCAGACAATAATGTCAATGCTTTCAGAGCATCTGATGAGAACACTCCAGACATCACTGGCTCCCTCAGCAGTTACTCACTAAGACCTGTGAGGCCAGGAAGTGGCACATTCCCAGGAGTCGGCCCCACAGCCCCTCTGGTTCCCCTGGAGGTGCAGATGGGACCCAGACCTGCATGGAGAAGGGGATTTCTTTCACTGTTCCCCTCCCACCGAGGTGCCATCTCCATGCACAGTTCTGCTGGGCAGGGCAGCTGGTTTGAAGCTCCTGCTGCAGCACCTCTGATCCTGCTCATCCTCTGTCCCCCTGCACGAGGCTTTGCTTTCCAGAGCTTTCAGGCTTCCTGATACAGGATTCAGAGAGATGCTGGCATGGAGGGAGGGAGGAGGTGTCTGGAAAGGAGATGCTCTGACAGGCCAGGCTGTGAGCAGAGCTTTGGACCCTCAGGCATCTGGAGCTCACCAACACGGGCAGATCACCAGCCAGTGCTGCACACACTGAACATCACGCTGGGAATAATTCCCAATAATTATTTATTAACCAGACTATTAGAAACCCAAGCTCCATCCCTGCTCTGGGAGGCTGCTAGGAGGATTATCTAACTGCACACTTTAATGCACTGAGGATGGCTTGAAGAAACTTTTTGAAAAAGATAAGCTTGAAAGAGCCTTTGATTTGTCGTAATCTTTGTGAGTAAGCCTGCACAAACTTGTTAATATTAAGCCAAATATTGATTCAAATTGATTTAAAGGTCTTTCAAGGCAAAGCCAACTCAATAACTGTTGTGGTGCCTCTAATAACATTTTTTTTAATCTGACAATTTAAGACTACTTTCCTTTATGAAAGGAAAAGTTTGCTTTAGTTCTCTTTTAAACTTAATTTTGGGTGAAAAGAAGCTGAGTTTACAAAAGATTCTCCAGTTAGTCCCAATTGTATCAATTCATTAGTAAAATCTAGACACAGTGCAAGTATTTACGGTTTCCATTTTTATTTGTATCTCTTGTATGTGATTTTCCAAAATAAATTTCATTTTTATCTAAGGTATTTGTGGTCACTTGAGGCAGTAGAGGCAGAACCTGAAAGGCCTAAGGGATAATTAACCTCCAAGTCAGCAGCAGCCATGTGCCCAGCACTCCTGTGCCTTTGAAAATGTCACTGTAAAATACTTGCAGGATTTCATGTCTGTTTAGGGAAAGTGTCCCCTGATCCTTTCTGGAGGCCAGTGATGTATGGGCTCGTGTCAGCTGCTGCTCCATCTGTTCCTGCCCGAGCTTCTGGAGTGAAATCTCAGCAAGCTCAGTCTGAGATGGATGTGTCAGCTGAGCTGGGGATTCTGGGGCATGCTCAGGGAAGCAAAATAAAGCCTCTGGTTTTCTGTCATGACTCTGGTTGCAATCTGGTAAAGCTTGTAAAGAATTCAGTGTTGTAAAGCTGCAATCAAAATGATGCCCACCTAAGTTCAGTTAAACCTTAGAAAACCCAGCGGTTGTTTTGGGGGTTTGGTTTTGTTTTGTTGGGTTTTTGAATGTTTAGGGAGAAGGATTCTCTGCTAAGAAGTGTCTGAGCCAGCCTTCAGCTGCCTTGTTGATCACTGCAAAAGTGTTGAAAATTGTTGATGAACATTACTACTGAACAGATAGAAAAACAGAGCGCATTTTGTTTGTTTTCCTAATATGAATTTTTAATGAATTTTTAGTGTTTCTGGCTTTGAAATTGTAAATCCGGGGTGAATGCATCGTTTTGAATTCTTAATTTCATAGACAGCAAGCTGGGAAATAGCACTTCCCCAAAGTGTTTGTAAAGGGATTTCCCTGATGTGCCCAAGGAGGTTTGGGCACCCCAGGGCTGGGTGGAGGATCCCTGTGCCTGCTCTTGCTGAGGGCTGTCCTTTGGAACAGAATCATGGAATCATTGAGGTTGGAAAAGCCCTCCCAGCCCAGGGAGTCCAGGCTGTGCCCATCCCCACCTTGTCCCCAGCCCAGAGCCCTGAGTGCCACATCCAGGCCTTGGATGGGCACTCCAAACCTCCCTGGGCAGCCAATCCAAGGCCTGAGCTCCCTTTCCATGAGAAATTCCTGGTGTCCAATGGAAGGTGCAGTGGAAGGCAGGGAGGTGAGCACCTCCTGCTGAGGGTGTAGGACAGTGTGACAGCTGCACCAGACACGAGCTGGGCTGCCCAAAGCCTGAAAATCCTCTTAGTGTCTAAATCAGGAAGAGCCATGTAGGAGCACCTGTGTTTATCAATGGATCTATTTGATAGCACCACTAATGACTAATGAATTAATGACTGATGGATTCTTGCAGCCCCCTGCTCTCCACAGGAGCCCTCACCGTGTCCTTCTCCTCTCAGGTGGCCCTGGTGCAGTGGACTGAGAGCGTGGGCTTGACCCTGGTGGGCAGAGACCAGTCCTCAGTGCAGCTGAGGAGCCCAGGGGGGCACATCCTCAACTTCAGCATCCTGCAGATCTTCCCCTTCACCTACGAGAGCAAACGCATGGGCATCATCGTGCGGGTAAGGGGGCGTGCTGGTGTCCTGGTGTCTGTGCTGGTGTCCAGGTGTCCTGGTGTCTGTGCTGGTGTCCTGGTGTGCTGGTGTCTGTGCTGGTGGGCAGGGGAGCGGGTGTGCA
>VZRZ01006170.1:104802-121804 GCA_013398175.1 Climacteris rufus | reverse complement strand
TGTCCTGGTGTGCTGGTGTCCAGGTGTGCTGGTGTCCTGGTGTGCTGGTGTCCAGGTGTGCTGGTGTCCTGGTTTGCTGTGTCCTGGTGTCCTGTGTCCTGGTGTCCTGTGTCCAGCTGTGCTGGTGTCCTGGTGTGCTGGTGTCCTGGTGTGCTGTGTCCTGGTGTCCTGTGTCCAGGTGTCCAGGTGTCCTGGTGTGCTGTGTCCTGGTGTGCTGGCTGGGGTCACAGCCACCCTGGGCACCCTGGGAGGCAGCACAGGGCTCACCTGCCCAGCTCCCTGCTCCAACAGTGTCACCCAGAGCACACAGCACAGGGCTCACCTGCCCAGCTCCCTGCTCCAAGTGTCACCCAGAGCACCCCAGCTCCCTGCTCCAAGTGTCACCCAGAGCACACAGCACAGGGTTCCATCCAGGCAGCTCTGGGATATCTCCAGTGAGGGAGACTCCACAGCCATGGGCAAAGCATGAAGTGAAGCACTTGGAAGGCTTTGGAATATGAAAACATGCCCCAGAGCAGGAGTGGCAGGTGAAGGAGGCTGAGAGGCTGAGCTGGAACAAAGTAATCAGTGTGGTAAATCTGGGAATTGAGATCCACTGAGTGCATTGAACATCCACTGAGTGTTCCCATAAATCTTGTGCTGCAGGGGATACCTGCAGCAAGTGCAGTGTGTATCCACTTCAGTACAGCTAGTGTAAGTTCTTCAAATTAATTATTTTTGCAATGAAAATTACATGGAGACTCCAGGCAATCCTTTCAAGACCTAAAATAAAAATATTATCAACAGAAGAGGGAGGACTAAAGAACTTCCCTCCCCACTGCTTTTACTGCAAGTGCAAACTTTGGATGAAATGTTGTTTTATCCAAGGTATAAGATGTGTGGGGAATAAGGTGAGCCTCATTAAGTTTTGTTTATATGCTTAACAAAGTAAATACCCTGAAATTTTCCCATCTTAAGTGGAAGAGTGCTCCTTTTTTTCCCCCCCTCTTTGATTTGAAGCTTCTTCCTTTTAAATTACCTATTATTTATCTTCTCCACCATTAGGAATAAAAGAGTTTGTAGTTTGTATTTCTCTCTTTAGGCTTTGCCTAAAATACAAAAGGCAAAACCAGTAAAACTCCCACTTGTGGTCAGTGGGAGCAACATCAGGCCCAGATCCTGGCTGTAAATACCTTTGAAGAAGTATTGGTCCCTCTCTGTTGTGCTTGTTAATGAAGTATTTTTATTTTGTAGCCCTTCAGCTGCTCTGAGTCCATAAACTCATCTCCCTGCGTACCCTGTGCAGAATTAGGGTTGAGCAGCAGATGTTGACTGCCTGTGTATTACTTTGCCACGTTTCTGTACACTCCAAAATAATATCTTCAAGCAGGAGTTTTCATTTTCATTAAGGAAAAAAACCAGAGTTTATAAATAGATAGTTATCAAGTAAAATTTGCTTTAATTAAACATGTATGTATGCATGTGTAGGCACTCCATTTGGGTTTGATGCACACCTTGAAAGGTGTTCACCTTTTCAGTGCATCTCCTAAACTGTGCTGCTTGGTTAAAAAACAGAAATAAGGGGAGGGAAAGCAGCATGAAGCATCCAGAAGAAAATATACACAGGGAGGGAGATGAAATTGCACTCAGCCCTGCAGTGGGTGGCATGCAAGTGGTAACACTTCCTGCTCAGCTGTACAGGTGTTGCCTGTCCTTACAAGCTGCATTTTTTCTGGCTGTTGGGAGCCCTTGTGACCATTTTGCCAGGCTCCCTGTGCACCCTGGGGACAGTTTCAGCACTGGTTTGTGTGTCCAGCCCAGCAGTGCTGCTCCTGCAGACTCTGTCTCCCCTGAGCATCCTGTCTGCTCTGGCCTCTAGGAAAAGCTCTCCTTCAACACACAACTTCTAGTAAATAAAGTAATGGTTAATAGTGAGAACAAGCCACAGATGTTGCCTGCTTTGGGTTATTTTTGCAATAGCTGTGTGTTTCTTTGCACTCAACTGTCATTTCTGTACCTGATTATTTCAGTTCTGAGAAATCCTGTTCTACCCAAGCAGCCTCTTCACCATAGTGTGCACTGACTTATCTTCCCCTTTGAAGGCCTGTTTGTTTGACCACAATATTTTCCATTCTTCTTTCTCTTTGCCTTTTTTTCCCCTTACCCATGTGGAATGGTCTTTGTTGTACAGCAAAGATAGTGCTATTGTCATATCTGGAATTGAAAGGAGCCTTTGAACCCTGGCCAGAGTCAGACCATGGTGGAAAAAGATGCTTCTCCAAAACAATATAACTGGCAAATCTGTGTGTAGATTTATAGAGTGATCTTGTCATAAGCTGAGAACACACTAACCTCCTCCTGAACTCGGGGAGAGGAAATGACTAATGCAAGGAGATAGCTGATACAGTATTTATATTGGACAAAAAATCTAAACTATCTTAAGCCAGCTCTGCAGCACGGGAAGTGGAGTCTTTATTGGGTTTCCTACAGAGATGTTGTTAGACACTCTTTAATCAAATAATTTCATAGATAAACCTTTACCTTTGGCTACTGCCAGAAGTGTTGTGTTTTATTTGAGCAGATTCTGGTTGTTTTGGAAGAGTGACACACGTTTTCCTCTGGAGATGTGGGATGTGTATCAGTATGTGAAGATTGGATGTTTCAGGGCATTGAAAACCATGCTTAGGCTTAATTATGAGCATCCACCTTGTGAATATCTCTGTGAGCTTGGCAAAAATGTTCAGTAAAGGAGCCTCATTATCCTGGGCTACTTCTTCATTTCTGCAGCAGACACTTCTTTTCCATGTAATTTTGGTATTTACAGTGCTCCTTTTTTTATGTGCCAGTGGCACAGGACATGGGGCCTTTGCCTGCCAACTCAAACTATTGATGTGAGACCCTCCACCACTCATTTCTGTCCTGGTGGAACAGACTGACCCATATATTAGGGAGAGAATGAAGAAGTGTCCACTCTGCTTTTCTTTCATTTCTTTTTTCCCTGAAATGCTTTGCCCCCTCCATTCACAGCTGTTTGTTTCAGACCTTCTTGGGCTTTTTAGTTTTGCGTGTTCAGTTTGTTTTCCTCCTATCCCTGGTGGCTTTCTTGGTTTACAGAGCAGTTTGTTCCTTACTCATTGTTTTGTCTCCTTGAAGGAAATTGCCAGAGTTTCCATTAGCTTGTAATACTCATAGCTGTGGCCTCCTTAGGTATCTTCATGGTTAGAAGAGGCTTGTTCATTTGTGTTAATGTAAATATGCTTTGCTTGCAGCCTATTAATTGTATCAGATAAGGCAGGCAGCAATCCAACCTTTCTGTGGCACCATGAGCTTTAATTTAATTTATTCCAGATAATAGAGCAGGTAAATTACAGTGGTTTCTACTCTTTTAAGCTTCATGTATCTGGTTGTTTTGGGTAAGCAGGAAATAAATTTTCAAGGTGAGGGCTCGAGGTTATTCTGAAGGCACAGGCAGCCAGGGCTCAGAGGTGTCTGTCTGTGTGGAGATGTGATTCAAAAGCTGATCCTCCTTGTCTGAAGCATTAATTCTGCTGCAAGTAACTGAGTTGTACTTGAATAGGCATCTTCTTTTGTCCCTGAGACAAATGCTGAGCTGATGGGCTTCACGTGGTGCAGAGCAGACAGTTCTGTGGCTGTTGTGCTGGGAGCTCATCACTCAGCTTGCTGAGGTCCCTCCAGATGTGCTCGTGTTGGCCTGACTTAGCCTGCTGTGTTCTGCCTGCAGGATGAATCTACAGGAGAGATCACCTTCTACATGAAGGGGGCAGATGTGGTGATGGCTGGCATCGTGCAGTACAACGACTGGCTGCTTTGCCAGGTAGGGGAGGCTTTATCCTGCTTTTCTCCTGCTTTTCTCCTTCCAGGCTGTGCCTGGCAAAGCTTCTCACAGTGGCAGGGGGAACCTAACTGCTAAAATACCTGCAAGCCAGAAGGTCACTGATCCTGGCAGTTCATTGGGTTAGTCCTCAGCCAAATGTATCCACAACAAGGAAGTCAGGTTGTGAGTTCAACATATTTATGCCAGGTAAATCCTATAAATAAAATGGATTTTGTTCAAAATTGATTGATACTCACCAAATCTGTCCCAGGCTTGATTCTGGATCTCTTTTAGACTGAAAGGGCTAATTTTAAAACTGCATTTGGCAGCTTTGTACTGGGATGTTTGTCAGGTTAATAGTAATGGGTGGCACAGAGTTCATAAAATCACAGAGTGGTTTGGGTTGGAAGGGACCTTAAATCCCATCCAGTGCCACCCCTGCCATGGGCAGGGACACCTCCCACTGTCCCAGGGTGCTCCAAGCCCCATCCAACCTGGCCTGGGACACTTCCAGGGATCCAGAGGCAGCCTCAACAGTAGCTTCAATTACTGATTCCCTGCTGTTCAGAGAAATAATAACTTGGTCTTATTTCAAAGAGTTGATTGCCAAAGATGTGAAGTCTGCAAATCACAGGCTTGTGTCATTTTACTGAGAGACAGAGAAAATTAAATCAGTGGGGTAGTTTTTGCCACCCTGGTGTAGCAGAGAGGATATTTTTCTTTCTGATCACTGGGATAGGTCACAAACCATTGCAGATCTCCTTTTTCCTCTCCAGTTTATCATGCACTTTATCAGATGTTATGGACTCGCTGGAGTTGCTCAAATGGGATGGTTATTTTCTTAACCTGCTATCTTACACTGCCATCTGCACAGTGCTGTGCATAAATCATGTCAGTGGAGGTGGAGTTTATGGTTTACAACGTGATCCTTCTTTGCAGTGTGGTAACATGGCTCGGGAAGGCCTCAGGGTTCTCGTTGTGGCCAAGAAGTCTCTGACAGAAGAGCAGTATCAAGACTTTGAAGTAAGTTTGTATTTGTTTTTTTCCTTTGTTTTTAAGCAATCACTGAAGTGATTCTTGTGATAATGCTGCTTCTTATCTCCCTACTCCCTCCTAGAATTGTTGTTCTAAAATGTCTTGATACCATTTTAATCAAAGTTGGTTTTCAAGTGAAATACATGAAATCTGTATCTCAGCCAAGACCCTCCCAGGCAGTTCCTGAATCCTGCCTTATAATCTCCTGTGGCTATAAATGCTGCAAGTGTTCATAATTTCTTAGACAAGTCATGTTTGTGTTGGGAAATGCATTGGCTTTTAATTTTCATTGTTGCATTCTGACATGCAGGGAAACTGCAAACAGCCAGGGCATAACGCAGGCAGCTGCCTGGAAACAGACTCCATGTGTGGGGTTTGCTAGGTGGGTCTCTGCACAGAGCACTCACTGGCTTATCCAGGCAGGCAGAATGGGAAGGAGAATTGTTTAGTTAATGCAGGGATGTGGTAGTGGAAATGCTCGGGATTCTCTGTTGTTTTAGAAGTGTTATCTGCAGAACCTGAGGTGGGAGGGAGCTGCTTTTTGTAGGTGCCACTCCAACAGCTGCCCTGCCTTTGTGTGCCCTGTGCTGCCCACCTGGAACTGCACAGGGACACAACAGCAACAACTCCCTGAAGCATTTCCCACCTGATTCTGTCACAAACACCTCGTGTTCAGCAGCCCTTGCAGGGTCCATCTCTGAACCGTGGAATCACAGAAGGGACCTTAAACGCTGCGTGGTTTCAACCTGTGGGCAGGAATACCTTCCTCTAGAGCAGGGGGAATGCCCCAGAGGGGGGTTAGGTGGTTCACCCTGGTGCTGGGCAGCCCTGGCTGGCAGCAGTGCAGGCTGACTGTGTGTGTGCCCTGTCCCCAGGCACGGTACGTCCAGGCCAAGCTGAGCGTGCACGACCGCTCCCTCAAAGTGGCCACGGTCATCGAGAGCCTGGAGATGGAGATGGAGCTGCTGTGCCTCACTGGGGTGGAGGATCAGCTGCAGGCAGACGTCAGGCCCACGCTGGAGACGCTGAGGAACGCTGGCATTAAGGTCTGCCTGCCCCAGGGTCGCTCCCTGCAGGAGCTCTCAGACCCTCTGGAGCGCGGGGCTCTGTGCTACAGGCAGTAAATGAGGGGAGTGTGGGGTCCTGTCAGGGTTTTAAACATCACTGTGGGAACACAACATGCTGCAGGTAGTAAATGTGAACACAGGAGTGTGTCACCTCTCGTGCTTTTCATCCCCTCACACGCTCTGGCTCCTCCTGCAGAGAAGGGAATTGTGTGGGCAGGACAGTGGGTACCCACAGGAGATTTTTGGGCAATTCTTCTTCCAGGGAGCTGTGTGAAACAAGGCAGGTTTGGATGTGTTTTGTTGTGCTGGGCCTGGAGCTGTGGTTATCCACGCTTCCAGTAGCCACTAGAGGGGAGTCTGAGCCAAGAGAATCAGGGACTGGATTTTTTTTTCCCCAGCTTTCTGGGCTTCAGCATCTCAGACTGGACACCTACAGCCTGAGCTGTGCTCAGCAGTGAGGGAGCTGCTGTGGTGCCTGCTTAGATTCTCTCTCTGAAAACTTTGTCAGTCTTGCAAAAGGGAAAAAATTTCGATTAAACATTCAGATTTGGATAAGAAAAGTAGGTGAAAAGTCCTGGTTGTGGTTTCTCTGCTTCAAGTTGCAAAGGGAGCAAAAATCTGAGCCATGCAGTGAATGCAAAGGGCTGTGTGTTTGGGATTTAGGTAGGAAGGGAACTGAAGGCTTGGGACAAGCTTCCAAAAGTGCTTTTTATTTGGAGCCATCCCTGTAAACAGCAGAGACTTCAGCAGAGAAGTGAGACCAGTGGAATCAGACAGAGTTCCTTAGTGATGCTGTAGTCCTGGCCCATCATTCCAAAGGGTTTTCCTTCTTTCCCTCTGTCTCCTCATCTTGGCTGGAGCTGCTGTCGAGGTGTGGAATGTACTGAGCACTCCTTGCACTGGAATGTTCATCAGGGCATTGCATGCAAGAAGTAAATCAGGAGTGAAGGGGTCTTGCAGTTCATGAAAGGGGCCATCTTGTTAAGATCAGATCTCTTTCCGACCTCAGATGATTAAATAATGAGTCTTTGTGTGGGTTTTTGTTGTTATTTTGCGACTTTCATAAGGTTTTTGTTTTTTTCATTAAATATTCTTGGGCAGTGTCTTGAAAGAATGAAAACATAAGTGGAAAAAACCAAACCAACTCTGACATATTTACACTATTGAAGGAATTCCCAGCCATTGCTGCTGACATTGCTTTCTAATTCCCTCCCCTCACCAGCACAAAATAAAAGGAGCAGTGTAGATTTAAAAAAAAAAAAAATCTGAGAAAAAAATCCCTCAACCAACTCAGTGTGTTCCAGACGTACACATCAGCACTGAGCTAACCCCAGTTGCATCATCCACTTCTCAGGCTGGGCCAGGAGGGATCTTTCTGCAGCAGGGCCCGGTTGAGAAATGGCCAGGGAGGGACACATTAACACACAAATACACATTTTTGTAGCTTGCAGTTTGTGGGTTTATCAGCAGAATCTTGAATTATTGCAGGTGGGGAAAATGTTACACAGAGTTTGTAACTTCCTTTGTATTTCAGCCTCTTTAAAAGCTTTGCTTGCTCTCATGTGTGGGAATTTTCTTGCGTGTTTTAAAATAGGGGTTTTTTAGAAGAATAATTTGTATGTGTGTTTTAACAGCCCTGAACTGGCAGGTGGTACTTGCAGAGGTGCTGCAGACGTGGCTGTTAAGCTTTATTGAACACATGGAATGTTTGGGTTTTAGGTGTGGATGCTGACAGGGGATAAGCTGGAGACAGCCACGTGTACAGCCAAGAACGCCCATCTGGTGACACGGACACAGGACATCCATATATTCAGATTAGTGAGTAACACCCACATACCCCTCTCTCTAGGGGCCCAAATTCTGGGTCAGGAGCAGTGGTGAGGTCACAACTGTTTTCCAGCAGGATATTTTTATTCTTTTGACCCAGCTTTCTATCCCAAGTTTTGTTTCTTTGCGTGCTCTGCCTAACTCAGCGTGCTGCCTGTCCTGGCTGCGTTACCTTTGCTCCCTGTGGGACTGTGTTGTTTTTGCAGCCCAGTGAAGCCCAGCTCGCTCAGTTCCATGTTCCCCCAGGTGACCAACCGAGGAGAAGCCCACCTGGAGCTGAACGCCTTCCGCCGCAAGCACGACTGCGCCCTGGTCATCTCGGGGGACTCGCTGGAGGTAGGAGCGGCCCCGCAGCGGGGCTGGGACAAACCCTGCTGGCCAGAGGTCAGAGTGTGAGCCAGGTGTGTGCTGTGTGCACCCAGGTGTGCCTGAAGTACTACGAGTACGAGTTCATGGAGCTGGCCTGCCAGTGCCCCGCCGTGGTGTGCTGCCGCTGCGCCCCCACGCAGAAAGCGCAGATCGTGCGGCTGCTGCAGGAGAGGACGGGCAAACTCACCTGTGCTGTGGGTAAGGGACCACACAGTGGGCTCTTTCTTCCTCTGAGTCATCTCAGCACCTGGAAATGCTGGTGGGGGGAATGCTGGGTTTGTGGGATGATGGAGAAGATGGAATTTTGCACCTGGAAACTGCAGTGGGGAACTTCGCGGCCCTTTCAGGCGGCATCTGTGCAAAACAGAGCTGGGACTTGATCAGGTGAAGTGCCACTGTTATCTGAGAGCTGTATTTCAGCATTGTAGATACAATGGTACACCTGCAAGTGAGATTAATTTATCTATTCATACAAAACTTGTGAAGAACTTAAATTCATGATTTCTATTTAAAATCCTGCTTTTGTTGTTTGGGTTAAGCATTTCTGGTAATATTACAGTGCGGTGCAGATGTCTTTGGTGGGATTGCAGGTTGCCCCTGTTGCTTAACTCCCAGTGTTTGTGCTCTGCCCTGCAGGTGATGGAGGGAATGATGTTAGCATGATTCAGGAGGCTGACTGTGGTGTTGGGGTTGAAGGAAAGGTGAGATTACCTCATGTTTAATAAGAATTTCTATGGCTAGTTTTCAAGTAACTCTTCAATGAATCCTCAGAAATTTGTGCAAGCAAGGGAACAAGATCCCACAAGAATAATCATCAGACCAGTAGCCTTATCCTGAAAAATAATTCAGCTATAAAAGAGACTACTGTTCAAGGGAGTTAAAATTCATTATTTGGTTCTTGGCAGAATCCCTGAATCGGACCCTCATGGTTAGTTTGGGGGGTTTTAATCATGTGTAGATGCTCCAAATTATGTAGTTATAATTACAGTGATAACATAAACCCTACATGTACAATTAAAAACTGTTATATCAGTTTGAAACACAAACTCTGGGTTAGAGCTGATTCCTGCACGTGGAGCTGTGTGGAGCTGCAGGGCTGGATTGGCAGCAGGAGGCAGACTCTGCTTGCAGTGAGCCAAAATTGAGTGAACTTTTAAAACTGAGAATTTGTGTTCAGCACTGACTTGATAGGAGTGTCACATTCACATGTGTGTTGTGAATCAGAATCCAGAGGTTGCTTAGAATTGGAGGCCAAGGTTCAAATGGGAATTCTCCTCATTTTTTTTGCTGTTTGCATAAAAGCCACGATGGAAGGCAGAAGTGCTGAGCTAATACTCTCCCTCACCCAATGTATTGCAAATATTCCTGGCAACTCTGTCAGTGATAAGTCCATAATAACACGATATTTCTTTGTTTGCAGCACTGACATGATCTCACTGTGCTTTCCCTTGCTGTTGTTCCAGGAGGGGAAGCAGGCATCACTCGCAGCTGATTTCTCCATCACCCAGTTCAAGCACCTGGGCCGTCTGCTCATGGTGCATGGCAGGAACAGCTACAAGAGATCTGCAGCCCTCAGCCAGTTTGTGATCCACAGGAGCCTGTGCATCAGCACCATGCAGGTAGGTGGGCTGCCAGGAGGAGTGGGAAAGCCAGATCATAAAGGAAAGGTCCCACGTCTCATTTTGGATGCAATTAGTTCCTCTCCTGAAAATGTTCATGGGTTGGGACTTGAGGTTGTTGCTTTGATATGAAAACACATGAGAAAGTTCCTGGTATTGGGTAAATATCAGCAACTTCTCCAAAGGAATCAAAAGGGCTGATAATACATTAGTCTGTCTTAGTTGCAGGAGTTTGGAGAAGCCACTGCAAGTGTGTTCCAGTTTGAACAGAGTATATTTTTAAGCTGTTACTTTCTCTGCAGTATCTTGATGCCTAAAAAGCTCATTTCTTTTCTAGGCTGTTTTCTCATCAGTATTTTATTTTGCTTCGGTTCCTCTCTACCAAGGCTTCCTCATCATTGGGTAAGAGCTCCCTTCTTACTGCCAGTGAGGAAAACCTCTGCACAGTGAATAATTTTGGGCTAATGAACATGCAAGCCATGCACATCTCCAGTGTTTCACAGCAGTGCTTCAGGAGATGGATGTGATCCTCATCCCCTTCCTGCTCCTCTGCTCTGAGCAAAGTCAGTGCAGACACTTCTAGAAACCTTTCCAACACGATGCTCTGTCACATTCTGGAAGGAACCCATCCCCCAGGACTGTTCCTGTGACCCCAGGAAAAAGCAGAGGGACAGTTGTGATCTGGTGCCTGCACAGCAGTGAGAGCCAGTGCCCAGCTCCTGGCAGGGTCAGAGAGAGGGACAACCCAGCCTCAGTTCCTGTCCAAAATACAGGATTGCAAGTGTCAGTGTATGACATTTTATACTTTTGAGTGCATAATTTAACAAATCCAGCAAATTCATCCCCATTGCCTTCTGATGCAAACAGAACCAAACCTGAGCTGTAGAGCAGACTGTGGGATGGGGACAGGCCAGTCCCATTGCAGAACTTGAACCAGTCCCCTGTGTATGAAGGATCCTGATCCAAAGTCACTCAAAAAGCCAATCCTACATGCAAAACTCTGGTGTGCTTCATTTGCAAGTTTTTATAATGTTTATGTTATTTGGCACTTAAAGAATTGCATTACCTTTCTGAAGGCTGGTGTTCCTGTTTGCTCACCTCCACCTGAGATAATTTACTGCTCTTCTGCCTTCTTCCCAGGTACTCCACAATTTACACCATGTTTCCAGTGTTTTCTCTTGTCCTGGACAAGGATGTGAAATCTGAAGTTGCCATGTTGTACCCAGAGCTCTACAAAGATCTTCTTAAGGTGTGGGAGGCTCTTGTTTGTGTGTTTTGGTATAAGGAAAGTTCCTCATCTTGATGGGAAACTCTCTAAATGTTCAAAGTCAAATATATTGTCAGGAGATCCAGAACTTTATCAGGCATTTTCAAGCAAAATTGTTTGAAAGTCAAATTTGAATTAACAGATAGAAGCAGGTTTCCTGGCACTTACTT
This sequence comes from Climacteris rufus, assembly GCA_013398175.1. Taxonomy (NCBI): domain Eukaryota; kingdom Metazoa; phylum Chordata; class Aves; order Passeriformes; family Climacteridae; genus Climacteris; species Climacteris rufus. Next base: position 110,636 of record VZRZ01006170.1, on the reverse strand, counting down.
ACTGAATGCTACATGAAATGCAACTTATTAGAAACGGCTGGGGAAACAGAAGTTCCATTCTGTGGGAAATTCTAAGGATTTAATATTACCAATTTGTTCCATAATAAAGGGAAAAGAGAAATTGTTGGGGATTTGGCATTGTCCTGAAGCCAGAAAAGGGAATGAGGAGAAGGGATGTGCACATTTGATGGAGGCAGGAGGTTATCACAGACGTTTTTTCAATAGAAATTTGACTTGAGGGTGATCTAAAGGTTTGCTTGCTGTGCCATTTTTGCAGCTTTGGCATCCAAGTCAGGTCCTTCTCCTTAAACAAAGAAAACTTTATTTTATGTTCACTGTAGAAATACCAGGAAGGTAAATCTTGTCTTGGGTTCCTTTTAAATTCTTTTCTTCCTCCCTGGAAAATGCTTTGAAAAACTGGGGTATGCAGCCTGGGAACATCTTTCTTAATTGAAGGGAAGGGTGGACTGAGTCTTCACCAGATCCTTTCCCTCAAGGATTGCTGTTAAACAGATACTCTCAGAAGCAAAGCCTGTTTTTCCAGAGCCTCAATAAGTCTCCATCTGGTTTCACTTGTATGTTGTCTCTTATGTCATAAACCACTAATTCTTCAACCATCCTTAGGCCTGGTCTAAACATAGGGGGGTTTTGTGCTGGTGTAGCTGTGTTGGCTGGAGATGCTTTTTGAAAAACCTATCTGCCTTCAATATGAGGGTGATTTGTGTGTGTCTAGAAATACCATATTAATTTATTCACTTGTGTGTACACACACATCTTGTGTTTCACAGCACAGTGACTGAACTCAGGAGACATCTTTGCACTGAATTAATTGTGTGTGCAGTGAGGACCAGGCTGTGCTGGGGGAGCCCTGAGCTTCCACAGCCCCTTTGTGCACCCGGAAAAAAGAGAATAAAGGGGCACTACCTCAGGGGTGCTTGATCTGTTCTGTTTCTTTTCTCCAAATCACCTTCAAATTCTCTTTTATTAATTTCTAAATTGATCAGTAAGTGAATTTTCATAAAAGAAAACCTCAATGGAGCTTTGTCTTTTTATTCCCCCACCAGGGACGACCGTTGTCATACAAAACATTTTTAATATGGGTCTTGATAAGCATTTATCAAGGTAAGAAATCAACTTCTGCTTGTGGCTTTAGATGCTGCAGTGTGTACAACTGTCTAATCTTTTGTAAGGCATGAAGTGAATTTCCCAAAGTATCCTTGTGGTGATGAATATCTATATTTTTGTCTTGGGAAATGCTGGTAGTGTTACCAAAAGAAGAAATCATCTGAACCCAAATATTGGCAGTAATTGGTTCACCCTGTCACAGACAGTGATGTAGAATTCAGACCATTGTGCCCCTTCCCATTGGAACCATTCATTGTAATTCTGTGCAGGTTCCTTTCAGTGCTGCACTTGCTCCATCTGCAGAGCAGAGCTCATCACTCTCCCTTTCTCTTGGAAAAAGTTCTCCAGTCTGTAGATTTTGCAGTTTGTTGTCAATATGCAAACTGCAGTATCTGTAGCCTGCTGTATTTTATCCAGACCCCATCTGATGGATGTGGCAGTAGTTCTGGTTGCTGCACAGCCATCTGTAATGCAGGGTCAGAGCAGAGCTCAGGTTCTGCTCATACCTCATACACTCTAATTAGGCTGCTAAAGCAATTAAGTAAATGCCTTAATTGCAATGCCCCCTTTTTCCAAAAGTGGATGTAATAATTTGGGCACATATCTAAGAAGGTCTTTTCTTTCATTTTGTCTATTTTTTAAATCAAGTGACATCAAACTCAAATGCTTTCTGTAAGTGTTAATCAGGGAATTGTGGGAAAACTTGTCAATAATGTGGACTTAAAAGTGGCAATATTTCTTATTTTCCAAAACTCCTTTATCAACAAGAGCCAGAATAATGGGTCAAAATAAGCAGATAATTCTTGTGGATTTAGTTTATATTGGCATCCCCAGCAGGGAGTGAATCTAGGAATATAAAACCCCTGTTACCTTTATTTTCTGAAATCTCTCACAGTTCACAGGGGTCATGGTTTTGTGATGCTGTGTGGCAGATGGCAAAGCCAGGGCAGTGCTAGAACCCTCCCAAGTGGTGCAAAGCTGCAGCCAGAGGGGAAAGATTCCTCCTTGAGCTCAGAGCACTCTCTGGTTACAGGGTTTGGTTAAAGTGACTTCACTGCTGCTGTGCTCAATAACCAGAACGCAGCAGCCAAACAACGGGGCTAGTTGCTAGCAGAGATGAGCCCGACCAAAACTTGAGCAGCCCCAAAGTTTGGAAAGTTCACAGCTGGATCTGAACTTTGTGGCTCCAGCTCTGCTCGCTCGCAGGTTTTCCCTTCCGGCCCGGGCTGCAGTGATGGATGTTGGTGTGGATTACTCACGCTGCTCACATGAGTTATTTGTGCAGGTGGCCTGGAGCAGTCCCTGGCCAGCCAGAATAGGAGCACAAACAATGCCTCGTTAATGGGCCTTAATGGGCTTCTCTTAGGGGAAGTGTAAAGGGGAGAGATCTGGGCCCAGGCAGTGCAGATCGAGGCTCACTTGTATCCACCGAGCTTTTCAACACTTGGCTTCATCTTGGCACCGAGGCAGTGCAGTAGGATATAGAAGAATTTGATATCTTTTAGCTTCTGAGCAGTGACCAAGTGCTTTTCTGGGAGGATAGAGTTTCATGATGTTAGAGATCTCCAGTTGCCAAAACAGCATGTATGAATTTCCTATCTCCATGTGTCTATGAGTGTGATGGACTGTTAGAAAAGTTTGGTTACCTCTGCTGTAACTTTTCCCTGTCTTCTCATCAGCTCTGTCTCCTAAACAGTAACTGATTTGTTGTCATTACATTAATCAGGTTTCATGAAAAAACAGCCTCAAGATACGATTGTTTCAACCTTTCCAAGCCCTAACCGTGGGTTTTAGAGCTTAGCCTCAAATGTGTTTGACTCAAATACCCCGATGTTCCATTCCTTGCAGGTAGCATCATCATGTATGGAGCCCTCCTCCTCTTTGAGTCCGAATTTGTGCACATTGTGGCCATTTCCTTCACGTCCCTGATCCTCACCGAGCTGCTGATGGTGGCCCTGACCATCCAGACGTGGCACTGGCTCATGATCGTGGCTGAGCTGCTCAGCCTCTCCTGCTACATCGCTTCCCTGGTCTTCCTGCACGAGTTCATTGGTGAGGGGCAGTGCTTCCCTGCACTCACTTCTGCTCTGCACAGTGACAGGACTGCAGAGAGCTGGACTGAGCACAAGGCTCGTGGTGAAGCCACCACTGGGTACAGTGACAGTGGGAGCAGCACAAGCTCTGTGTGATCTGCAGGCACTCTGCACATATTTTATGGTTCCATCCTGTAGTAAAATGTTAGGGAAGGTAAAGCTGATCAGCAGACTCTGCTGCCCAGTGAATCTCCTCCACTCCTTGAGCTCCAGCACGTGTCAGCTCTCTCATGCAGCAGTAACCTTTATTTATTTGACATTACAAATTGAAGTCTGTGCTGTTGGATTGAAAGATTTGGTCTTTGAAATTGGGTGAAGGAGCTGCCTTCTACAACTTACCTTATTTTATCTGTTCATTGGGGCTGTTCTCTTATGGGTTTGGTTGTTGGTGGTTTTATTTGCCTGAAGCAGAGCTAATGCTTTTCCCTGGCTAGAGGAAAAAGGGTGAGGAATTCCATATTCCCCCAGTAACTGTCTAGTTGCAACTACCAGATCCACAGGCTTGTTCCAGTGTTCATTCAGGAACCACAAGATGTCACTGCTTCTTCCATAAAGCTCCTTCCTAACCCTGGAGACAACAGGGATAATGTCCCAATGGCTGGATCTGTCTCTCTTGCATGTGGTTATAGCAGTTCCATTCTGAACAATGCTTCAACTATTTCTGCAAAGGTTCTGAGGTGTTCTGAGTCGAGAGCTGTGTTTGCTGGGCTCAGCCAAGTGGCAGAGTCAGAGGACACAGAGTCCTTTGCAGTGCCAGGAGAAGGGTGCTCCTGTTCCAGGTGGGGTTTGTGAGGGCAGTTTCCTGTGAGGAGTCACATTCCTTACCTCCCCCTGCACAGCACATTTCTGCATCTCCTGTGGAAGAGAAAGGCAGGAGAGTGAGGTAGAGGTGTTGGTAGATGGACCTGCTTTTCTGCACCCTTTCCCAGAATGAGCTTCCCATGTTTTTGACTCTCTGCTCGTTTCTCCACACAGATGTTTACTTCATTGCCACCTTGTCATTCCTGTGGAAGGTCACTGTCATCACCCTGGTGAGCTGCCTGCCCCTCTACGTCCTGAAGTACCTGAGACGGAGGTTTTCTCCCCCCAGCTATTCCAAGCTCACGTCCTAGGGCTGCTCCTGGACACAGAGACAGACATTGCCCGTGGCTCAGAGACAACCCCTGCAGCTGTCCCATAACCAACACGGCCAATGTGGTAACCTCTGCTCCCTGCTGCTGTCCTGAGACACTTCCACGCTGCCCTGAACAGAGCCTGGCAAGCCAAGGCAGTGTGTGGAGGGTGGAGGCACTTGGTTCATCCACTTCTTGTCACTTTTGTTCCACCCAGCGGGGCTCAGATGCATGGAAGTGCCAAGGCAATGGGTTTCTCTTGCATGGTTCAGTCTGTGGAAGCTGCTACCTGACCTTGGGGTTTACATTTGACAATTTAAAGTGACTTTTTCGAGTGTCTGCGCTGTTCTTTGCATTGTGTTACGTTGTTTTCTATTCTTTTGGATTCGAGTAGTTACATTCTTTGTACATCTTGGAAATCCCTTAATGTAGGTGATGCACTCCACTGCTGACAGCTGATTCCTGATTTATGGCATGTTGTTTGCAGAGTGGGGCTCCAGCATGTCGGATCTGCACACACTGGAGAATCTGAGCGTGTCTGAGATTCTCCTTCCACTCAAATGTGCTCACCCCAGTGATTTTGGAGGTATCCAGCCACGGATAAATACAGAGAAATGGTAGCTCAAAATGAGAGAATTCAATTTTGTTTAGCTTTCCTGCTTCCTGTTAAAAGGAGCTGGTGACATAATAGTTTTACTCTGTATTTATTTGTGTAGGAGAAAATTATCTAAACTAAAGCAAATCCCCTTTGGAACAGAACTTTGCAGTTGATCATCCTTGAAATGTGTCGACAACGTGAGAAGAGACTCGTACTGTTCTGCAGACAATGTGGCAGACGTGTCTTGAATCCTTGGAGACTGAAAGGAGAGGTCACAGAGCTGCTACTCCTCACAGCTCCATGAAATCTGTTTCCTGTTAGTGTGAAACTGTGAGGATGAGCTGCAAATAAGCAGAGGCACTCCTAGGTGGATGTTTTAATGACATACTCCCTGCAGAGAGGCAGTTCTTGGAACCTTGCACTTGCTTTGCTCTAAAAACCAAACCTGAATCACAGGACTGGGTTCCTGCACAGGCATTAGACTCGTGTGCAGAGCAGATTTATACACTTTTAATTTTCAGAAATTAAACTCAATGAGTTCTGTTGTTATTATAACTTTGGTCCACATTATAATATCATGAGGAGAGCAGCACATGCTGGGGCTTCTCAGGAGGACAGAGACTTACAGGGACTTTCTAGAGCTGGGTTCATGCATCAGACACAGATGAGCTTTTAGTGGCAGCCATCCTCATCTGAAGGCTCTTTAGTCTGTGCTAAATTATGTTTTAATGCAGATAAATGTTGCTTGCTGTCTTGTCCCACATCACAGAAACCACGGGCGGAGCTGGCACTGCTTGGCGCCGTTGTTCCTTGGCTGCACAGGAGGGAGAGCCCAGAGCCTGAGCTCCTTCTGCTGCCCCAAATCAGAGCCTGAGTTCCTTTTCCTGCCCCAAATCAGAGCCTGAG
>VZRZ01006170.1:67091-83497 GCA_013398175.1 Climacteris rufus | reverse complement strand
AGCTCCCTGACAGCGGCATCAGGGCAGGGCTCGGCCGGAGCTCCCTGACAGCGGCATCAGGGCAGAGCTCGGCCGGAGCTCCCTGACGGCGGCATCACGGCAGGGCTCGGCCGGCTCTCGCTGACCAGCGGCATCAGGGCAGGGCTCGGCCGGAGCTCCCTGACCAGCGGCACCGAGGCACAGCGTGGTGCTCAGAGGCGGCCCCGGGCGCTGGGGCGCGGAGCCCGAAGCGTTGTTGCCGTGAGCCAGGCCGGGCATGGCAGCGGGCTGGGCAGGGCTGGTGTCCAGCTGGGTCCGAACAACATTAGCTTAAGTTAAAGTTAAGAGAAAAAGAAGGTTTTGCAGAATGTTCTGCTTGTCTGAGCTTATGCGGTGATGCTTAGGAGCACCGTGACAGGCGTTCCCTGACTGTCTAAATGATCGTTCTCTCTGTTCCCATAAAATACAGGTCTGTGTAAACCAGACAAAGCTAGAGAGGACCCAGAGGAGTGATGTGCTGGGGTGTTGTCTCTAAGATACGTTGGTTTTGATTGTGCACGGGGATTGTTTCTCCAGGGCATCTGCAGAGCTGGTGTGTTCTGGGAGGCAGTGCAGGGGCAGAGCACCGAGGCCTGAATCGTGCTGGTGATCAGTGAAACACAGTTGTTACTGAGTTTTATTCTTTGTGTCCTTGTTTAAGAGTACAGTTGTGTGCCAGCATCAAAGCTGACTGAGGATGGTCATGTCATCAGATGGACAAAAGTGAATTTTCTTTCAAGCTTCCATGCAGATCAAACCAGGCTAAAATAAATCCATGATGGGGAGGGGTCAGTGCTTTTGATGAAAATACATTAAGTCTCAGTGAAAGCTTCAGAGGCTGGTTTGTTCACATCTTTGCAGTAGACAGCACTGCTGTGAAGCCTGAAGTGGGAACTTCTACAGAATATAGGAGTACGTAGGTGGGGGGTAGAGAGTTTAATCTTCAAACCACATAAATGCAGAGCAGTGTATGCTTGTTGTAGAAGTAACTTCCTTCTTGAGCCTGCTTTCTTCACATTTTGAATGACTGGAAACCATAATTAGTAGTAATTTTGTTCTAAAGATGGAAATCATTAGCATTAAAAAAAAAAAAATCACAACCATATATATGAGCACTGTAGTCTGGAGAACATTCTCCCTTGCTTTGAAAAGGCACCAGCTCCAGTCTGTAAGCAATCCAGGATACATCCGTGACCTTTAATGTACAAAAGATTAAAGCATGTTTACATGAGAACAGAAAATGTTCAAATTCTGAGGAAGGGCTTTATCCACATGCTGGTGGTAACTGATGCTCATTGTTCATGTGCAATTCTGGCCTCATCTGAACTGCAGTTGGGCAAACAAGTCCTGTGCAGAAGAGGATTCAAAGTGGAACCAAAACCATGGGAGTGCATATCAGCACTTCAGTCTGGTTCCTGCATTTGGAGTCCTCCCAGTCTGGCCTGCTCCACCCACTGCTCATGACAAGTCCTGTAATAACAAATCTCTCTAAGCATGCTAGGAGAGATTTAAATTAAAAAAAAAATAGGGAAAAAGTGAATTTGGGGCTCTAGGAATGGATTGGGTGAAAGTTTATTCCTGATAAACAGTTTTTAAAAGGTTGGGCTTTGGCAGTACCCAACTAAGCTTGTGTTTTAAAAGTAGGATCTGTATCACAACTTGTTGTCATGGGAATGCCAGAAATATCCTTCCTGAAAGTGACTGGCACGCAGCAGTGCTTATGTGTGCCTGGGACAACAGGAACATGGACTGCTATAAAAGCTAGAGAGAAAAGAAGGGTAAATAACAATCCTACAGTCAATATTATTAATATTAGATATTTCTCTCTAAGCCAACCATTTCCACAAGCAGCAGTGCTGGACAAAGTGCTTTTTACCTTTACTTGCCAGACTTTAATTAGCAATCTTCTTCTCAGGATTTACAAACAAGAAACATTTGCTGAAGTCAGGTGCATGGCCAGGTGAACAGGATTTGGGGAGTGTGGGCAAGGCAGGTATCCTGTGCTGTCAGCTTGAAGCTGTGATTTCATTTGGCTGTTGAGGATGTTTTCTGTGTCCTTAAAAAAAAGGGTTAGATGTGTTCCCTGAGGAGTTCCCAGTGCAGGTGTTGCTAGTGGTATATCCCAAGTTTTAGCTGATTTCAGACATGACAGGTGAGTTAATGAGCATCTATAAATGAGCTCCTCCAAACAGGGCTTCCAGATGAGTAAGCTCTGATAACTGCTTTGTGTGTTCTTCCACAATGCCTGCTGTTGGCTGCTATGAGAGACAAAGTACTGGAAAGCCAGACAGCTGCTCTGCTCCAGCAGCTCTTCCTGTAGGTTTGTTTGGTGTTCACTGCGTGATGATCTGCTGAGAGGTAAAGCTGCCACATCATTTTTAATTTTTGAAGTCAGCCCTTCTGGGAGCTGATCCTCTGATGAGTGTTTTGCAAATCCAGACAAAAGCCATGCTTAAATAAGATTCCAGACAAAATCCTGCCCTGAGACAACAGGTAAGAAGTCAGATGGGAAGGAGTATTTTCTTGTAGGCTCAAGCCCTTGCTGGAGCTCATTAGTGTCCTAGATTGCATCTGGTGATGTGAATCTGCAAGGGCTGTATGTGTAAGGTAGAGAGGGGAAGCAGGGAGCATCCATAAATATTAATATTCCTCTAAATGCTTGTTTGTATGTAGACAGGCTCCCAGGGACATTGCCACGTCTTGTAGGTGTCAAGCCCTGAATAATTTGCCTCCTTCCTTTTTTTCTTCTCCCAGATGCACAGCTATTAAAAGGAAAAAAAAAATGAAAGTGCATGCAGCTGGGTCCTGGGGCTGGCTCAGGAACACAGGAGGCAGTGTTCAGCCCTGCCATAAAGAAACAAATATGCACATCTAACAGAGAATTCCAGATTTCACTCAGGAAACCAGCTCTCACTTGGAGCTTCCAAGCAGTTAGTGTAAATAACAGACAACCCAGCTTTTGAGAAATGCAGAAAAGCTCTGGACTGGCCCCTTCTAATGACAATGAGCAAGTTAATGAAAAAAAATTGACTCTTTTACTTATGCAAATAAGGAACTCCATTTAAATCCCAGGAGCTGCAGCCAGCAGCGAGGTCAAAACCCAGCTTGTGCCCCTGGCCTGCACAGGGCTATCTTTAGCTTTTCCTAGAGGATGGTTTGGATAAACCCAGCATGGAATGCACTCGCTGGGGTGATCCTTTATTCCCTCGTTTCATGCTAATTGGCACGGTCACATTCGGCTGCCTGGCTGACTTTGAAGTCGCTGCCGTGTTGTGACACAGGCCAGGGTGGCCCTGCCCAGCCACGTGTGCCCACACTGCCCTGGCCCTGGGGATCCTTTTTGCTTTTCCTTTCTGCCTTTCACAGATGCTGGAAAGGAGTTGTGTAAATCAAGGGTTAAGTCCTTTGAAATGTAAATCCCTTTGAGTTTTTCTCCTGTGATTTAAGTCTCCGTGGGCTCTGAGGGCACTCGTGAGGCTGCCCAGCGTTCAGAGGGTGCTGGAACTGCCTGCCCCCTTCCCAGGCCTGCCTAGAGGAGCTGATTTGTTGGTGATTGGCAGGACAGTAGCACACAGAGCCCTGCTTCCATTCCCTGTTGTGGGCACAGAGATGGAATTGTGAACTAGCAAGTGGGTAAAGGCTGTGGCAAACCCGGGGGAATGAGAGCTGGCAGCTTGGGTGGGATCCTGGGCGCTTGGGGGTCAGGCTGCTCTGGGTGGGGGCTTGGGTGACACAGGGAAGGCTGTTTGCTGTCAGTAAAGCTGGCTGAGAACATGAGGAGGTGCCAGTGCTGTCTGGGTGAGACACTCGCTTTCTCTTAACGCCCTGTCAAAGCAGAAGGATCTTTTGGTACTGAATCAGAGGGTGAATCAGCAGTGAAACCTCAGGCTGGGAAATGCCCGAGTGCAGGGAGGGGGAAGCTGTGCTGAGGCTGCTGTGCTGTTTGCTGAGATCGCCATCAGAAAAGCAGTGCAGAGGACAGTCCTTTGCTGGAGTGTTCCAGTCTCTGTTCTGGGATGCTGTATGCAGGAATGGATGAACCCTTGAAGCTGGCACAGCCTTGGGAGCAAAGCTTTACCTCTGGGGTATCTGCACTGCGGTCTTTAAGTCACTTCAGTTCTTGGAAAACACCTTGCTGGGCTGCTCTGTGACATACCTGTTCTCTTACAAAGAGGTGCAATGGGCTCTCCTCCTTGGGGAGCCCAGCTGAAGTGGGACAGGGCTGTTCCCTGCCATCTCCAGGGTGGCAGAGGGCCAGCAGTGTGAGGTTTGCTGCCATGAGCGCCTGCCATCCTGAGCAAGTTCACCTTGGCAGCTCAGGGACAGGCTCAGGGTCTGGAGCAATGCCTGGGCTCCGTGTTTCCTGCTATCTGCAAGTGCAGAGACAGCAGCTGAGGTGCTGCCGAGCATCCTCTGCCCCCTCTGCCCTCGCAAAGGCAGGAGCTTGATGCTGTTGACAGAAGCAGACTCCTGGTGGTGGTGCTGCTGCTGCTTGCCTGGGGCTGCTGGCTCAGGGCTGCCCTTTCCTCCAGCAGGTTCCTAACCCCAGCCTGCCTCGGCCGAGCTGGCCGGGAGTGGAGTAGCCAGTCCCGTCCTGCTGATGCAAAAGGCAGAATTCCTCCCGGTTTCCACGAAGAGCCGTGTATTTCTGAGGGCAGCACTTGCTGCTTTACCCTGTCCTGTCCTGCTGATGCAAAAGGCAGAATTCCTCCCGGATTCCATGAAGAGCCGTGTATTTCTGAGGGCAGCACTTGCTGCTTTACCCCATCCCCTCCTGCTGATGCAAAAGGCAGAATTCCTCCCGGTTTCCATGAAGAGCTGTGTATTTCTGAGGGCAGCACTTGCTGCTCAGCCCATCCCGCTGATGAAAAAGGCGGAATTTCTCCTGGTTTCCATGAAGAGCTGTGTATTTCTGAGGGCAGCACTTGCTGCTCAGCCCATCCCGCTGATGAAAAAGGCAGAATTTCTCCTGGTTTCCATGAAGAGCTGTGTATTTCTGAGGGCAGCACTTGCTGCTCAGCCCATGCCATCCTGCTGATGAAAAAGGCAGAATTTCTCCTGGTTTCCATGAAGAGCTGTGTATTTCTGAGGGCAGCACTTGCTGCTTTACCCCGTCCCGTCCTGCTGATGCAAAAGGCAGAATTCCTCCCGGTTTCCGTGAAGAGCTGTGTATTTCTGAGGGCAGCACTTGCTGCTCAGCCCATCCCGCTGATGAAAAAGGCAGAATTTCTCCTGGTTTCCATGAAGAGCTGTGTATTTCTGAGGGCAGCACTTGCTGCTCAGCCCATCCCGCTGATGAAAAAGGCAGAATTCCTCCCTGTTTCCATGAAGAGCTGTGTATTTCTGAGGGCAGCACTTGCTGCCCAGCCCATCCCCAGGCTCACGGTGCGGTCAGGCCTGCGCCGCAGCATCCCCGGCCTTGGCAGGGCCGTGAGGGCAGCGGCGGCCGGGACAGGGAGGACATTGTGCCCCTCACGGCTCCCCCGAGCCCCGGCCTGACGAAGCCGGTGAGTCAGGGCCGCAGCCTCTCCCCTGCAGGGCGGGCTCAGCCCTGGGCATCGCTGCTGCTGCTCAAACCAGCCCGGCTTTGCCCGCAGCCCTGCCCACGTCCCTGCTTTATTGACAGTTTGCCATGGGGGGAAAGTAAATGTTGTTGCTGCACAGAAGCTGTGGGTGCTGGCGTGGCCGGCGGCTGCGGCCGGGTGAGCTGTGCCAGCGGCAGGGCCGGGGAGGCTGCGGAGCTGTGCCCGTGGAGCCCAGGGCAGGCTCTGGCCTGTTGTGCGGTGTGAACCTCGTTAGTAATGCCTGGAACGTGGATCCTCTGCGAGGGTGAATGCCAAGAGTGAAAGTGCTCTTTTCAACACAGTATTTCGGGGATAAGCAAAGAAAGTGTAGGTTGTCTAAAGCCCAGTTTGTAATGGGCAGACACTGTGGGTGGAGGGTGTGTTTGTTATGCGGAAGACTTTAAAAATTACATGTCCACATAGAAATACCTTTGCTTTTCTCCTGCCCCTCACCTTGACTCTACTCACCCTGGCTTTGCTGCTGAAGGTGCTGGGAGGAGGTTTGGTCCTGTAGCTGCTGTGTGTGCCTGGCACAGACCAGCCGTGCGTGGTGGGGCAGCTTTGGCGCTGCTGTGCTGAGCAGGGAGCTCAGGGGGTCTCCTGTTCTTTCATGTGAAGCTGTTCAGCCTGGAGAACTCCTCTGCTGTTTCTGGTCTCTGCACAACTCCTGCCTCAAGCCCTGGTGTGCAGCCTGGCTCTGCCTGGTGCTGGTTTTGCTCCTGCACCAGCTGGGATCTCCCGAAAGCAGGGGGAGCGATGTTCTGGGTCTGTGGGGGGTGTGTTCCTCTGCTCATTCTGAAGGCATGACAAATTCTGTTCAAAGTGAATCTCGGCACCAATATCTAGGCTTGATGTGTCAGACCTGAGTGATGGGGATGACACACTATTCCTGAGTGCCAAAGCTCTGAAATCAACGGTGCTAAAAATATGTTTGGCTCAAAATTCAGTGACTCGTTGCTGTTTTTCTATCCCCAAAGCAGCTGTGTGCTGGGATTAAAAGCCAGAGGGAACCTTAAGAAATCTGGAAGCTGGGCTCTGCTTTGCAGCTCCCATCCTGCCCCAGACATTCTGTGTGCTGGTTTGTTTGCTTGGCTCTCGGGGTTTCCCGCTGAACACCAAGGCTCAGCAGTTCCTAAAAATGAACAGAACCCCCCCTGAAGTTCAGTCAAAATCTCTCTGCATGTAAAAGTTTCACTAGGAACTTCTGCTGCTCTTGCAGAAAGCACAGTCTGCCCCTGCCTGGGTTTATGCAGGGTATTATTTTCTCATGGGAATTGCTGCCTCATGTCATGTTAGAGAAGGTGCTGGGACAATTATTTAAATATTGAAATTAAACCCTCTTTGCCAGTGATACTGTGCCCAAAGGAGCAGATAGTGTGAAGTAATCCCACATTGTGGAGCTCTTTCAGGTGTTTCCTACTGGATACATTGAAATCTTTAAAAACATACACAAACCCTGATAATGTTTTGCATGCTTTTGTGTGATGACAAATGTTACTCATGTCCCAGGCTGAGGCAGCTCCAGGAGCTGATGTACATGGAGGGGTTTGCCTCAGGAATACCTGGTCTCAGGGTTGCCTCTGGCATTACACACCCTTGGGGTGCTGGGTCAGGTCAGGGCCAGGCTCAGCGATGCTGGTGGGAATTCTGTGTCCCTAAAGCATCCCTGTGCTCTGCAACCCAGGGATAGTTTGCAAAATGGGAATCTCTGAAAACTGAGGATTTTTTTGCACCAGGAGAAAGGGTTCTACTGAACACTGACTTGTTATTATGTGTTTTATAATCCCTCTCTGGTCAAAATGTGCCTTGGGCTGAAATTGGAATTGCCCTTAACCATGGGGCTGGATCCTTTCTCCCTCTCTCTCTTTTCCAACAAATATTTGTGTTTTTTGATTATCTGGCACATTCTCATATGAAACCTGTTAGCAAACTTGCTGACATGGTACAGAGCCAAACAAATCATCACACAGAACTGACTTCTTAATTGAAGAGCTTGAGCTCAGCTTTGGTTTCATGAAACCTTTACTGGCTGGGCTTGGCTGAGCGAGAAAGGTTTTCCTCCCTTCACCAAAAGGTTCCTCAACTGTTTGGTTTCATGTAGACCTGTTTGGAAGTGATTTTTGTGATGTGATGGTCTCAGTCCAGCTCCTACTTGACAAAATTTGACCAAAGTCACAGGAGCTGAGTTGTGGCTGAGGGGTGCCTGGGCAGAGGGGCTGACACGCTGCTGGCCTGTGCAGGTGATCCCTCAGGTGAGGCTCAGGCAGCAGGACCCTGGCTGGAGGTGTTTGCAGTGCTTCTGTCCACGCTGCACCTGCTCTGGGCACTTGAGCTTCCCTGGCTGTTAATCCAGTACTTCTCACAAGCATTAACTGCAGTTAAAAAGAACTAAATGATAAGCTAATATCAGATCACAAGCAGTTTATAAATATGCATTTTTTTAATCCATGATTGCTCAGCTTCTGTAACAAGATTTACAGTCTTAAAGAGACCCTTCTTTTTCCAGAAGAACCGCCTCCACATAAAACCAACAGCCCACCCTCTGGAGTTACATACGCTCATGATGTCTTGGACTGTGGCCTCAAGCCATGCCCCCTGCCTTTTTCTAGCCTTTCTGCAGATCCCATGGGCAGATATGGACAGCCAGATAGCATAGGGCCACCACCTACACACCCTGCCAGCGCTGCAGGGGCCTCTGCTCCGAGCCCTAGGATTGAAATAACTCCATATCATGAACTGATTCATTCAGGGGGTCCCTTCCGCAGCAGAGACACAGATGTTCTTTTGGTAGAACATCAGCCAAACTCAGCCACCACTAGCCCGAGGGTTACCCTGCCTGTCCCTGGCTTTGAGGGCTACAGAGAACCACTGTGTCTGAGCCCAGCTAGTAGCGGCTCCTCTGCAAGTTTCATTTCAGAGACAAATGTATCTCCTTGCACATCTCCATGTGTTTCACCAAATAATGGTCCTAGTGATGACCTTTGTCCACAGTTTCAAAACATCCATACTCATTATTCTCCTAGAACCTCTCCAATAATGTCACCACGAACAAGCATCACGGAGGACACCTGCTTGGGACGCCATTCACCAGCACCCTGTCCCAACTCCAGGTCTTCATCACCAGGTGCAAAACGGAGGTACTCTTGCACTGAGCTCTACAGCACTCAGCTGCCTTCCAGCTCTCCACGGCACTCAAGGACCCCCTCTCCACAGCCCTCTCCTCGCCTCCCCCTGAGGGAAGACAGCTCTGCAGTCACTTACACGCAGTTGGCCGCCGCTCCCCTTTCCATGGATGCTATGAGCAGCCTTCCTACGGATCCTTCCTGTGGCGTTCCCACCAAAATTTGGAAAACCAGCCCTGATCCTTCATCCATGTCTTCCCACAAAAACAGCATTCCATGCCACGTCTTTCAGACTGTCGACTTCCATGGGCCTTGTGAGCAGGAGGACAGGAGAAACTCAGCCCCAGAATCCATTCTGTTGGTACCTCCATCCTGGACAAAGCAGCTGGTGCCTGCAATACCAATCTGCAGGTATGTAATCCTGCTTGGGGGTAGTTTTCCGTGTTTTTTCATGGGATGGTGTCTTCTGTCATGTGTGGTGATCCCGAGGGAGTGTTTTCTTGGGCAGGTCCTGCTGCAGACCAGAGCCAACTACTCAGCACTGGTTAATGGGAGCCCAGTCCATTATGATGCCAAGAGATGAAAAAATCAGGGTTTTGAAGAAAGATCACCAAAGTGGTTCAGTGACAGCACAGTACATTACAAATTCAAATTTCTGAGTGATTTGTCTAAATAGCAGATTGCAGAGAGCCTTTGACAAAGGCTGAACACTGGTGCAATCCTGTGCTCTTAGAGAAAATGGGATTACTTTTGTAAAGTCACAGACTTCCATCAAAGATGAAAATGCTGTAAATGATGGCTGGTTCAGAATAGAGCTCCCTGCTCCACATCAAACTGAGCATTCAGTCAACTCGAGTGACTTAGTGCTGGTTGTTAATTTGTTAATTTGTTAATTAATCTCAGCCCGCCATTGTCTGGCACTGTGGCATCTGCCAGGACTGAGGGTGCCAAGTGTGAGACTCAGCTCCCAGTCCCTGCTGGCACCCTGTCAGTGCCATCCTGCTGGGCACTGAGGTTGTCCCCACACTGACGTGACCCAGGCTGTTCCTGACCTGCTAAACACAAACTGTAAGTGAAAGAACGTGGGCTGGGACTTCCCTTGGCTTGTTAGACTGGTCCTGGCAGCAGCCTGTGCTCACAGAGTAAGAGTGGTTTAAAAGCCGGTGCAAGCTCTAGTTGAACTTTCAGTGTATTCATTTCATGTCATAAACCCTTATGTATTTTCATAACAGGCAAACCAGTATCAGGTAAGAATATTTAGCATTTTATTCATTTTAATATTTATGGAAATCATAAAGATTGTTAATTTACACAAATGGTGTATGATGGTAAATGGAGTTAATATTTCACAATATGTGTTCTGTGATCCAAGTTGAAGACACACAGCAAAAGCTAAAAGAGGGAGAGCTTTGAAAAATAAAACTGCTATGGATATTTCTGTTTAAGAAATAGAAATATCTTATTCTCTTCTGCAAGGAGATGGGCCCACAGAAATGATTGTCTTCAGCTGGAATTCCAGCAGAGCTCGCAGTCGAATGTGAGCATTGGAATGACAGCAGAGCCCCAACTGTTTCAGCGCCGCGGCCCCGGTGGGGCACTGGGTGGGAGATGGGAGCAGGCCTTTGAGCAGCCCGCTTCTCAGGAGTTTCACTGGTGTGTCCTCTCTCCCAGCTTGCCCGTGCAGTCTCTCCCACCCCTGGAGTGGCCCCTGTCCAGCCAGTCTGGCTCCTACGAGCTGCGGATCGAGGTGCAGCCCAAGCCGCACCACCGCGCGCACTACGAGACCGAGGGCAGCCGCGGCGCCGTCAAGGCTCCCACCGGGGGCCACCCCGTGGTCCAGGTAAGGCTGCACAGCCTCCCTGCAGGGAAAGCTTCTTTCTGAAATGCTGGCTGCCCCTGAAAGAGGAGCACCCTGCAGAGCTGCCTGTGCATGTGCCTAAAGGGTCTGAGCTGTGGTGAAGTCCAGGATGTTTGGAAGGTTGGTTTGGACTGGCTTGTGAAAGCTCAGAAGCTTGGGTCATGTATTTGGCACCTTTTCTGGGCTGTTTGTTAAAGCTCTTGTGATCCTCTGTCGTGTATGACTCTGTCATAAGATGCCTGGCAAGTCACTGCTGAAACAAGTGATCAAAATTCAGGCTGCCAGTGGTGGAGAGAGCAAATTCATCCATTGGCTGATGTGAGGGTGAACGAGCTGAACCCTTACTCTGTTTGGAGTGTGAACAGCTTTTCCTGCCTCTTTCAAAGGGGGATATAAAATATTGGCTGAGTAGCTGCAGTGTAGCCAAGTGGGGGCACATCAGTGGTTTCCTCATTTCCCCAGTTTCAGCCCATGTTTCCTGGAGGAAACACAAAGCCAGGCCAGGGTCAGGGCTGTGCTGGGACAGTGGGACAGTGCTGGGAGTGATGTGTGGGAGCTGGACAGGTCCCCCCAGCTACAGCCTTCACCAGGCAAAGTGGGGCTGAGTCCTGCAGATGTTCCTGACACACACAGGACGTGCATGAACCAGGAACACATTAACATTTATGTGTAATTTCAAGCATGTGATCAATACCACTAATTTCACTGGCTTGATTTGTGCTTAATTTCAAACATATGTTCAATATTCCCCTGCAGGCTCAAAATCAAGCCATAAATTGTTAAATCAATGAATTTGTTTGCTTTGATTGAGCTGGACTTACATGTATGGACTGGGTATTTGAGTGAAGGGTGCAGGGTAATATTAAATAGCAATCACATTGGCCATGCCTCAGTATATGCAGGGTTTTTAGTTTGAGTCTGACAGGCTCGTAGCCTCCCATGGAGTGTTGAAGCTACATGGATGTAGGAATGATACCAATCAGCACCTGCTCCCTTCTCAGTTTGCTTGCAAATACAGTATCATTTACCTTCCCAAGGTATTTCTATCAGCAGGATGTTTGCTGCAATGAAGGAGTTTCTTGTGACGTGGGGAAATACAATTTGTTTCCTTCCTGTAATCAATATCAATCAAAGAGGGATTTATATTTTCTGTTGAAGACAGGAACCAATATTGCTAGTTTTATCATAATTTGCCATCAAGCTTCAGGATCTAAAACTGTACATTCAAATGTCCACATCAGTTTCCCAAGCAGATGTGCCTTTGCACAGCTGTGCCTGCATCTGGGGAAAATATGGACAGTTTCTTTCTGAAGGTTTATTGTAAAGCTGGGAGTGTTTGTTGAATTTGTGTTCACTTGAACATAACCAGGTTCATATGGATGCCAAGCAATGAGATAGTTGCACCTGTATGGTTTATGACATCTGAAGCTGGGGGAGGCCAGTAAAATCCAAGCTTTCATGTCATAAGTTATTTGGTTTCAAGGGTTCTCTTTTTCCCTCCTTCTTTCCCCTTAGTGAAGTTTAACCTTCATGTCCTTGTTAGATGCAAACAGAGTATTTTTCTAAAATACAATCTTTTTTTAAGCAAATCTGATTTTAAAAAAAAGCCATTAAATTAACCCTCCACAGGACTAATTACCCAGTAGCAGTACTAGTACAAGAATTAGCAGTACTAGTTCTTCAGGAGGAAGAGATGATGGCTGGTTTTTGCAGCATGGTGTTGGCCTGCAGTATTTATGTTTTTTGAAAACTGCATTTTGCATGCAGGTTTCTTCTTTTGGGTGCTCTGAAGCTCCAGAGCAGCAGATCTCATATCCTCCAGGCCTTATCTTGTGGTTTATCTCTCTGATGCTGCTTCCTCTTCTTCACGTGTCAAGCCCCGAGAGTTTGTGCTCAAGGCTCTGCACCAGTTGTGCACTCCCAGTGTGGCAGCAGAAGAGTCTGGGTAATCAAAACCTCTGGGAAGCTGGACCATGTGAGCAGGACATTTGCTGTGTTTGCCAGGAGGAGGTGGAGAAGCCAGGGATGCCATGGAATGTTCACATCACCTCATTTCAGGGGCTTTCTAGAGTCACATGGAGAAGCACAGGCTCCCAGTTCAGGTGTTTGAGTACTCGTGGGAGGAACCTACAGCTTGTGTTAACTACAGAGAAACTCAGGTTTTAGGGATGTAAGTTGGATGTGAGTATTCCCTGGATGTTAAGGTGCTGTGAAGAAGCAAGGAAATCCTTTACAGCAAAGACAAAGCTGAAGTTTCCAGGCACTTCCATCCTGCAGGTCCCCTTGGTCACTGGGGCTGTAGAGGAGGGGGAGGCACATTTGGTTCCCAACTCTTTTATCCCAGAGTTGAAGGACAGCTGCCTATTTGTACTCAGCTGCCCCAGTCAAGGCTGTGGAAGAGCCTGTCCAGCAGGAAAGGCAGTGGCTGCTCCTGTGCAGAGAGCTCGTGGATGTGATTGGGATAGAGGTGGCAGTGCGGCCACAAACCTGGCCTGTAATGGTAAAGGTTACATACAGTACCAACTGCTGGACTTGGTACAGCATCCAAATGTAGGGCAGGGCTACAAAACCCCAGTGCTGAGGTGAGGGCAGTGGTAGCTGCAGCCCACCCACCCCTGTGTGTGCTGGTGCCCTCCTCACTTCTCTCTAAGGCAGCAAAGCTGTAGGGAGAGGGGCTCCTGTTCAGCACAGACAGCCCCACTTTCCCCTTAACTTTTAAAATTGTGGTGACTTTCACTGCCTCTTTTTATTTTTCTTATTAAAAAGAAGCTGGAATGGCAGAGTTGTTAGTGGAGCTCACAGGAGCTGCTTTACAATAACAAACGTATGTTCCACTTTCCTTTTATATTTGAATTTTGCCGTCTGTGTTTTCTTGTGGTTTCACAGTCAAAGGAGACATTGTTTCTTGGCCTGGGCTTCCCATGGGGCTCTGACTTCTAACTGTATGTGACTTCCAACATTCAGCTAATTCATTGGTGTGTTAGTGAAACCAGAGCCTTTGATGGAAACTCAAAACCGAATCACAGCTCGATGGGTGATTCACACTCTCACACGTGGGGCTGGGCTGAGACAGCCCCAACAGCCAGCCCAGGGGGATTTGCTGCCGAGGGCACCCCAGGGGAGCTGAGTTTGTCCTTGTGCCCCCCTTCCCAACGCCCCTGTGCACTGAAGGGCCAGCCAGGCTGGTGCTCAGCAGCATCCTTGTGCCACTCCATGGCCATCACCTTCCTTTCCTGGCTCTGGCTGGGTTGGGGCTCTGGCAGGGATATTTCCCCCAGCTCACAAGCAGCCTGTGACAAACCACCTGCACATTTCACACCTGATTTACCTGCAGGACTATGGGGCTTGTTTGCACAACTGGGAGCATTGTAGGGGCTTTGAGCTCCTGGGCCCTGCATTTATTTGCTGCTGTTCCATGTGCTGCTGCAGGGATTGATGTGCAGTGGCCAAGCCACAGATTTTAGCTGCATCTGGAAAATTCTCTTCAAAACTAAAATGCCACCAAAGGTAAGGGTAAGTCAGCACCCCTTATGCTGTGCTGCAAGCATGGTATGCCTCTGAGTTAGAGGTGAATGAAAAGCTCTCACTGAAACTTAGCCTGACTCAGAATGCATTGCTTTTGATGGAAAGGAGTTTTGGCAGAGGTGAGGGGAAGCAGAGTGTACCAGCTGGTTGGAGGGGGATGCCTGTGCTGTGCAGTTCAGGTTCTGTGGACCAGAAATACGTCTGGCTGAGGCAGATGCAAGATTTGGGTTATTCTTTCATGTAGGTTCTCCCTGCAGGGCTGTGCATGGGGGAGTGAGCGTGCTGTGAAGCAAAGCTGGAATTTCTGGCTGTGTGCCATGGACGTGGACACTTCCAGCACATAACTCAGCCTGTTCAGGGTGTGCTGGAGAGCCACAGGAGGAGTTCACTCAGGGTGGACAGTGTCCTGTGCTCTCTGCTCATGGCCTGCCCTGTCCAGCTGAGCCTGCAGTTCTCCTCCTCTCCTCACTGATGTCTGTGGAGCTGGGATTGCCCCGTGCCCAGCCAGGGCTCCCCCTGGCTCTCCCCTGTCCCTGGGGAGGCTCCTGCTCTTCAGGGAGTTGGACTCCTCCTGCTGCTGCTCAGGGAAAGCTCTCTGGGGTCTCTCTTTCATTTTGAAATGAGTGCTGAAACCCTGAGCTTCCAGCAGACCTCAGTTGTTCTCTGACTGTGCCTGGTGTTGTGGGTTTCAGCACAAGAAGGAAGCTGGGGAGGAGAGAGGTCCCTGGAGCTTGCTGGTTTTTCTTCTTTTTTCTTTTCTTCTTTTTCCCCAAAATGCTTTTTGGCCAAGATCCTTTCCAGGATCTGGCTGCCATTCAGTCCATTATCCAGTGCCTGAGCACAGGCCCTGGTGTGGTTCTTGGACCCCAAACCCACCTTACAGGAGGCCCAGCACTAAGCCCTGGCAAAGGCTCAGCTCTGGGGATTTGGCTCAGTGCAGTCAGATGGGTCAGTCTGGGCTGGGATGGATCTCCAGGATGCTCTTGGTCACTGTGGCTGCTGTGCCACACCTGGGCTGCACAGGGGCTGCTGCTGGGGAAGGATGAGCTGGCTGTGGCAGAGGAAGGTGAGGTGACAAGAAAGCTCTGCTTTGGCAGCCTCTGCTCTGCTCAGCTGGGCTGGGGCTGCTTCCACAGCGCCTCTGACAGCTGCCCAGGCTCCAGCTCTGCCAACTGGTGGCACAGCCCTATGCTGAGAAACTCTCCCAGTGTGATTCTGTCAAAAGCACCAAATTTTCACCCTCTGGTTTGCTCGTGGCACAGCGAGTTCTGTCACACTGGGGAAGTTCAGATCTTTTGTCATGAGTGTGCTTGGAAGTGCTTTAATGACACAGTTGGTTTTCTTAGCCAGCTGTGAAAATGAGATCTCTGTATCCTCAGACCTGTACATGTGCACTGGAGAGATGAATCTGCCTCTTCTTTTAAGCTCTCATCTGAGATAGCCAAAGCATCCTGCAAACAGGATCAGGTCTTCACAGGGGCAGGGAAACTGAAGCCCAGAGAGGAAACAACTTGCTCACTGCAGTGTGAGGTCAGCCAGGAGCAAACCCTCCCGACTGCTTTCTCCCAAGAGCTGCTGTCTCTGCCCCAGACCTTTATTAACCCCATCTGAAAGCAGAAATCCCAGTAAGACACTGGGAGTCTGGTTGTCATTTACTGTAAGGAACAGCAGAGCAAGTGAGATTCGGTCCCTGGAATTTTGACAAAGTTGTCACCAAAATAAGAAACACTTAAAACTGAGTATCATAAAAACTCATAATTTAGCAGAATCAGATGTTCAAAGGATTATCTTCAGAGGCCTTTTTAGACTGCTTTGGTAAGGAGCAAAAGGAACTAAGGCAGAGATTTCCTTCTGGTTTGTGTTCTTTTGCTGTGTCCCAAGTACATTAAATTGAACAAAAACATGTGAGAAGATTCAGCTTTGTTGCTCAATGTCAGCTCTAAGTGAAGCAGGCAGAGGAGCTGCTACATGATACAGTGGCTGGATGAGGTCTTTGTTGAATTCCTGACAGTTATTGATATGCCACTCTCCCTGAGACAATGCAGTGACATTTTCCATCTTGGTAGAAGCATTGTTGAGTAAAGACCTCCCCAAAAAAATCCTTGACATTGTTGCAGTCAGAGGGTATTAATGATGGGGATTGATGATCAGATCCAAGGCTGAAGCTGCTTGCAGCAGGAAGGGAGCTGAGCAGGGGGCAGAGTGGGGGCTGTTCTGAGCAAAACATCCCGTGTGTGTGGCAGAGGGGCTGTGCAGCCCGGGCAGGGATGGATGGCAGGGCAGGGATGGATGGCAGGGGATGGATGGCAGGCAGGGATG
>VZRZ01006170.1:18933-53153 GCA_013398175.1 Climacteris rufus | reverse complement strand
CTGATCAGCTGGCACAAGGAATTGTGCTCCTCCCAGTCAGTCCAGCTCCTTCTGATCAGCTGGCACAAGGAATTGTGCTCCTCCCTGGCAGTCCAGCTCCTGATCAGCTGGCACAAGGAATTGTGCTCCTCCCTGGCAGTCCAGCTCCTGATCAGCTGGCACAAGGAATTGTGCTCCTCCCCATCAGCAAGGGGGACAGGAGGTGCCCCGAGCTCTGCACCCAGAGCTGCTGCAGGTGTTGGAGAGGCAGCAGCTCCTGGCACAGGGAGGGGCCACAGGCTGGGCTGCAGGAGCCTGGGTGGGCTGTGGGCAGAGGGGCTGCTCCCTCCAGCCTGGGAGCACTGGGGTGGTGCAGGGCTCTGAGACAGTGGCTCCCTTTCTGTCGTGTGTCACTGCATGCATTGTATTTCTTGGCACCACCGATCCATGACATCTTGATTTGCAAACAGTCAAATAAAATAGAAAAATAATGTCCCCTGTTAATAGGTTGACACACTGCTTCAGGCCAAGTGTGAGTATTTCTATAGCATTTGCTTTGCTGCCTTATGTCAGTAACTGTTGCTATTGAAAGTAAACACCCCAACTGGTTAAATCAACAGTGTTTTGTTTATTCAAAGCTCATAAACTCCAGTAGCTGTAGGTCACTTTATGAAGTGCCAACCCCTGGGGGAAGAGAAGGAATAGTGTGAAATTATTGCATGCAGTCCACCCATCATGAGCCTTAGAGGAAGGGGATTTATTAGCAATTAATATTTCTTGCAGAGGAAAAAAAAATAATCCTGTTGAGGCAATCCCACACTGAACCTTGAACCTCCATACTGGTGGAAGTGGGGACTGGGGTGAAACCTTCTTACAGGCCTGAGTGAAAAAAAAGAGACCTTGGAAAATGAAAAGTGTTTTTTTATTATTAGAAAAGGATTTCAAACCACCCAATGGGAGAAGAATGCAGGCAAAGCAGGGCAGGGGAAACCCTTTAGTGTGGTATCTGCGTTGAGGAACTGAGCTGGAACTCTTCCAGATGGGATTATTCTGCAGCACATCCAAAGCACATGAGGTTTGTACAGCTCCACTTGGGCCAGGGCGAGCACAGCTCTGGAGGTGCCCAAAGCCACGCCAGGTTCAGCAGCTCCAAATGTAATTGAGCTGAGTCAGAGTCATTTCCAGGCTAAAATGTCTCCTTCCTCATCCTGAAAAAGCCTTGGGAACCACTGCTCTGTGGGATGTCAGGTACCAGCTCTCTGTTCACACAATGAAGCTGGAAAGAGAGGTAGGTTAATCTGGAATTTTGATGATTTGGGATGCTTTGGAAGTGAATTTTGGGGATTGAATAGGAATAAACAGTGTCCAGGGCAGTGCTTAAATACTTAAATGTTTTCACTTGAATATTGCTTTTTGATGAGTGCTATTTATTCTTAAGCCTTTGAAGTCTGGCTAAATCCAATTATCAATTAGGAACTCATCAAAAATTTTAGTATTTTGGGAAAGAAATTAATCATACAACCATGTGAAAGAAATTATCAGCTTCTTTGAAAATAATATGACTATATATTCTTAACTGGCAATATCTTAGCCCAGATGAGCAAGAAAAGTTGCTCCCCCCTTCTATAGAATGTATGAAAGGTTTAATGCTTGAGTTTCTCACCAAATATTCCAGCATTTTCTTGAGGTGATGGGAGCATTTCAGCTTTCTGAGGGTTGCAGAGCAGCAGAGCAGTGCCAGGTCAGGTCACAGACAGCCCAGCCTTGCCTGTGTGTGAGTGCACTGAGCATGCAGGATAACATCTCCTCATTTTTGGCTCGGCAGCCAGCGGTGTTCAGTGAAGGCACAAGTGCTCAGGGTCTCTTTGTCAGAGAGCTAAAATGCAGCCAAGGCAGCTGTGAAAGAGATGAGCAGGATCCTCTGGAGGCCTTTCCAGTTGGGCTGGATGGATCTGGAGGAGTTGGAGTGCAGGTCATGAACTCACAGTTCAGCAGACCCAAGCTGCTGCCCACCTGGTCTGCTCACAGGGAAGCTCCTGATATTTTCCAGCTGTCTGTGTTGTAGGGAACAGCTCTCACATCTTCACTTTCTTCCCTCTTGCTGCTTGATAGCAAACAGTTGGAGTGGGTTTGCAGGGCTGGTGAGCAGGATTCTCCAAAGCTTTTCTGGCCATGCACATGGCTGGTTTATTGGGATGAGAGGAAAGAAGGTGGAGGGATGGTGCTGTCCTGGTTTTCTGGCTGGGGAAAGGGAGAACAACTCGCTAAAGTCACGCTCCAAATTCATGGCCAAGAACAGTAAAGACCTCAGAAAGCCTTGGTGACATCTGGGTCCATCTGGATCCCACCCTACCTTGTCTTTCCTTGCCTTTTCTAATGAAACTCAGCCTATGACACAGGACCCTGCTCCTCAGCTGTTCAGGCTTCTGCAGAACACGCTTGGAAAAAGCCCAGGCTGCAGCAGTCCCAGAGTGACCCAGAGCAGTCCCAGTGTGTCCCTGATCACAACTGGGCCTTGGTGGCTGCCCCTCCTGTGATCCCCAGCTCTGCCCACCCATGGAGATGGAGCTTTTGTTGGCAAACCCCTCTGCCAGACCCTGGCCTGGGGGAGGCACTGGGATTTTGGAGGAGAGGTTCATTTTTTTTTTTTTTCCCCTCTGAAGGAATTCAGTGTTATTCAGTGGAATCCTCTCTGCAGGTGGAATTTTTGGGCTCTAGGGCTGTAGTGTGCCTGCACTTGAAAATTTGGCCATTTGCTTGGAAACAGGCATGGGCAAGTTTCAGCTCATTCATCCAAGCTGTCCTTTCTCAAGGACAAGGAGTGGGGCCAGCACAGCTGAACCACTGCAGCCAACTCCTGAATGTTTCCAAATAAAATGCCTTGAGTAAGTTTATTTTTCCCTCTCAGACCTAAATTTAGCACCCTGGAGAAGCTGCTTTGGCAGTCAGAGGATGGTAACGATGACAAGATCGATCTGTGGATAGTTCTGGGAAGATTTGGAAAGTCCTGGTAAAACAGAGTTGGTTTCATTCATGTTTGCAATTTGTCCACAGCCCAAAGGTCTGCTCATGAGCTTCCAATGGTTGAAAGACAAGACATTGACAGCTGCCTGGTTTATGGAGGGCAACAGATGATCCTGACTGGACAGAATTTCACAGCAGAGTCCAAGGTGGTGTTCACAGAAAAAACTTCAGGTAAGGCAGAGTTTTCCTAGTTTTCCCTAAAGGGATAAGGCAAATCTGTAGTGCCAAATCTCATCATAAGATTTGTGCTCATGATTAACTCTACTCAAGTGAGCAATCCCAGTCAAGTTCATGTAAAGAAAACCATGTGGGTAAAATTAGACTTGAGAGCAAAATTAGACTTGAGAGCAAATGTTTGTGTTGTTGCTTTACAAGAATGCAGGCACTGGCAATCAGCAGGGGCAGGATGTGTTATCAAAGAAAGGACATATTCCTCTGTTTGTTCAGTCTCATATTTAGTGAATGCTGCTGTAGAAATCATATGAACATTTTTTTATTGGTGTGAACTACAGGCAAAGATTGTGTTTTCTTCCCTTTAGAAATCTGTGGAGAAAAAATGTACATAATGTATTTTTCTATATCAAATTGTTTTTATACACACGAGATACATCAAGGAATACATCACTTCATCTTCCATATTTTTTTATTGTAAACTTTGTGTTCCTTTTGTGCTGTTAAGCAAATTTGTTACTTGGAAGTTTTCTGTCAGTGAACTGAGGTGGAGGCATCTGAAGTGATCTATCCAGTGACTTGCAAGGGATTTAGGAGATTGCATTGCCCAAGTGAACAGCATGATCTATGGGGTAATGCCATTGGCAAAAGTAAGAATTGAGCCAAAAATGAATGTGCATTTATGAATGTCCTTGGGCACCAGCTGGTGATGTGAGGGGGGAAAAACATTCTGTGGGTCCCAGGCTGTTCTGCAGCAGCTGTGAAAGGCTCTGAAGAACTGTGCAGGTTCAGATGAGCCTGTGCACTCAGAGGAATTGTTTTGGCACACTGTGTTTTCCTTTCAAGCCCATGTAGGAATTCCTTCCCCTGTGCTGCCACTGTTCCACCAATGTCAGCAGTGGGAGGGTTCCTGGGCACATCCTGGCAGCCTGCAGTGCTACCTGTGGGAGGATATTTGGGCACATCCTGGCAGCCTGCAGTGCTACCTGTCCCAGGAATGGTTTGCAGTAGCTACAGGAGATGAGCCACTCCGGGGAGGGAGCTCTGAATGCCACTTCAAGGAAACATCCCCAGCACCCTGCCCCTGTTTCCATGTGAGAGCAGGGAAGGCTCTGCCTGGAATAGATGTTAGAAAGTCAAAAGAGCAACAACATTTTCCACACTAAATCTAAAGCTTTTCTTCACTGCTGGGAAAACTGCAGGTTTTTTCCTCTTTTTTTACCTCCTGGTAGGGGAGAGGCAGGGCTTGTCCCAGCGGCAGTGCCCGGTCTGGAGCAGGGATTTGCTTGCTGGTGTTCCATATCCTGCCTTCCCCACAGCCCTTGGCCTCTGCAGGCAGTCTCAGTCTGCTGAATAAATGATTGGCAGAAGGGGAATTTAGAGGATGGGAGGTCCAGAGTCAAATCCTTGGGCTGAATCAGAAATCTGTGTGGTTTGCAGTGGGTTATCTGGGGGTCTCTGCTGAACTGGCTCTCTGTGTGTACATGCACTGCTCCATAATGCATCAGCACCTCTTCCAGAGATGCCGTGAAGTGCTTGTAAATGAAGATTGCTCTATTTAATAGGTATTTCCTAAGGTGAGGAAGGTTAAGAAGCTGAGCTGGATATGCTAATCATGCAGGGGCTGAGTGCAGCACACTGGGAATTCCTTTGTGTTTGGGTTGTCAGGGGTTAATGAGTGTCTCAGCTCACCTAAAATCAGGATCTTGTGCACCTGAGACGTTCAGCTTCCCTCTCTTTGTGCCCTGTGGACAATTTCCAGTATCTCCACGATGTGTGTGCTTAGTTGCCATTGCACTGGGCTGCATCAGCACAGAGCAGGGGTCAATCTGAGCAGTCCTGAGGTGCAAGGAGGAGGTGGGTCCTGGCCCTGCAGCTCCTGCAGCTCCTGCAGCTCCTGCAGCTCCTGCAGCTCCTGCAGCTCCTGCAGCTCCTGCAGCCTGCACAGCCCCTGCACAAAGTGCTGCTGAGCTGCTCAGGGGCAGAGCAAACCACAAGCACCGTGCTGGGGGTGGAGAGCAGCACATCTCTGCCTGACCCCAGCTGCAGTGAGTTGTGTCTGTTCCAGAGCACGGCGCTGCCCCGGAGCCTGTGAAACAATCACACCTTTGTCAGGGCAGGAAGGTGCAGCAAGCTTGCAGGGGAAGCTTGGTTTTCTCAGAGTTTCATTTTAACAGCTCACAAGCCTTGTCTGTGCTAGCAAGTGGTGCTGGATTTCCCACTTGTGCCACCAGTGTCAGCTCTGCTGGTAACAAGCAGGGTGAGAGCAGAAGTGCAGGTAACCATCTCACAGCTTTTGGCTTGCCATGCTCCACAGAGCTCCTTGGCTCGTGTGTCCAGGGTTCAAGGGGACAGTACCAAGGCTCTTTTTCCCAAAAAGCCTTTGTGCAAGTATCTCTGTGCAGCCAGGTATTCTCCTGTTAATAATTTCATAGACTCCAGAATCTGGGGTCCCCTTGTATGTGGGATCTGGGGCAGTGTCTGCAGTGCAGCGGGTGCTGGGGAGGCATCAGTCATGTGCTTTACCAAACTGAGCAAACTGCTGTTGGGGATCACCATTGTAAATTAGGTTTCATCCCTCAGGGAACACTCAGAACCTATTTCCATTTCCTCTGGATCTTGTAGACAATTCTTCACTCACCACTGGAATGTGGAGGAACGTGGAACTGCTCGTATTGTGACCTACAACGTGTCTCTGAGCAGTAAGGAGCAGGTTTTGTTTCTCTGTTCCATAGAAGTGCAGAGGTGTATTTTTCCATAGAAATACCTGGAAAGTGAGGACAATTCCCTGTCACTGTGCAGTGAGTGCCTGTGTCACACGAGGCACGGGAGCTGGCTGGGGCCAAGGCTGGGCCAGCCCCACTGCAGCCTCACCACAGGAAACGGCAGAGGAAACAGCGAGGGGGCTGCAGCTCAGTGCTCTGAGGGGATAAAGCACTCGTGAAATACTGAGGCATAAATAGCATCCATTTTCTTCATGTTTATCAACATGCAGGCCTTAGAGTGTTGAGGTTTTTTTAAGGTTATCTCTTCCCGATGCAGGATTGTAAAATGTAGCTGCTGTGAGCCAGGGCAACTCATGAATTCCCCAAGTCCAGCACACAAAAGCAGGGTTTGGCTGAAGGAGTTTTAAGATCTGAACTTGGAACACACAACTGAGCCCAGCTAAATTAGAATAGGTCAGGGGCAGCAGCTAGATTGGACTGTATTCTTTTAGTTTGGATCTCAAAGAGCTTGAAAAGCAGTCTTGGAGCTATCAAGGATTTGGAATATGGTGAAGGTCAAGGGTGTTACTGTTTGATTGGGGCCCAGATCTTACAGTGCAGTTTAAAAAAGGAAAGATTTGGAATTCCCCCTTTTATTTATTTTAATTGTCATATAATAATTTGCATGTGAGATGCTGGTTGCATTGTGTTTACTCCCATTTGTGTACTGGTTACTGCTGCTCTGCTGTCAGAGATAGAGGAGGTTCATGTTTCTCTGGGAGAAGAGTGCAAATGGACTGTGATTTCTCCTGCCAAACTCTTCTGGTGGCCACATGGACACCGTGAATCATCGCTAGGACAATGTGGGTGGTGGAGGAACAACCCAAACAGAACGTCCATCCTTGGAGTGGCTCCACCATAAATCTCCCTGTTGGGCCAGGCAGGGTAAGGAGAGGAGGTGCTGCCTGTGCCCTTTGAACTGATGCAGCTGCCAAGGCCCCTGAGTGTGACAGAAGAAATCTCTCCAGGCCTGGAGTGAAGCAGTGGTGTGTGAGCACCCTTGGGTGTGTCCTGGTTCCAGGAGAGCTCAGCCAGGGCAGAGCAGGGCTGTCCTGCTCAGTGTGACAGTGGTGGCTCCCCAAACGCTGTGTTTGGATGGAGGCACCTGCCCCAAGCCTGGACACCAACCATGGAGTGTGTGCCAGGGGATTCCAGCAGCCAGGACTCCTTCAGGAGAACCCACTCCAGAGCCCTGTGCTGGCATTCTGAAGGTGCAGTGTGGATAGAAGATGGAATATGTGTTGGTTTTGATGACAGGAACCAGGGCTGAGGATCATGTTCTTTGTGGCAGAGGTGAAAGGAAATTCCAGCACTGTCTACACTACAGCAGTGTTCCCCTTTTCTGCTCTGTCAAGTCTGGAATTCCTCACTGTGCTCCCAACAGGGAACTAAACCCCTGTTTGCAGTCTGATAGTTCCATGAGTGATCCAAAAACTCCTAGGGAAAGCAGAAAATAGCAAACTATTTCCAATAATTAACTCTGGGAACTTAATAATGCAGTATTAATGATGCAATTTTCTCAGGCAAATTAAAGCTAAAAAAGACCCAAAAAAACCTTTTTGAAAAACTTTCCATGTTTCCCAGGTCCATCCAAAAGAGATGTTTGCTATTTCAACAAATAAATATTTAAAATATTGAATTCAAGTGCTGAGCTTCAGTCAATTACTGCTTTTCTAAATTAATGAACTTATGGAGAACTGAGAGGATTGGGACCTGTTTTAGAACAAGGCTCATAACTCAGTCACAGCTGCCATCCACTGCTGAGTATGTATTAAATGTACATTTAAAAGGCATCTTACCCTGATATAAAAACCCAGAATCTGGGGGGAAAAACCCCAAACTACTGTTAGGGTTTTTTAATGGGGAAGGCCAAGAGAAAAAGCACAAATATGTGGTAATAGTTACAGTTAGCAAAACTGAATGTGATACTGTAATCTTGAAAGGTTCAATTTCTTTGCAATGGGTGAGGTTGTGCAGAAAGCACATGAAATAAATTTGTTATCTTGCTGTTTTCCTGCTGGGTTTGAAGGAGCACGTTCCCTGCTCCATGCAGCCTGTGGCTGGAGGCCAGCATGTAAAGCTGGATGCACATCCCCTCCTCCCTGAACCTGCAGGGCCATGGGATGAGCTGGGGAATCAATCCCAGATGTCTGGGGGAGGCCCACCTGGATTCTGCATGAGCTGGAGGTGCTCACCCTGCAGCTCCATCCCCTCCCTGTGTGCAGGGAAAGGCAGCAAAGTGAGCTCAGGGGTTCCCTCTGCACAGAGATCTCACAAGGGGGGAGCAGCAGGGAGTTTGGTCCTCTTGGATTTTCTGCTTGCTTTGTTCTTTCTACACGAAACAGGGAGGTGTCTCAGCAGATCCCACCGTTTGTGAGCACTGAAGAGTAACAATTATTAATCAGGAGTATTGGTTTGCTTGGTTCTGCTGTGCAAATTAGGAAGTTTCAGGGTAGATGGAGCACCTTCTGCTTTTCCTTGCTGTTGTAGCTGCTGAAACCCAGCAAGCCTTTCTACCCAGAGGTTTCCTCCCTGGCTGGGATGTGCTGCCTGCCCCAGGTGTTCTTGTAATCCCACAGGGCAATCATCCCACTGGGAATCCCAGAAAAACACTGCAAAACAGGAAAAAATCTAAGGATCACACACAGAAAGTGCAGGAGAGCGTGGCTGCAGGAACAGAGTTGCCATAGCTGTTAGAGCCTCAGCGAGACAGGGTGGAATCCAGTGTTTTGGAAGGTTTCCCCCTATGACACAAGATTTTGGAATTTTACAGCTGGTAAATCCTTATTAACACAGGCAGCCACTACTGGCCTGGATTCCCTGGCTCACTGTTCTCTATGGGGGCGCCTGATGGAAGTGTGCCTGGCCCTGATTATTCAGCTTAATTGTTTAGGGAGAATATTAAAAAATAATAATCATTCTTGGAATAAACAAAGGCAGAGAGACAAGCTCCCATCACCTGTTGACAGAAAATTGATCATGAAGAAAGCTGGCATGGGGAGTGGAATTCCCTGTTCTCCCACTTAGTCATCGCATCCTGGTGTGACTCATTTTATTACATGGAGGTTCCCAGTGGTTTTATTTTGAGAGAAGCTTTTGTTTAATAATTTATACACACACACACACACAAACACACAATCTTAAAAAAACAACACATCTATTCTGATGAATTGGCATGAGGGATCATTTGGAAGAGCTCTGGAATGAAATACTGTTCCTGCTGCTTCACTGTTCAACTACTGTATGTATGTTTTATTTTAATGTGAATTGAATTCCTCAACAATAGTTGGGGAGAAATCTCCTCTAGACTTGTTCTCACTGTGCAAAATGTCAGATTTGGGGCTGGGCTGGGTGGTGGATGACTAATCCATTGCCCTTTTACCTCCCAGACCTTGACTTGTATCTTTGGCCTTGGTGACTCAAACTTCTGTCCTGAGTGAAATGAAGGCACTGGCCTCTGCTCCTAATAAACAGAGCTTCATTAACTGCAGTGGGCAGTCTTGCTTCAGAAAGAAAAAGAAATCCATGAAAATGAAGCTCGGGAAAAAAATCAATAGTTCTAGTTTTCATGAGTTTTTCATGCTGTGTTTGCTGTAAAGTTTGAAAATTATTTTGAAGTAAGAGCTTAGAAGGAGATAACTGCTCAGGACCAGATGCTGAGCAACCTTGTGCAGACTTGAAGCAGAATAACTTCCCAAGCTGAAATCAGAATTTGTCCCTGAATTTGTCTGGAATTTGTCCAGAGCAGCAGAGGCTCTGAGTGAGCGTTCCCTGTAAGGTTTCTGCTTCCCAGAGTGGTTCTGTTCTTCTGGAAACCATTCATTGCTCTTCCCTTTGTTCTTGGGGTGCCTCTAAAAGCCCTTGTCTGTTTTCCAGAGATGTCTGTCATCTACTGATAAAAGCTGAGAGAGATAATTGTGATTTTTTGGAAGTCCTTCCAAGAAACACAGTGAAGAGGGACAATTCAGTGCAGGCCCAGAGGGAACTGTGCAGAAATGTGCAGTCACAGCAGTGTCCCACTGGTTACCAGGCTTGGTTTCTTTGGAGAACCAGTGTGGTTGGGGGGGAAAGTAACAGGTTGTTCATTAGGTAATTTGTGTAATGCTTGACTGAAAAGCAATGTACATTTGCAGGCCTCAAATCCCAGGCAGGCATGGAATCCCATACAGGATCAGCACAATAGTATATTTAGTCTTCAGCTGGGAAGAACTGCAAAGAAAATTTCCTGAGCCTCTCAGTCCATCAGTCATGCTTGCTCAAATAAAGCAGTGAGTTTGTTTCTCTGCTAGTTACTGACCCCAAAGTCATGAGTAAGGGATCCTGAATAATGTGTAAAGGCTGTAACTGGTTCAGAAAACCTTTAATTGGCTAATTAAAAAAAGTCCTCTAAGGGGCTGCAGAGAATCACCCAAAATGTTCCTAATGCAGAGTGACGTTTTGATTTTCCCCAGTTTGAAGCAAACCTTTTGGTATGGTGGCAGTTTGAGTTAGAAAGGGTAGAATTACCTTCTTCCAACAACTCATTCATTCCTCCAAAGAGTGCTGACACAATCAGATCTCTCATCGGGGTTTAATGCTGAGTCTCATAGCCCTGAAGCAGCACAAAAATCTCTATTTCCTGAACAGTTCACTGACCTGTGGTGTTAAAGATTTGCCAACTAAGACAAACCATTAAACGAGCAGGGAACCACAACAGTAAAAATACTGCATGAGGCAGCCATGGCTAGTAAGACCTCAGGCTCTGAATCCAAAACTATTTTATCATCTTGAGTGCAACTGCTGCCCTTTGCAGAGGCAGGGATTGAATTCCCTGTGGTGGAGGTGCAGTTTGAAAGGCACCACACACGTGGTGGCACTGGGTTCCTGAGTGATCTTCTGCAGTTTTCTCACTCCCCATTGTTGAAGCAGGTTTAATTAAATGCAATAAGCAGCTATCTGCACTTGTAGACTTTAGATTAAATTATTAATCAAGCTGGGGCTTCATCTCGTGGGTTTCCAGGCAGGGGTTGTTTGTCCTGTTTGTGGCATGCCAGGATTACAGGGCAGTGAAGGGCAGAAGGGACCTCTGGAGGGCTGAGCACAACCTCCTGCCCAAGCCAAACCCATCCCTGGTGCTCAGGCACCATCTGGGCTGCAGGGAAGGGCTTTGCTTGTGGCACATTTTGTGCTGGAGGCTGTGCTCTATGCTCCCATCAGCATTAGGATTTTTAGCACATCCTTACAATAAGAATCCTGGTTTTGTTGAGGACTTTCTCCAGCCATCCACTTTAATTACCTCCTAAAAAAATTCAAGATGATAAATGTGTTGACAGTTTGGTGCAAGTTTTCTCTGTTCAGAATTTCCTGAAATCATCCTTAACTTTCTCAGTTTATTCCTCCTGCTTTCCATTAGCTCCCAGAGTGTGCATAATCGAAAGTTTTCATTACCAGCAAAAAAGAATAGGTTAAAGTAGAGAGATATTTCTGAATGCAGTTGTAGTTTTCATTTTGCTCACAGCCTCCCTCATCCATCTGCCAAAAGCTGCCCATAATGTGCATATCCAGAGCAGTTAAAGGAAAAGCAAATATTGATTGTCTCGGGCTAAAGTGAGGCAGTGAGACAGATGGAGCCACATCATCATATTTGAGCATGAAGGTCAGGGAGTGAGCTGCAGAGTGCTTCAATTCAACAGGGCTCCAGTGCTCAGAGCAGGGATTGCTGCTGCTGACAGATTTGTTAGAAACCTGTTTAGCTGCCACAAGTATGAAATATATCCAAACAGAAGCATCTATCATTGTTGGAATGATAACCCCAACTACATTTATTTCTTGTTTGCTTATTCTCATTCTTACCCTAGACCTGCACAGACTTTGGACTCAGCCTAAGCATCATTTGATTTTTATGGTTGGCTTCATGAGCTTTTAGTGCAATTTCAGTGGCTCAGTTACTAAATCAACTCCCCAGTGGTTGTGGTTGCATGTGTTTCACAGCCTTCTTGAATATGGCAGATGACTTGGAGGCCCGTTTCTACTTTAGTTTATGCCTTTTGGACCAACAAATCCCTTTGATTTCTACCTTCTTTGTGAAGTCAGGGCTGTTGTGTGTGCACAGACTGTTTGAATTTAAAACATTCTGCCTGGAGCAAAACCAGTGTCACATATTCCTGCTTGGCTGTCCTTGTTGTCAGGACATCTTCACATTGCCTTGCTGAGACAGCTCTGATGTGTCTTTATCAGAGCTCTCATTTTATGACATATTTTCTCGTTTCCTTTCCCCTCCTTTTTCTCTCAGACAACTATAAAAATGTATCCTTTGGGGTTTTTTAGGAGTGTGGGGAGGTTTCTTCACACACTGTGATGGTTTCTTTTCTCAAAGGTCACCTAAAAGAGGAGTCTCCCCACTGAGCATTTACTGCCTTGTCATCAGACAAGTATTTGCTGGATTAAACTGATTATTTTGGCTTCCCCCTCTCCCGTTCACTGTCTCAACAGCAGTGAGGAGGTAGCTGCACTAACAGGGGTATAGACAGAGTATAGCAGTGGCCAAAGTGACTGCTTATGTTACACGACATTAAATAAGGGAATATTTTCCATGCCTTTGCAGCACCCCTTAGGATGTGCTGGCTGCAGTGACACAGTTTGATGAGGCCATCCCAGCCCCAGCAGCCACTCATCCCCACGTTAGAAAAGAAAGCTGACTCACAGGGGGAAGCTTGGAACACTTAGAAAAGAAAAATCTCTGAGTTGTTCAGTGTCCCCTCCTTGCAGCAGGATGTGTGCAGGAGCAGCAGGAGCAGCTGGAAGCCCAGGATCTCTCCCTGGGAGGCTCCTGCTGCCTGATGGAGCCAAACTTCCAACTATTCCTCACCTCCTGCACTTGCCTAGGGAAGGATGGGGCTGAGGGAGCCCAGGCAGGGCTGGGTGCCCACTCCTGCCCCAGCAGCAGCAGAGGAGTTCATCCCAAGGGAGGGAAGGACATGGGATATGACCTTCAGGAGAAGCCACCCATCCCCAGGGGGTGAGCAGGGCTGTCCCAGGAGCAGCCACCCATCCCCAGTGGGTGAGCAGGGCCACCCATCCCCAGTGGGTGAGCAGGGCTGTCCCAGGTGGGGGATGCTGGGCAGGGCAGGTTCTGTCCCCCTGGCAGAGATCCTGGCTGAGGGGACACAAGGCTGGGCAGGCAGGGACCCTGGGGCTGTGTCCTGGCACATCTGTCAGCTCATTGTCTGGGCCCAGCACAGAACAAAGGGGACAACAACAGAAAAATGCAAAATGCATTTAAAAATACTCTTTCATTTCCCTTTTTGCCAGAAGCAGAAGTGCTTAAATAACAGAGGACAAAAGCAGCTCTTGCAGAACTTCCAAGAGTTGGGGAGAATAAACAGTCCTCTGAGCAGGATTGGTTTTAGATTTTCCCCCTGGTGCTGCCTGGCCTGGGGAAGCCCCAAAGCACAGAGCAGCCTCCTGGCTGCAGCACTCCCAGTCACATCAGCTCCTTGGGATAGGTGTCCCCTGCTCAGTTGAAAACCAAACTTTCAGAAAGGTTTGAGGCAATCGGTATTTTTCTTCTGCAAATTGCTTGGCTAAAGGGCTCTGTGGAATATAAAATGGAATACAAAAATCAAAGGGGTAAAGATTAAAATCTAAAAAAAATAAAGTAAGAAGGAAAGCATTACTAAAAAATGTTTCTGGGAAGACAGTAGATTTAAGGAATATTTGTAACCAGATGAAGAACCCAGTGTGTGTGTGAATGTCCTGTCAGTACTGATGTACTCTTACAGCACAGGGGTTACTTGGTGCTGTTCCATACAAGGGGATTCACATTTTATTTTCCTCTCTAAACAGAATTTTGTGTAACTCAGGATGGAGATGAGCTGCATGGCTGTCAGTGAAGGCAGAAGGACTTGCAGTGGTTCAGGGTAGAGGCTGCCACACGTGCAGTGAAGTGCTTTTACACTGAGGACAGTGAATATTTGGGGCTGTCAGTGGCATCCTGTGGGAAGCCAAGTGGTCTTGGCTTAAAATGGCAGAAAGTTTTCTGGGCTGCTGACCCAGTGCGACCATTATTGAGTTATCTGACCTTCTGGTGCCCTCCAACAGTCAGGCTGGCTGAACTCAGGTCTGGTAAAAAGCACATGTTGCATCTGTGCTAAATATTTCATTCCTCAGTTTGGCTAATTTCTACATAAACATTTAATTGTAATATGTAAGTAAGATTTTTTTCTAGTGAGAGAAGTGTTCAATGATGTGTTTAAATGAAATGCTGTTGCTTTTGGTTAGGACTGGGAAGGTGCTTGAAATTAAGTCCATTGTGAGAGCTTTGCTAACCTTATGCCCTTAATTTGTCTCTTTTTTTTTTTTCTAATCAAGTTCTATAATTTAAAAAAACCACAGTGAGGTTAATATTGTGATATTTTTCTAGATGGGCAGCAGATCTGGGAAATGGAGGCAACAGTGGACAAAGATAAGAGCCAGCCTGTAAGTATGGAAAGCACTGGGTGTCCTCTCCTCAAGCTTCTGGGGAGCAAGTTGTGTCCAAGGGGGAGTTTCCAGAGGGCATCTCAGCAGAAAGAGCTGTGATGAACAAATGTCAAAGGCTCCAGCAGTGCCTGTGCTGCGAAAAGAAACGATTCATGCAGCAGTAACCCCCAGCAAAGCCAGCAACTGCTGGGTTCTGTGTGCCTGCACACTGCCCCGTGCCAGCCCAGCCTCTGCAGGATGCTGTCCCGGCCCCCTGAGAGCCCTGGGTGCTGTGTCTTTGCAGGACAGCATTTGTCCTGCAGGATTTCAAATGAACATTGATCTCTGGAGGGAATGAGCCTCTTTGTTCCCTTTGCTTGCTGGGACCTTCCTGTGGTGAGGCAGAGCTGTGAGGAGCCAGCACTGACATTGCCACGGGCCATGCCTGCCCCCACGGAACAGAGCAGGCCATTTCCATGGAAGTGGGGTCTGGCTGTGTCTGAGTGAAAAGTTTATAGGGTAATTGGGTTTTTCCTGACAAAAAGAGGGAATTCTGCAATGCACACTTGTTCATGAAGCACTCTGGGTTAACAGTGCTCATTTATCACCATTTTGTGTTTTGTTTGTGGCTGAGACATCTCTCTCCAAGTTCAGCACAATAAGAGGGATACAGTCCCTGGAAAGCACCTTGCCAGTAGCAAAACCTTCTAGGCTTGCA
This sequence comes from Climacteris rufus, assembly GCA_013398175.1. Classification (NCBI taxonomy): domain Eukaryota; kingdom Metazoa; phylum Chordata; class Aves; order Passeriformes; family Climacteridae; genus Climacteris; species Climacteris rufus. Next base: position 38,057 of record VZRZ01006170.1, on the reverse strand, counting down.
CCAGCTGCCCTTCTTTCTCCCTTTCTTCTTCTCATACCCTTCTTTATAGGGATGGATAGGGAGAGTTCTCTTTTTGTGCCTGGGCACGTAACGGGGGGAGCTGCACGCAGAATTTGTGCCCAGCTCAGTGCCCAGCTCAGCTCAGTGCCCAGCCCAACCCAAAGCCCAGCTCAGTGCCCAACTCAGTGCCCAACTCAGTGCCCAGCCCAGTGCCCAGCTCAGTGCCACGGTGTCCTTGCAGAGCCTGCTCTCTCTCTGTGCCCAGGCACATAGCAGGGGGAGCTGCACACAGAATTTGTGCCNCCTGCTCTCTCTCTGTGCCCAGGCACATAGCAGGGGGACCTGCACACAGAATTCTCAGTGCCCAGCTCAGTGCCCAGCCGAGTGCCACGGTGTCCTTGCAGAGCCTGCTGTCTCTCTTTGTGCCTGGGCACATAGCAGGGGGAGCTGCACACAGAATTTGTGCCCAGCTGAGTGCCCATCTCAGTGCCACGGTGTCCCTGCAGAGCCTGCTGTTCGTGGAGGTGCCCGAGTACCGCAACAAGCACATCCGCGCGGCCGTCAAGGTCAACTTCTACGTCATCAACGGCAAGAGGAAACGCAGCCAGCCCCAGCACTTCACCTACCACCCAGGTGAGGCCAGGACAGCCCCTTGCTGCCAGCTTCTCACCAGCAAGGTTGCATTTCCTGCACTCTGGTGTTCTTGCTGTCATTTGAGGGTCTGAATGGTTCGTTTGATCCGGCTAAGCACTCAGCTGCTTGGTTGAAAGGGATGCTCGTGATTTATGGTCAGGAATTTCCATCAGTTTAAGGTGGCAGTTATCTGCTGATGCTGCCCCGTTCACTTGATGGAAGTTTGCCAAGAGCCTCAGTGGGAACAGGCTCGGTCTGGGACATGATGTGACCCCCTCAAAACCATGAGTGTTGCCTTCTCTGAGATGTCCAGCAGTAAGAAAACATCAGATCTGGGAAAGGGCTTGGCATGGAGGAAGGCAAGCAATATATATTCTTCAGAATGAGGCTGGTTGAGAAAAATGTGAATGTTTTTCTGATGTTCTTCGTCTTGGGAATTGGTGAGACATGTCACAATAAATGCCACAGGATTACTAATGAGATTCCCAGAATTTCTCAGCTTTGGCTAAGAGAAAAATATTGTGAGAAAATCAGAGTATTGTGTTTGTGGAAACCAGAAAGCATAAAATAACAGCACCAGATTTTATGCAAGCTTCCAATGATGTCTTAATTTGTCTTGTCTCTAAGGACAGGCAAACATTCGTTCAGATTCTTATTTTGATCTCCTCCAGCCTGAAAATCTCTGGTCCTCTCCCTGAATGTATGAACTCTATGGGGTATCACCAGTGTGAAGGTTTTGTGTAGTTGCTAAATTGTTCTGCTTTGGAACAGTATTGAGAAGCACACTTTTATCTCAATACAACCCCTACAATAGACCACTTAGGAGAAGGAATCCTTACACTTCCAAAAAGCAGTTTTGCATGACCACTATGTGCTTTCCATTGTATGGTGTTTCTGTAGTGAGTTTTGGGGAAGGTTTGTCAACAAAACCATTAGAAATGTAGAGGACCATCATTTACCCCACCAAGATTTACACAACTCTTATTAAATCATGGTCTTTTAAATGATGATGTCAGACAGATCTTCAGCTCTCAGCCTCGAGGAAACTTTATGCAGCAAAGGAACTAACAAGAAACCTCTAAAATAGTTCAACTCTGCCTTTGGCCACTAGTTAAATGTTTGACAGAAAATGAGCAGTTTATGTCATGGGATTTCTATTTTCAGTCTTCCTTTGAGATGGAAGTACTACGTGAAACACCTATCTATGTCTTCTTGTTTTGTCTGTGTTCCAAAGTGGCCCTTAAATGAATTAAAATATGATCTGATGTATCGAATTTTTCAATTTTAGCAATTTGTGGTTAGTTAGTACTTTAAAGACTTTCCAAGAATGCTTTGAAGAATCTTTGCCATGGTTGCATAGAGGTGATTTATTAAACCGGGTGCTTGTGAGATACGAATTTACACCCACAAATCTTGTAAAAGGCTTAAATCTCTTCTTGCTTCAAGGAAAACCTGTTTCTCCTCAGCTTGTTACGAATAATGTCCTTTGCATGCTTTATTCTAGTACCATCAATCAAAACAGAGCCCATTGATGACTATGATCCAGCCTTAATCTGCAATACAGTACACAGTGCTCTGGGAACAGTAACACAGCCTTACTATTCACAGCACACAATGGCCCCCGAGGCCCCTTCCTGCCTCGTGGCCACTCTGGCTCCTTGCCAGCAGCTGCGCTCGGGCCTCTCCTCTCCTGAGTCCCGGTACCACCAGCAGAGCCCCGCTGGGATTTACCAAAGGAGCAAGAGCCTGAGCCCCGGCCAGCTGGGCTACCAGCAGCCCAACCCGCTGGCCGGCCCGGCTGCCATTGCCGATGGCCACAGGTCCGTGCTGGTGCACGCCGGAGCTCCGGCCTCGGCCCTGCAGCCCTCCCCGGGCCCGCAGCAGCAGCAGCAGCAGCAGCAGCAGCAGCAGCAGCAGCAGCAGCAGCAGCAGCAGCCCTCTCCCGTGATTCACTACTCCCCGACCGGGCAGCAGCTGCGCTGCGGCAGCCACCAGGAGTTCCAGCACATCATGTGCTGCGAGAGCTTCCCGGCCGGCGCCTCGAGGTGCGGCCCGGCCCGGCCCAGCGCCTTCCCCTCCGTCATCCAGCAGCAGGGCCCGGGGCAGCGCGCGGCCAAGAGCGAGCACAAGGAGGGGCTGCCCGCCGGAGTCACCGTCAAGCAGGAGCAGAACCTGGACCAGGCCTACCTGGACGATGGTGAGTTCATGCTGAGATGGTGCTGAGATGGTGCTGAGATGGTGCTGAGTTGATGCTGAGATGGTGCTGAGTGGAGGCTGAGATGGTGCTGAGTTGATGCTGAGATGATGCTGAGATGATGCTGAGTTGATGCTGAGATGATGCTGAGTTGATGCTGAGATGATGCTGAGATGGTGCTGAGATGATGCTGAGATGGTGCTGAGATGGTGCTGAGATGATGCTCTGTCCTCCCCTGGCTGCTTGGTTGGAGGGAAGGCGAGGTCAGGGCCCCTCGGTGGCCGTGGGGTTTGCTGTGCTCTCCCCTGTCCCAGTAACGACACAAAGGAAGAAGGAGACAAGGAACACCTGTCGGAAGAGTAGAGAGCAAAAAACGGGGCGAGACCCACCCTGTTTATTTTATAAGCATTTTAGAAATCACTGTCCATTGGAGGAATGAGTTTGTCCTCCCTCAATCACAGTGGTCAAAGGAAATGTCTATTCTGTGCCCAGGAGAAAGGAATGTAAATGATAAGATACCATTACAATAACATGGCTGTGTTTACATAGAAGAATGTGAGAAACTAGCTACAAAAGCATGACAACATCCAGAACTGCAAAAGTCAGGGCAACACTCCCCTTTTTGGGTCTCTCCCGAGCTGCACTGCTGGTGGGTGGCAATGCCCTTTGGCCACTGAGCCAAGAGTGACCCACAGAAACCCTGCTGGCTCCGTGCATGGCCCAGCTGCCAGGCTGAGCTGCTCCCATTTGCTTTCCATCTGCCCAAGGTTAGTTTGGAAAATGGTGGATCTGAAACCAAATGCGCTTCTTAATTATTTTTTTATATTTTTCATACCAGGGCAAAGTCCACTTTGTCAAATGCTCTTGTACATTTTGTACCAAAAAAAAAAAAGCCCATTGAGCAGTCTATCAAGGCCTGTAATGAATGGGGTAGTGCTGCAGGCAAAACCATTGCAGATGTTCTGGATGAACAGTGGGACATTGATAAGTGAAACAATGCTGTTTCTTTGTTGTGAGCCAGCTGATTTAGCCTTTAGGAATGAATATAAGTTAGAGTAAAGCTTTCTTTGAACATATCCTGCTTATTCTTAGGTAGGCAGCTATTGGCAATCTGGTTGATTGGTTCTTTTATTAAAGCATGTTCTTGGCAGGAGGAAATCAATGCAAAATTAATAGTGCAGCTGGACACTGCAATCACAGAGACCAGCAGCAAACCCAACGTTGATTTTAGTGGGAGCACAGTGAGGCTGCTGGGTATATTGCTGCAAACACAGCAAAATATATAAATATAGACATACACACACACAGGATGTTCTGGTGCAGGAAGTACAGACCTCGTTGTCACATCTGGTAGCTGCTTTCTCCTCTCAGTCCAGGCAATTGCAGATTTGATCTCATGGATGTGCACCTTGATGTGCTGTAAGCACCCAGGAGTTTGGGATTTTTATTGCAGTTACCTGGAATTGTGAAATTGTGCCTGTGAAAGTTTTACTTCCTTCAGCTTAGGTCCTGAGTGCTCTGTGTCATGTACAGCTTTCATTGCTGGGTTTGTGGGCAGAGTAGAGTTTGGCTGGTTTCCTCTCTTAGTCTGTGTTTGCAGTGTGGTTGATGCAGCTTTGGTGCCATCACAGTAAAATCTGGAGAGTTTTTCCTGGTTCCCTTCTCTGAAAAGGAAACTTAGGAGTCCTAAATTTAATTTAGGAGATTCACTTCCCATTCAGGGAATTGGGCATGATAACAAAGCCAGAGAATCTTTGTAACAGGAGAACTAAACATTGTTTAGAGTAATTTTAATATGAGAAGCTGAGTGTCTTCCACATTTCTAAAAATACTTGGTACACACCTTGTAAAAGAAAGAAGAAAGAAAGAATCTTGAAGTAAAAGCTAACAAACTTCAGAGTCAAGCCAAAGGCTGCTTAAAAGGACTCCCAAAATGGACTGCAAAATTAATTTCACCGAGTTTTGAATCAGGCAGTGACACCCACCTGCAGCACAGCTCACAGAGGATGTACTGCACCTCTCTGCTAAGAGCCATTAGGCAGAACAGCAGCAATTTCATAATGAAATTCCAGGCTTCTGCTTGGCTGACTGGATCATCTTGAATTCGTTTCAGCTAGAGATTAATTTATCAATCATGCCACCCAAGTCAGGCCAGGCAAGTTGGGTCACATGGAATCTCTTTACTGACCTCAGTGAGTTTACATCAGCTGGAAGTGTGACTTGGAGAAATTGTGATTTACTTTAGGACTTTGCAAAGCATTTCATTCTGAAATGTTCAGGACTTGAATTGAAAAACCATATTGTTTGCTGCTGGGGAAAAGTGACTCAGAACATAACAAAAGCCATGTTTTTCCTGACTAGAAAGTTTGCTTTTGTGCTTTGTAGTATTAAAAGAAAGCAAACCCAAAGGATTATGGAGGCTTTGCCCTCAAATCTCTTTTATCCAGAAAGCTCTTGTGAGATAAAGGGAGCTGTGAGGTCTTGCTGTGATTTTCACGGCCACACTGAGCTGGGGCTTCCCCAGGCAGGCTTGGCATGAGCCAAGTGCTGCTGCTGCTGCTGCTGCCCGGGCTCTTGGGCAATCACTGCTGGATTCTCTCGCTTCCCTTTGCTCTTCTTCCCTGCCCCCATCTTCCTCCTGCCTCCTCTTTGTTCTCCTTTCCCCACAGTTCTGCTGACACCCCTGTGCTGTTGTGACTCCACTCACCAACTGCTGTCCCCTGCCCTCATGGTCAGCACGCAGCCTCGGTGTTCTGGCCTTGCTTTCTCTTCTGGGCTTTGCCACAAACTTCTAGAGTGACCTGGACGTGTCCCAGGCTGTCAGTTCCTCATTGCTGGAGCTGCTGCCTCTCAGAGTGGCCATGCTGAGGTCCCTGGGCTCTCCTGGGAGTGACCAGAGCACAGCATCACGGAGCTGACACAACTGCTGTTTCTCTTTACCTCTCTCAGCTTCCTGCTGCCACTGCTGGCAGGACCTGTCATTATTTTCTCCTTTTCCCTTCTGCAAAAAGATGTTACTTGTCCTTCTTCCTGAGACCATGGTTTGTTTTTGCTCAGAGCCTTCACTTCCCCACAGGGCACATAATAGTGGGAACTCAGCTCACTGACCCTGCCTACCTCTGCCTTGCAAAGACAGGAGCTGTTCCCCTCTGCAGGAGGGTTCCAGTCCAGTGGGCTCACAAAGCTCTGGCCCCTCAAGGTTGAGCCTGGACCTCAAGGCAGGTGATGGCAAATATTTACCCCTCTCCTCAGGTGGGTTTTGCCACGTGCCAGGGGCTGTTGGTGCAGAGCTGCAGGGCTGGTGCCATCCACACCCCCTGAGGGATAAGCTCAGCTTATCTGCAGCTCGTGTGTGACCATCCTGCAGAGGTCCAGACCTGCCACTTGCTTTCTTGCAGGGAGGCATTTGCCCCTCTTCTTCTCTGGCTGGTGCTGCCTCAGTGCCAGCCTGTGCTGCCCTCTTGCAGCTTCCCACCCTTCCCTCCCAGACAGAATTGCAAAACACGTTGTTACTGGAAGGAAGGCTCCAAGGATCAAGTCACAGAGGGTGGATTTGAACATGCACCCACTAGGGACTGATGCAAGTTCAACATCACCTTCATATACTCCTCCATACTTCTCTGTAAAATGCAGATATATATTTGTAACTTTTTGGTGTCAAATAGTGTGAAGAATCCCCAGAGGAAGGGACAGTTCATGAAAAATTGACAGAGAAACCTTTGTTACACCCTCTGCTTCAGAGATTCTTTACTGTTGAAAATACTTGGGGAGGGAGGATACCCTGAGTGTCAGGAGAACCTTCAGCTGTCCAGGTTAATGCTGCAAGCAGAGATCAGCTGCAAATGCAAGTGAAAGCCGTAGGGTGACAGAGTGATAAGCTCCTTTCAGCTGAGGCCTCATTTTAATATTATTCATAACCAGAACCACCCACAATGGTAAAAGTTACCCCAACAACCACATAAATATGTTGACAAATAGAACTTCGTTCCTCCAGCACCTTCAGAGCCACGAGATTAACCCTTTAAAGCACAAACCCAGGTAGAAATACAGTTCTCTGCAGCACTGGCAGTGGGTCAGGACTGAGAGCAGGGGATTCAGGGCTGGGGCAGTGGCTGTGCCCATGCTGCAGAGCCTGGGGAAGCAGCTCAGCTGCCATGGGCCAGTCCCCCATGGGGGACACAGAGACACAAGGCTCAGTTCCATGCACAGAGCGTGGTTTGTACCTTGACTTGAGTGTTACCAACCTGCCTGCCTCACACTGAGACCTTTTTGGGCTCAGCTGTCAGGCCAAACTGTGCAAAGAAAAGTGATTGTCTTTATTCAAACAGCAACTGTCTAACCACATCTGACACTCTGAACTGCCTGCTGGATACAGCAGCTCTAAATTATTTTTGGTGCAGCAGTAATCTCTTTTGGGGAGGAGGAGAGCAAGGCAGGGGCTTGTGCAGGGGTTTATCAGGCTGCTGATCAGCAGAGATGTTTTATAGTGAGCTCAGGTATTTCGCAGAAAACTTCAGACACGTCAGATATTTCTCTAGAAAATGGATGTGCAGGCAGTGTGATGTGGTGTTTGTGCATCAGCCAGCACTCTGGCTCACCTGCACGAGGAGCAGGGTGTTCATTTGTGCAGTTGTGCTCATCCAGCAGCACTCAGTGTGTTACATCCCTACTTTGTGTATTCTTTCATTCAACAGCGAGAAAATCCCCAGTCTGTCCCCAAGGTCTCATGAAATGAAATTCAAATCCCTCCTTTCCTTCATGTTCAGGAGGAAGCTTTCTCTTCTGGCCAGCTCTTTTCTCCTTGGGCCAGTCTGGGCAGGCAGTACCTCCAGGAACCCCTGGATCTCATGGGACTGGCACAGGGAAGGCAGTGGGAGCCCTGCAGCTCCAGGGGTCCTGCCTGGCTGCAGAGAAGCTGCTTTTCTCTCCAAACACTGTCCTGGGGCCATCCACAGAAGGCACACAAGGTGCTGGCTTTAGGGGCCCATTTTAGTTTGGCTTGAAGTTGTTTTCATCTCGTGTCCAGGCACAGTTAAATCGCAATACAGGGCAGAGGGGAAATGTTCTTGTTTCCTGGCATTTTAGACAGGAGCGAATTTGAATCTTTCAAATGGGCTGGGGTTCAGTTTCAAGCAGCAATTTGCATCTAAAAAAACCATGCTCTGTTTTTAATTAGAACTACTTTTCATAGAAGGTGTGGTCACTTTGCTCAGGCAGAGTTTGACTAAGAGTGAAGCATGTATATTCTCCAAAACATTTCACTCAAACACTCCAGCAAATCTATGCATTCATCAGACTCATTCCTGAAGCTCTGACTCACATTATTACAGATTTTCTGTTCTCTGCTGGGACCTTGCAGCACTCCCTGGGTACACTGCCTGCTTTATTTTTGGTTCACTGCTCTTGTAGGCTTGTGTCATATTAGGATCTGTGTGCCCCAGTCCTATGTCAGCCTTGCTTTTCCAGAAGCAATGTGAAAAGAGAGTTAAAAGGTGGTTCTGCTCCCAAAAACCTGTAGTCTGTTGGCAGAAGTAGAAAGATCAGTATAGCAGGAGGAAGGTCTGGATTGAGTCTTTCAGCAAAGAATTTAATTCCCTGTACATTAGTTTACCATTATTAAAAAGAATCTTATCCTTCCCTCTACTACACTAAAGCATTAATTCTTCCATGTTGGTAAAACTCACATGGATTCTCAGAGAAAAAACCCCACACTCACATACCTAAGTAAGAGCTGAGTATTTGTGTTATGGCAAACCCCATGTGATGATCTTCACCTCTAGGAACAATTCACTATTAAAAAGTTCAGACAAATCCAGCCCCATTTCAAGACTGCCCTTTCCCCAGCAGCCTTTCTGAGCAGCTGCCTCAAAGCATGCAAACCAAAACAAAGCCAGAGAAAGAAAAACCCATACATCCAGAACGAGCACTAGAGGAAGGAAGAAAATGAATCAAGTGATTAAAACCATCGTTCCACTGGCACCTCTTTGTTCTCCAGCTCAGGAATCTTTAATTGGTGCAGTAAGTGCCCACAGGCACGTTGTGTCCCAAAGCATTTCCTGTTCCAGGGAACATGCAGAGCCCATTAGGAGCCCAGAGCTGCACTGGGGGGGCACTGGACACTGCTGCCTCCTCCCTGGGCAGCTCCACCAGGACCTGATGCCCCAAGCCAAGAAAGCCCAATTCTAGAGCTGCTGGGTGGAAGGCACCTTCCTGTTTGAAGGCTGACTGTTATCAGCAGGTTTTGGTTTTTGGGAGGCATTGAGTGATTTTTCAATGATAGTTTTGAAATACTGGTAAAGAGTTACTTGAAAAAAAAAAAGGACTTGTTCGTGCAGTTGGGAATTGAAAGCTTCTAAACCACAATAAAGTCCTTTCCCAGACTTGCTGTCCATTTAGTCCAAGCTCATGGCATTCCTTAGACAGTCTGAATCACAGGCAGCAGACAGCTCTTACAAAGGAGACCATAGACACCCATCTGTTGGGAGACATCTGCCAAAACAGACCATACATTTACTTTTATTCCTTCAATCCACTTTCAATTTAAGGGGATAATAACAATAACATTTTTCACTCCAGTGACACTATTCATCCAGTGCAGAGAAATGGTAATGAATTCAAATGATTCCACTGCAGAAGGAAGCAGACAAGCTTTTCCCCAGCTCTCACAGATGGGAGAAGCAGGATCAGAGATTTAAGGGACTTGCTGGGGGACCCCAGACCTGCAGGTCCCCCCAGGTGAGCAGGAGCTGCTGCATCCCTGGCCATGCTGTAGGTGGTTCAAACATCCTGCACTACAGGGAGGGATTGGCACAGCTACTCTCTCCTTTTTCTGCCTTTCCACAGGCTCTCTCCTTTCATAGTTTATCTGTCAAAGAAGTGTAGGTGCTTTCCAGCAGTGAGCATTGATGGCTGGCAGGTCCCTGTCACTGAGGTCAGGTGTCTGCCAGAAACACTCTCATTTCTTGGGGTACAGCCTGGAGACAGAGCAAAGCTGTGGCAGGGAAGTGCAGGGTGTAAGGAAAATCCATCAGTGGTCTTAAAGCTGGGAGTGACACTGGGTGCTTTGCATGGCAATTCATTCAGTTCAGTCAAAATCATAACTGTTTTGACATTTTTTAAAAATGGGGACTTGGGTGATGAGCAGTGTGCAGCTAGAAAATGGTTTATAACAAAACTGTGCGAAGCAGAAAAGGGGATTAACTCATTCTAGTGCTAAATTCTCCATTTTGCTTTGAACCAGAGAAGTGCTCTCTGGAAACCTTGAACAAGGCTTGTTTTACACTCCAGCAGCTCACCACAGAACTGTGCTGGTTAAGGTGGTTGGGGTTTCTTAAATTTTATTTTGCTAACACAGCTATTATGGTAAAAACCTTTGTACAGCCACAGCTCTGCTGGTGTAAAAACCCTGGAATCAGCACAGCTCAGGCCAAGTCAGGGAAGCACTGAAGGTTTTTGGCCTGGGGTGGCTGTGCAGGGACAGGAGGGGTTGGACCAGCAGTGCCAGCGCTGCTCTGCTGGGGTGGCTGCTACAGTGAATATTGCTGTGAACAGAAGGGGCACCAGGAGGGATTTTCACATGGCAGCGATTGCCTGAGCTCAGCCTGCTTGCCTGGTCTGCTGACCACCTCAGAATGAGTCCCAGCAAAGGTGATGCAGTGAGCTGGGGTCATTTATGGGAGCAGGCTTTGCTGAGGGGCTGTGTGCCTGCACTGAGGTGGGGGATAAAATCCTTTTAGCTCCCCTGTGGAATCAATATGATGTAACTGAATAATTATTATCAATGAACTGGCTCACATCCACATGGCAGCTCCAAGCTTTTGCTAATTCTTTGCAATTTCATTATAATTCTTGGAATATTAATAGGCATTTAAAAGTCCCAGTGCAGGTGACTGCAGCAGAAAACAGAGTTGGGTTTTTTTGGTGATCTTTTCAAGTCCAATCCAAGAAAAAGTAAAACTTTTAAAATATAAACATCGATGTTTTGGGCTTTCAAAATCCAGGCAGACAAAAATGATGCAACTTTGGGGGCGTGGGGTTGGTTGCATGATTTAAAAACCAATCTCATGATTGTTGGAGGCCTGACTCAGGAGCCCTGAACTGCTGCTCTTCACAGTGTCATTTGTTACAAATTGGGATAACATTACCAATGTGCAAAGGTGGGAAAAGGGGTCTTTTCTCCCCATAAAGCTCAATCTAAACTGGGAGGGTTCAGCTCCTCCTGCAGTGGCTCATGAAAAGGCAACTTGAGTCCTTTCTGAGCTGCCCTTTGAATCGCTGGGAGCAGCTGCAGAGAGCCTTGCTGCTCTGCAGAGTTTGGAAAACATCTGCACATTTCTGGAGCTATTGTGAAATAAAGTGCCTGGCAAGAATAACCATCTTAAAGATCTACAGTCTTTTTATGGTGCAAGCTGAAAGCCAGTTAGAAAGTCTTCTACTGTAGAAAAAGGCCTGGATTCTCAGCATTATTCACACAAGCAGAACTTTCTCAGTTCAGGTCACATCCTGCCAGGCAGCAGGGGTAGTTGATGGGGGACTTTCTGTCTCTATCGACATTTTCTCTCCCAAGAATGAAAATCTAAAGTTTATTAACTTAAAATCCATTTTTCTTCCACCTACTTTTAATACTCTGCTAAAAAAATATATCTTTTTATTTATAACTAATTATAAATATATTTATAAAATATAAAATATAAAAATAATCTATAATAAGCATTTATTTATAAATCTCTGGCCAGTAAAAAAAATAAAATGAGGATGAATCATCTGAATTTCCCATCCAAGTTAATTTTCTTATGAGAACTCAGAGTAGTGAGGGCTGCTTTTCTGCCCAGCAGAAGCTGGTAGGGCCTTACAGTGCCCAACCATTTTATAGGCTGTTTCCTCACTGCTTCCAAGAGACTTCTGTGCTCAGATTTGGATGCAGTGAGTGTTCAGAAGCATTTCAAAAGCAGACTGCACAATGTGCAAGAAGGCAATCCTGCACTGGCTGTGAGAGGTACTCGATGAGCTAATAGGTCATTGCAGCTCCTCTGATGTGAAAAACAAGCAGCACATCCCCAGTCCTGCCAGTGGGAGAGTCAAGAAGAACAAATACTTGGAGACCATAAACTCCCTTCCCAGCATATCAGCTCCTAGTTGGAATTTTCAGTCAGGTGCTGGCTTTCACACTCTTTCTCACTCTGTAATTTAACTTTTTGTGTGTTTACCAAGAAGAAACTTAAAATGTACAAACAATGCAGTTTTGTCTGAATCATCACTCCAAGTCCCCATGCTTCAGTTTTGCAAGCACAGAAAGCTGGGCATGCATCCAGCTGGGAATTTCACAGATGACTCCTTGCTCTAAAAGGGGTCTGCACAAAATCCCTAAATCCAACTATTCCCAACTTTGCAAGCATTCATATTCTCCAGTTTATGTGCACATCTCCTAGAAAGGCTGCAGTCTGTTTTTAGCATGACTAATGGTCTGCAAATGACTTGGAAAACTTAGTCTTGGCTTGGATTTAACCAGTGTTAGTGTGAAAGAGTTAAAGCTTCAGCTGCTGTTAACTAGAGTCAGCCCACTGAGGATGAAAGAGCTTCACCTGGGGCTCCAGAGCTGCACTTGGGGACTCAGTGAGAAACAAGGCTCAGTCTGCCCATCTTCTCCCAGGTTCCCTAATCCACACAGCTCCCATTTTGATCAAGCCCTGTCCTTTTGTGGATTTTTCATTTGGAAACTTTGTGCTCCGAAACGTAAACTGAACTCTGCCTTCAGCTGCAGAATCAGCTTTTCTTTGGAGTGAGGCTGGAGCTACAGCCAGGTGTGGTGAGACAAGGATTGCTGACTCCTGCCTGGGGATGCTGCAGGGAGTGCCAGGCTTCCATGGGAAGGAGAGTTTTTCCAGGTGGGTGATTGTCAGGTGTGGAAGGACACAAGGAAGGCCAGCAGGGGCTGCACAAAGAGGGGATGGTGTCCCTGCAAAGGGACAGCAGTTTGCTCCTTGCTCAGTGCTCATGTGGTGACTTGCTCTGACTTTCTGCAAGGAGTCTGAACCTCCCTCTCAACGTGCAGAGAGTGACTTGGGCCAAGGCAAAAGGAGCAGTAAATTAGAGGAGTGTGAGTTTGCAATCATTGCCTCTGATGATCTCTGCCAGGGCAGTCTAGTCAAAGATTCCCAAATTGTGGTGTGGTTTGGTTTGGTTTCTTAATGATGAATGACTTCATCATCCGTGAATGAGTGGAGTCAAACGTAGGACAAATAGTGAGGCACATGAATGACTCCTGTGACATTTGCAGTGCCTCAATGGGTGCTGCTTTATTTAGGTGGTTTCTAAGTTTCTTTGGAAAGAGTGAGACTCAGAGAAGGGGGAACCACTTCTATGGGAGTCAATGGTGAAAGGATTGTGACAGTTAAACCTCCCTGGGTTCAATATCTGTCATGATGAGCAACACAACGTCAGTTATTTGGTAAGATCTCATTTCCAGGAGACTCCACAGCCACAGGGCCGGAGAGTGCTGGGTGATGTATCAAACTTTGTGTTCCTTTTGTGGTCAGATCCCTCCCAGTGCTCGTGCTGGGTCTTCATCAGCCACTTCTGGGCTCCCAGTTGTCCCCAGGAGGCAGCAGGGCTGTTCTGAGGGGTCCCCCCTTGGAAAGGCACCCACCCTCAGCTGCTCTGTGGCACTGAGGTGCCTCTGCCTGCCAGGGAGGGGGCACAGCACACAGGGCCCTTTCAGTAGGTAGGTGCTCCCCAGGGTAATAACCTGTCCTTAGCACTCAGGGAAGTGTCCCAGTTCAAGCCCCTGGAGATGAAGTCGATGTAATTCTGTACAAATTGGTGTTGGCAAAGGCTGGAAATAGTCTGCACACACTGGCACTCAGGCATCAGGCAGGTCCAGGCTTAAACCAGAACTGAGTCCTGCTGGAGGGGGACTTTCAGCAGCTGCATTTTTTAATTCTGTTTTGAGTTGTGTGTCTTTTTTCCTTAAAATTGCATTACATTTTCTCTTGTAATGCAGTTCTCTTTCTTCTGCACACATGTTCATTTGCTTTGAGTGGGGTGCTGTCTCATTCCTTGGGAAGCAGTCCAAGATCCCAGCATCTTAGCATCCAGCAGGTAGATCCTAAGGTGAGATGTTCAGCTGGGCAGGCTGGGTTACATGAGGGCTCTTCTGAGGTCATCCTGCACCTTCATAGCCTCAAATAACTTAGCAGTGTTTTAAGATACGTTTCCTTTTTTAAAAAAGGCCACTAATTTTTATAAAAATTTTTCTTCAGGACAAATTTTATAGGCTATTATTAAAATAAAACAGACACAAACACAGTGCTATGCCTGTTTTAGAAATTATTGTCTCTGGACCTTTGTTTTATACTTGATTACATTTCATAGCTCTCCCTATCTTCAAAACCAATGCGAATCTTAGATCAAGATTACAACTTCCCAGAATTTCAGGCTGTTCTGATAATGGCCTTGGTTGAGATGCAGCACTAAATGCTCCTCCAACTGTTTCTGTCATGCAGAAAACCATCTCTGCTCTCAGAAGGCTCTGCTGGGCACGAGTGTCTGTGCAGGGGCTGGAGGGAGCCTTTCCCATGGGTGACATTCCAGTGCAGCCCTCGGGGAGAGTACCCTGGCCAATAATGCAGCCCTTAATCCCAGCGAGCCTGCAGTGTTTCCTGGATTTCAGCAGCCTGTGGGGAACAGAACCAGCCATTCATTTCCTGCTGGCCGGGCTGGCGTTGCCCACGTGGATGTGCTGCCCTGGGCTCAGCCTGGCAGGGTCACGGGCTGGGGATGAGGGCTCAGCAAAGGGCTCAGCAAAGGGCTCAGCAAAGGGCTCAGCAAAGGGCAGCCTCTCCCAGCCCCTCAGCAAGGGGAACTGGGTGCCCACACCAGCACCTCCCCAGGGTCTCTCTTTTGGAGCCTTCGCAGCCTTCAGATGCTCCGCTGATCCGGGGAGTCCCTGCCTGTGGCACGGAGGCAAAAATGCTCTGGCAGACCAATCAGTGAGGAAATGAATTTTCTTGTCTGTAGAAAAGAGCGTGGCCATCACGCCTGGACAGATCGAATTTGTTGTGATAGCAAAACAAGTTCTATGGAAACCATTGTGAGCCCGAGCGAGGCTGCCCAGGAGAGTTGGGGAAAGCCGCTTTTGTTTGTTGTGCTTGGCATCCTTGTGCTCTGGATGAAGATGCTTTAATTTTGTGGGGAGACCCAAGAGAGCATTCCTCTTTTTCCATACCAGAAAGCCTTCCAAGCTGGCATAAACGTCCCCTCTTTCCAGCTGCTCCTTTCCAAACACACTGTGCCTCCTAAAGATAGTCTTTACAGTGGCTGGGGCTGGTGGAAAACATGAAGCCTGCATGGATTAGCACAGGAATTCATTTGGGCTGACGAATTGGGTTTCCCTCTATAAACAGCAGTAGTGTTTTCATCTTCTGGACAGCACAGCAAACTTCACGTCCTCCTTCCTTGCCCGTCTCTCCCGTCCAGCCCAGCCCTGCTGCAAGCACACCAAGGCTCTTGTGGGGGATGGAAAACAGCACATGCTCAACGAGGTGTTTGCAGCTATCTCCCCTCCCAGACAGGTTTTTTCCAACCCTTAAAGGAGGTGGTAGGGTTATTTTGTTGGTTTTCTTTTTTTTTTCCAGTTTATTTTTCTTTCCAGGTAAAAGGGAAATTAAAGTAGCCCTTCTCCCCTGGCTTAGTGACCTTACAAGCAGCCCACACTGTGTATTTTCTTTTCTACTTTAACTGCAATACAATGTAGTTATCATCTGCAGGAGTTAGGGATCCTGTGGGGAGGATTTTGCCTGTCTTTTCCCCCCAGGGCTTTGCAGGGCCCTGCACAGCATCACTTCTCCAGTGCCCATCCCACTCCTACCAGGGAAGCACCCCCAGCACTGCTCCAAATGCACTTTCCTATCCCTTATACTTTCTTTTATAGCTTAATTACTAAATATAATGATGAGGGGTTATTAATCACCCGTCATTGATCCCATGGTTGCTCAGGAGGGGGAAGATGTGAAGGCCAGTTACATTTTCAGGCTGCATTTAGTGGTGGTTTGTATTTACCTGACTGTTCAGTGATGGATGATTTTGTCTGTGTCCCTGAGTATCTGAGTGTGGAGTTGGAGTTGTTGTGGATCAGAATGGGGGGTTTGGGATTCAGCTGTGACATGGAAGAATTGTTTAAGTAGTAAAGCTCTGTCCCTTAATTTTACCTAATCACCATGTTTTCATATTTATAACCCACACCCCTTTAAAAGTTTGTTCCTTGAAAATAAGTGTCAGCAAGCCCCCAGTTTCTCATAACACTCTGCTGTCTCTCCTGCCGTTTCAAGGCACTCTGATCCAACCTGTCCTGTTGCCAAATCACAGCCTTTTAATAGATAATATCGATTTTGCCCATCACAATATGGGATTTTAAAAGAACAAGTGGAAAAAAAAAAGCAGAAAACCTGAAAGTGGATAGCAATGCCATAATGGTTTGGAATTCTGTTGATTGGTTTAAAATGTTCTCTGTGTCACATCATTTGATACAGGTAGCAGTATGTGTGCAGCTCCTGATGTCCACACTCATCTGCTGTGATTGCAGTGGGGTTTAGCCCATCAGAGTGGTGAGGGGGCTGTCCAAGGGAGCCCCAGGGTGCTCTCAGGAGAGGAGGTGCTGGCCAGGACAGGCTTTCATGTCCAGTTCCTTCAAGCAAACCCACTGGCTGCCAGGGCTTTGCAGCTGGAGCATCAGCCACACAAGGGAAACAAACCCCAGCAGATTTCCAAAATACTAACAGCTGGGTGCAGATGACATTTTTGAATCAAGACCCAAAAAAAGCCCAAGCCAAAGCAGTTTCTCTCTGGGCCCTTGCAGTGCTGACCCCACAGAGTGGCAGGGCTGGGCTGGGCACCTCACAGCCCTGGGAGGAGAAGGAGAAAACAACTGGGGCACCTTCTGGGGCACCTGGCCCAAGGCTTGAGAAGGGGCAGTGCCCACTGGGGACAGCAGCCTCGTGAGCACAGAAATTGCCTCTCTCTGTGGCCAGGAGGCTGCAGCCCTGTCTCTCCTCCTGGTCCTTCTGATCTCAGCCAGGGTCAGCAGTGACCAAACCCTCTGGAGACTCTGCTGGCTGAGTCTCTGGAGACTCTCTGCTGCCAGTGGTGATTTCCAGCCCAAAGATAAACTGCATGGTTATTTTCAGTGTTGATTAGTCATGCTGAGGGGTTGCTCACAGTGCTGTTGAGGGGAGCCCGAGGAAAGCCCCTGGTGTGACCTGTGTGTGACACAGGCAGGGCAGAGCAGAGCAGGCTCCCACCCCACCAACAGCACATTGGCTGCTGACCTGGCCGTGAGACAGCTGAACTCTGCTTGAGGGGCTCCCCCAAGGTCTCTGGTTGCTGTCAGCTCAAAATAGGGGAAGTTTTTGGTTCTGTGATGCTCCTCCTGCGCTCTCCCAGCACCCACTGTAGCATGAACTTGCTCTGAAGTTACCAAGGCTTAACCACCCACTTAAACCTGAGCACTTTCTAGCTTCTTGGCCAGTGAGGGGAAACACCCAGCCTCTTGGATAGTTGCTCTTTTCCCATCACTCCCGTTTTTAGGTCTCTGGATGTGGCATTTCTGTAGTAGCTGGGTTATTCCCTCACCCTTTAGCAGGCCTGTTTTGTGCTGGGCTCAGCGATGCTGGGGCAGCAGGGAGCTGCAGTGTGGCTGGAGGGGTGGCACTGCTCAGTGCCAGGGGAGCCACAGCTGCTTGGGCCAGGCTCTGCAGGTGCACTGGAGCCCAGGGCCGAGTCTCTGAGCCTCTCCAGCCCTGGGGGAGCCTGGCTTGGGATGGACACTCCTGTCCGGGTTAGGATGGACACTCCTGTCCGGGTTAGGATGGACACTCCTGTCCTGCTGCTTTGTCTGGTGTCCCCACCATGGCTGCTCCCCTCCTGAGCCTGGGGCAGCGTGCAGCAGCTGGTGGCAGGGAGCCCTCAGAGCTGTCCCCATCTCAGAGCTGTCCCCGTCTCAGAGCTGTCCCCGTCTCAGAGCTGTCCCCGTCTCAGAGCTGTCCCCATCTCAGAGCTGTCCCCATCTCAGAGCTGTCCCCATCTCCAGGCAGAGGCTGTGGCACTGCTGTCACTGCCTGGTGGCAATGCTGCTGAGGTCACATCACAGTGCAGCACAGTCACAGCAGGAGCCTTCCCCCTGGTGATGCTGCAGGGAGGCAGCACTGCCTCCCCACCAGGAGCCAGCCCTCACCAGCACAAAACCTTCCCACCTGTACTGGGCAGCCCAGAGGACGTTCCCAGTCCCTTTTGGTGTTCCCAGCACTGTCCCTGCAGCCACAGTCTGTTCCCCACCCCAGGAGCTGACCTGTGCCTGTCTCTGGGTCTCTGGGGTATTTTAAACGTGGCTGGATGTCTCAGCCAAGTGATTGAGCAGAGTGAGCTCCCAAAGTACCTTCAGAAGGCTGCCTGTGGTTTCACTGCAGTGTGTGTGTGAGCTGGGGCAGTTTGCCCCTGTTGGCAGCCACGCTCCTTCCAGCACAGTCAGGGTGATCCTGGCCCTCAGCTTTGCTGCTGCTGTGGGATCCAGCTGTCTGTGGCTGGTTCCCCACTGCAGGACAAACAGTATTCCCATTGAATCCACAGTGCTGGCCGCAGGCACGGCCTGCCAACTGCTGCTGAACGTGTGCTGTGCTCCAGTGAGATCATAGCAAACCTAAGCTAGTTTTGTCTTTATTTTAGGCAAGAGGGTGTTTTATCATGCTGAGGTTCCAAAGCTGCCGTTGTTAGGCTGGAATTCTCCCAGGAAGTGCAGCAGTGGATGGTTAAATGCAACGTAATAGATTCAATATGAGCCCCAGCCAGAGCTGTGAGCTGGCTGTGCACACTCATATTTACAGGAGAACGGGGTCACACAGCTGCTGAGGGCCTGGAGAGAGCAGGATGGCCTTGCCAGGTATCCCAGAGCTTGCACTGTGCCCACAGAACACTGCCATGAGCACAGGGTTTGCTCCTGCCCAGGCTCTGTGGGGTGCACAGCTCCCAGAGCCCAGAGCTGGCAACTGGGGATGGCTCATCATCAGTCCTGGGCAGGGTTCCCTGGGGCAGTCTCTTTGGGTGGTTGTTCTGCATCTTGATCTGGAGTTGGGATGGGAGATCTGGAAATAATTGAGGGCTAATTTCTGAACAAATGTAGGTTATTGCTGTTGTGGTGAGATTGGGAATTGCCCAACCTCAATAGTATGGGCTGCACTTCAGCTAAAGGTGAACCTCCACAGCTGCTGGACAGCAAGGAGCTCATTCTGTTTCTGGTAATTGATATCCC
>VZRZ01006170.1:5121-18598 GCA_013398175.1 Climacteris rufus | reverse complement strand
CTCTCCTCTCCTTTTTCACAGAAGTTTTCTTGTTCATGCCATTGACTCAGACTGAAAGTTTGAAATCTTTGGATGATGCAGATACATTTTTCTAGTTCTCTCAAGCTGTTTACTGTCAGATGTTGTTGGCCTTCTTGAGGCAAGATGCAAAACCAGTTACAGTACCTGCTGCCCTCCTTTTGCACTCCTTTTTCCAGTTATCCATGTCTCTTATCATTAGCTCTGTCTCATGGTTTCTGATTTATACATATACTCCACAGTATTATATAGTATTTTATTAGTATATTATTTTATGTTAAAAACCCCAGCTCTCTGTTGTGGCAGATGCTGTGTTGACTCCAAAGTAAAAAAAGCAGTTCCCCCCTCAAAAGAGTTACAAAATGCAGAATAAAAGCAAACAGATGGATGTGGGCAGAGCACAGTATCTTGTATGTGGCACCTCCTTGACATTATTATATGTGAATTGTAGCACTCTGTCAATAACCTCTTAAATATTTAATGGTCTGGAGCCTCTCCAGCTAACTTGGGAGCAGTCAGTGTAGCCCCAAAGTTGAGAGCTGGACTCCTGTGGCCAGGAGCTGCAGAGCTGGTGCCCTTCTGTCCCCTGTCCTGCAGAGGCAGCTCCTGAGGGGGGAAGAATCTTGCCCCAAATACTCATTTGCTGAAGGATGCAGAGGCATGATAGAAAAAGAACCTGTGTGAAAAATGATTTTGTGTGCTCCTGCTCAGTGTGGTGCCTGCTGCCCCTAGTCCTCCCTAAAACCAGGCACGTGGAAAGAAAAGCCTTGTGCAGGCTGGCTGGGCTGGGTTGTTGTGAAAGCAGAGTAATTGCAAGCAGAGGGAGATTTGCAGGCCTGGGCCAGGGGGAGCTTGGTTTGCTTGGCAGAATTGTTCACAGGCCACTTGTGCATCTTCCCTGTTACCTTGGGACAGGGATTTTCTGCTGGCTGTTTGCTCCTGAGAAGCAGGCTCAAAGCTCAGTTCAGACAGGTTTGGAGCACACCTGGCTCCTGGAGAGGCTGGGATTCTGCAGGAATGCACAGGCCCTGCAGAGGGGACGTTGCAGAATGAAGCACAAGATGAGATGCCAGAGAATTAGAGCCAGGGAATAGTTTGTGGATTAATAGACATAAGCACTAGTGCTCAAGGGAGGGAGACAGATTACATTACTGACTGCTCATCCCCTGCACAACTGCCTAAAGGGAAGGCTAATATGGTTTGTTTTCCCTTAATTAAATATTTGTTAAATGGTTTGTTTCCCCTCAATTAAATATTTGTTCTGGTTGTCCCTTTGTGACAGAAATAAGAAAGCAGCAGCATTGCCTATCTTGTACTTTCAGCTAATCCTGAACATGCTGTAACTGTTCCTCAGTCCTACCCCCCAATTATTTCCTGTAAATAGATAGCTTTCTCACATCCATTCTCTTTTCTCTCTCTGTTTTTGAATCACTTTGCTGAGTGACTCACCCTGCCTCAGTAAATAGGTTAAGTCTAGGAGAATGATGAAACTGCAGAGTGACATGTGAATAAATAGACGTGTTGCTCGTGTGCTTCCCCTGCAGTTGCAATTTTAGAGGTGTTGTGGTATCCAATATCAATTTAATCAGCTTTTAAACCATGAGGTGCTACTGGAGGGAAAAATCATCACCAACCCCTTTGGTTGTGCTGGTTTTGATCTAAAAGAAACATGTCTTCATACCAAATGGCACTGCTTGTCTCAGCAGTTCTGTGTCAAATTCATGAGGTCCAACCACGCACAGTAAAACAGACACAGTTCACCCTTGTGCTTTGCAGCAGCAGCAAGTTAAATCAAGAGTTAGCAGTGACAAAATGAAAACTCTTAGTGTTTCTTAAGCTTCAGTCCATCAGCCTAATATTTCTGCATTGATTTAGCCAAGTAATGTGGTTTATAAAATGAGCTCCATCCCCTTCTGGTATAAGTTTTGTGTATTTATTTATTATGTGCTCATTCTGCTTGGAATATTTTACTTGGTCTCGTTGCATGTAAACTAAAACTAAATACAAACTTCATCTTTTCTCAGTAACTCACTAACTATCAACTAGAGAGAGCCAACTCCATGACTCAAACACGTGTCCCTTCCCTTGCAATTGCAGCCAAAACTCTCTGGCATCAGAGTGCTGCAGAATGAAAGTCATATCTAAATATATGTGAGCAGAAAGAAAGTCAGTTAAAAAAAGACTTTGTTATGGAAAGCTACTACAAACCAAATCCACGGTGGCCTGGAGTTCCTCATCACAGCCAGGCTGATCGAGTTTTCCACTTTCAAGGTGCTCTGCCCAAAGCAGCTGCTGCCTCTCGTGGGGAGCTGCACAGAGCCAGCTCAGCTTCTTGCAGTCCCTCTCTGCCTCCTGTGCAGTGACTGAACAGGCTTACAGGGTGTAAATACAGTGGGTATTTAGCACCATCTGAGCAAACAATACTGCCAGAGCTTTTGTTTCATGCTCATGTAGCTGTGGCAGTGCCAGCCCTGGTGCTCAGAGCCAGCCCTTTGCCAGGTGACCTGGGGAGGAGGTGGGCAGTGCCTGGCCCCTGCTGTCCCCCTGAGCACCATCTCTGGGGTTTGGTTTCAGTATCTGCAGCACTGCAGAGTAGAAGGAGGCTTCAGAGAATGAGATTTAAAGAAATGGAAACAACAGTTTCCTGGGTGCCTCTGGCAGTTCTGCTCTGAGATACAACCCCTCTAAAGGAAGGTCAGGGAGTGTGAGGCTGCAGGTGAGCCCCAGGGGCTGCCCACAGTGTTTGCTGAAGCCTGGTGGGGCAGCAGGAAAAGGGCATGAGATTGTTCCTGAAGGGGTCCTTTTTCCCTCCAGTCCATGCATGGGCAGGGTTTGCACCTGTCTTAGAATCTTCTCATGAAAAAAGTGATGACTAAATACTGAAATCCATCAAGCAAACAGGAAATCACACTCTGGAGCAAA
Organism: Climacteris rufus; assembly: GCA_013398175.1. Classification (NCBI taxonomy): domain Eukaryota; kingdom Metazoa; phylum Chordata; class Aves; order Passeriformes; family Climacteridae; genus Climacteris; species Climacteris rufus. The sequence goes on along the minus strand of VZRZ01006170.1, from coordinate 15,658 downwards.
AACTGCTCTTTGGCTTGCTGTTGCAGTCAGCAGCCCGGGATGAGCAGCTGATGTGTGTGTGCAGTTGTGTCCTGCAAACATCACACGAGCCCCCTTTCCTGGGGCACGGAAAAGGTGCCTCGAAAACTGAACTCTTTGCTTTGCAGTAGATTCAAACAGGGATCCAAGGGATTAAAGAACTGAAAGCACCACAAATGGCACCATCAGCCTTAGAACTCTTCCCTTCAGCTCCCTCTGGGGCAGCCTCTGCAGCTCTTTCTGCAGGAGAAGCTCATTTTCTGCTGCTGCCTACGTGAGCTCAGCCCCTGGTGGTGCTTGGAGACGTGAAGGATCTCAAGTCCTACCTGAGGACTCTGAAACCTCCCTGTGGGACTCTGGAGAACGCTTGCTCTCTGCTGCATCCCACAGGGGATGTGCTGTAGGCTGCAGCTCACTGTGGAGCTCACCCCCTCTCAGGCTGTTTGCTGTTAGCTGAGCACAGATTCTTGGAGTTCCAGTGTGACCTCAGGCACTTTCTGCATTTTTCAGAGCAGAGCAGATCTGCAGTAGGTCTGGTCCTTCAGGGATGCTTTGGCCTTGGATGGTGACAGAGGTCCAAGCCCTCTCTGACAGAGTCCCCCATCCCACTCTGAGCACTGATCCTGCTTTTTCCTGGCAGTCTAAGGCAGTTCTGGAGTGGCTCTTGATCTTTTCTGGAAGTACATTGGCAATAATGAAAGTGCTTAGAGAATGCTTAGCATTTCTGAGGTGGTGTGACAGACAGATTTGTGTTTTGAGTACTTCCTTCCTGCCAGTTTTGATCTACAGTGCGTTCAGGGCACTGGATTTTTTTTAGCAGAAATGCTATCTTTATTTTCTGCTCTTTTCTTACAGGCACACCCAGCTTCCTGTTAAACATTTTGGGTAGGATAGTACCGGAGGTACCAAGTGTTTGATTTTTGCACTTCATTCTGGAACTGTGCTGAAATATAAGGGAAGGATATTTAAATGTCATGAGTGAAATCCAGATCCTGTAAATCTAAAGGAGTTCAGATATTGATTTCAGTTGGGAAGGGCCTTAGCCAAAAATATGCATTTTATTTAGATTCTGTTTTCCATCAGATATCTGTATTCTGTTGCTAAATTCATGGAAAGATGCCAGTGAGTCTATTGATACTATTACAGCAAAATGCATCCTGGGGCTTGAGCTGCCACTTGGTTTGAGGTCAGTAAGTTCCCTGAGTTTGTTTAATTAATGAAGATGACCTGATTGCTGTTGGGCTGGAGGGTGTTGGAGAGGTTCACAGCTCCCACAGACTCCATAGGTTACAAGCAGGACAAGGAAGGAAGGTTGCAGGTTATTTCAGTGAGGAGGAAACCCTCCTCTTGTTGTGGAATTAAACTTTTACAGCTGAGAACATCTGAGTATTTAAGTCCCCATTTTCCACCAAATAAGCCTTTTCTTGCTGATTGATGAAACAACCCCACGCTCCCAGTGCTTTTCCCCAGCACAGTTTGTTGGGTTTGGGCTCCCTGTGCCTGATACACCTAAATTGGTATTTCCCAGTCAGTGAGTTGCTGTGCTCATGTGCAAAAGCTGATTTTCCAGGATGCAGAATAGAAAATAGGCTGTGTACTGAGTGGGAGGTTCCAGGCTATGATACGTGGCTGCACAATCCTTGGGAGCCAAGTAAAATACTCCTTTTCTATATATAGTCACCTGAAATCCAGCAGCAAGGACACTTCTGAGTCTTGAACTCAAAACTCAGTTTTTAAGAAGCACTTCTTCCTCCTTAATAATTGCAATTTTTTTTTTCATTTCCACATGGCTTTGCAGAAGTGCCACATGCTTTCATGGTGAATTCAAAAGAAAACTAAAACGATTAGACAAAAAATAGAGGCAGAAAATTTTAAATATTGCCCTTTTCTGAAGAAAAAAAATCGCCTTATTTGTGCTGGAAGCAAAAAGTGTAACTTTCATCATTTCTTTGCACAGATCTTTCCTGTTCTGTCCAATTAAGGCAAAGTCTAATTTACAAAGCCATTGTGGTTAGATCTCTTAATTAAAAGGGACTGACTTTGGATCTGGCATAAATGTGTTGTGTCTTAACTGGGCACTGAGGTGATGATAAAGTGAATTTTGAAAGGACCTCCTGTGCCTCTGAAGTCTCAGATCAAATTATCAGCCTTTCACACGTTTTGTCATCAGTTTAGCAGTGTAAGTTTTTGCATATTCATTTTTAGATAATATCAGTCGAGAAAAGAGGGGGAAAGAGTAAAATCTAGTGCTGGATCTGAGCAAACAGAAAGGTCAGTGGTTCAGTTCTGCCTTGTGTGTTGTATATGCTGAAATGTCCTTTTAATAAATTAACCCACAAAATGACAGACGAGCTGAAAACTGTAACACTTGGCCATGCAACATAGGTCAAAGGTTACCTTTTTTTCTCAAAAATGATTTTGCAAATCTTTTTCAGAGCTGATAGATACACACCTTAGCTGGATACAAAACATTATATGAAAAAGAATGACTGTGATCTTTGATCCAAGCAATCAAAAAGAAAGGTAATTGGTATTTTTCTGCCTTTTCTCCAGCTGTGTGTTTCTCTTAATCTTTATTTATTTATTTTTTTTCAATTAAAAAGTCATGCCCCTTTTTATTTGGCTTAGAGGGTGTAAAATCTTTAATTTAATTTAATTTTTTTTCCATTCTTTTTCTTCCCCCCTTGTGTAGCACAGAGCTGTCCTGAGGTAGCTGGGGCCTGGTGGGCAGGGAAGGAAGGTGGGGCTGTTCATGCTGGGCCACGCTGGGCCCATGGGCTGCCTGCTCAGCTTTGCAGGGCTGCAGAGCCAGGGCCAGGGCTGCTGCCACTCCTGGGACTCCCTCAGTTCTGCCCCTGTTTGCTGTGCACATCCAGATTCCTCGTGGGCACATCAGGCCATGGAGCACTGCAGGATCCTGCCCTGGGCAGCCCCTCTCTCTGTAGGGTCCCCAGAGTGTCCCTGCCAGGCTGTGGGGCTGGCAGCACCCACTGCAGCCCTGTGACCCCAGCACCCATGGGTGGCACAGGCAGAGCTGCCCCTGCCCGGGTGTGCAGGGACTCAGGGTGTCCCCCTCATTCAGGATCACTCTGCTCCCTCCAAGGGGGCTCAGGGTGTCCCCCTCATTCAGGATCACTCTGCCCCCTCCAAGGGGGCTCAGGGTGTCCCCCTCCCTTGGGTCACTCTGCCCCCTCCAAGGGTGCTCAGGGTGTCCCCCGAGTGAGCAGAGCCCCAGTCCAGCTGAGGGCAGGAGTTTGGGATGTCTGTGAGGAGCTGAGAGCCTGGGGCTCACTCTGCCCATCGGGGGGACACAGACCCCCCCAGGATTGCAGAGCCCTGGGTCACCTCCCTGCAGGGCCCTGGCCCACTCCTACAGCAGCCACGTGTGCCAGAGGACACCCTGGAGGGGTTCAGGCCCAACCTGGCATTTCCTCAGTCTGGATGGCTGATGACAGCTGTAATTTCAGTGTCTTTTTTTATGATGGAATCTTTCATTATCTTTGCATGTGTCCTCGTGGCCCCATTTAATCAGTTCTCTCTCATTAAACAGATCAATAGCAGTGTGTTCCATAGCAGCCAATGCCAGGCACCTCAAATAAGAATGTTTTATTTATTAATCACGTAATCTCCGTTTCCTCTCAGCTAGAAATGAGCAAATAATCAGAACAGATACTTGAGATACATTTTAACCACACCACCCAAAAACGATAGATGGGAGCTCAGAAGAGCAGGTTCAGCACATGATCTTGGCTTCCTCTGAGGTTTACATGGCTCAGTTTGCTGGTTCTGTTCACCCTGCTGTTGAAGGCCAGCAGGTTGTAACTCTTGGGTTACACCTGGATCTGGATCCACACACTCCCAGATGTGGAGCAGATCCCCAGAGATGTGTGATTTCACTGGGCTTGGTCTGAAGGTGACTCCAGGCTGGGAGAGAGATCCTTGCCTTGGGATCCATTGCTGTTCATCAGGTGTGGGGCTCTGGCTGTAGATCAGGACTTTCAGAGCTGGGACAAGCACTGGCTCACACCTCCTTCCCTGAGAGCTCCCAGCCTGGCCTTGCCCAGCTTAAAGTGCACCTGACACTCCCTCACCACCTGGATTGAGGTGAAATTCGGGGTGACTCCAGGCCATTCAGGCCAGCTGATAACAGGGAGCTCTTGTCCTTCAAGTGCTTACAGCAACCCCCCAATTTCCCACGTGGAATTGCTCGTGGGGAGCGACCCTGGGGTGTGTCCATCCCTGGGTTAATGCTTCACACTGTTCCTGCAGCTTTGCAGCCCTGTTCAGGCTGCAGCCCCCTGTAACCTCAGCCCACAGAAGCCACTGCTGACCTCCCAGCAGGGAAAGTGAACTCTGCAGGCTGAGTCAGGGCTTACCACACCACCCAGCCTGCCCAGAGCTGCTCAGGGCCCCATCTGCACCCCTCAGAGGCTGCTCAGTGCCCTCCATTTAATGATCTGCTCAGGTTGCACTTCATATTTAACCCTTCCTGGGTGAAGATGACTGTTGGCTCCGATATTTCCATGATTGTATTAGATAAAAGGAGACTCATCTATGCTGTTTTTGGTAGCCTGACTGCCCAAACGTGTCAATAAATAAATCACCCGCAGCCTCAGCCCACTTGTTTCTCAAAAGGAAATAACCCTGTAAGAGTGGGTGCCCACTTCTTTTACCTCACTGCTATTTTTAGCTGAGGCTGTGAAAAATTTCCATTGAAGACCTGCTCCTCTCATTTCCTGGGCAGAGCAAACAGGAAGCTCTGCCTGAGCTGGAGGAGGCTTTGGCCTCAGAGTGGACCAACCTCCCCTCCCTCTGGTTGCTCCCCTGCACTGCAGAGCAGCACACCCTGCACACCCACAGGGGGTTTGGTGGCCACAGTTCACCCCAAAGCCAGCAGGTGACAGTGCAGGTGGGATGCTGGCAGCAGGACAGGGCAGGACTTCGGCTTTTCTTACCCAAATCATCTCCCAGAGGCACCAGTCTGGTTCAAATCAGGCACTTCTTGGCTGGAATTAGAAAGAACTCAACCATGGGCTGTTAATGGGGGGATTTTGGAGCATGAACATCCCCCCCACATCCAGTAACAACATGGAGCTTTGAAAAATACAGATTTTACCTTCTCAGAGACAAATCCCAGCATGTAGAGAGGAGGGAGATTTCAAACCATGAGTCATAACTATTAAGAATTAATATATGTGTTCCTCTTCCCAGTTCCCAGAAATTGGGCACCAGTTTTTTTTTCAGTGGGGGCAAGTGATGAAATACTGTAAATTAATACTATGTTAATTAATGTTTTTCATAAACATTTGTTAGAAATGGGTCTAAATATGGAGGAGTCTTACAGCTGCAAACCTGAGGATTAATCAGTCTTGGGTGAGGGTCTGCTTTGGTTGGAGTTAGTCCTTGTCTTAGCCCTTAAAATCAACAGGGAGAAATCATAAAATCTGGGATGTGAAATCTAGAAAATCTGGTCTTCTGGTTTTAAGGCAAATTTGTCAAAGGAAATAAAGTTTCCACACCATGATGAATACAGCACCAAAGAGCTGCAGGTGAAGTGGAGCCCCAAACCAGGCAGTTCTGGAGTTCTGCACCAAAGTGCTCATGGTTTAGGTCTCTCCTAGTTAATGTGCAGAGATTTCTGCTCTTAGATTCTAGAGAGAGAATTGTTGTTCCAGGAGGTGCCAAAGGGTGCTGTAGGCAAGTAAGTGTGCAAAGCTGCAGGAGAGATAGGCTGCTGTATATAACATGTGATACTGTTCTGAGGTTTTAAACTGAGAGCAAAGTTCTTCCGTGTCTTCTCTTGAGCTTTATGAACAAGCCTGTCCCAGCCTCTCACAGTATCCTGGTGCTGCATGGAAGTTGTTGATGCTACAGTCTAAAAAATAAATGATAGTAAAAATGTGAAGCACGTAGAATCTAGAGTGAGATTGAAAAACCAAACAAACACAAACCACCCAAACACAAACTAGCCAGCACTCTCTCACCTGAACTATCTCTGTATTTTCATCACTGTCCACTATATTTCCTCCAAACCTGGCCTTTTTCTCTTCAAAATACTCTTCTTTCAGCCCAGTGAAAATGTTGAAATGCTTAGAGATGTTTGTTTTTCCCCTGGGGTGAGGGCAGTGTCTGTGTGTGTGAGGGCTGGGCATGTCCTGGGCACGTGGGGCAGCCTCTCTGTGTTCTGTGGCACCTGAAGCTCACTGAGCACTGTAAACCCCTCTCTCCCCTCCTTCCCCCTTGCCTCCAGAAAGGTGTAGGCTGGACAAAAGCTTTAGGTTTTAATGAAGTGATGTTGTGAATGCAGAGGGGGTGTTTTCAGCTTCACTGCCCAAGGGTTGCTTTTACTTTTTACTTGTCGTGACTCTGAAAGTGCTTTAATGTTTCCTCCTCTTCCTCTTATTTCACAGTCAACGAAATTATCAGGAAGGAATTTTCTGGACTCCCTGCCAGAAGTCAGACATAGAAGAAGAGATTTGTGAGACAACTTTTACCAAATCCTTCCATAAGTGACCTCTTAGATCCTTCGAGTGCCCCTGCAGCCTCCGGCTTCCTCCGCAGTTCATCTCCAGGCAGCGGCGCAGCGCAAGGAACAATGTGCTGGCACCAAGTGACAACCTTGACTCAGCAACTCGCCTCCTCTCTCTGTAAACACCACCAAGGACACCCTTCCTTTCGTCCACAGAGCTCATTGTTCTCCTGGAACAGAGCATCTGCCTGAGGAAACCCTTCGAGCCTGCTGCAAACCATCTGTCTGTGCGTCCATCCATCCCAGGGAGATGGGAGCCGTCCCCCTGAGCAGGGCACAGAGCCTGGGGCTGGACATGGGAGGGGTGGGGAAAGGGGAACAAAGAGTAATATATTCCATGAAAGCATAGCACCATCCTGCAGGTCACTAACAATGATTTGCTCTCCAGGTCTCAAAGGCCTCCTGAGAAATTTGATTATTGTAGGAACCTGAGGCAGCCCAAGCTCGCTCAGCCCTTACCCAGTCTGGGATCTAAAGCCAATTTCCTCTGACTCTGAGCACTGTGATTGGTGTTTCAAACAGTAGATGTCAGCTGAATCCAGGGGTTTTCTTCATTTTTCTTGTCAGACTGGATAGGAATTTGAAGGAGAGGGATTCTCATAGACAGCCAGTGAAAAGAACAATTCAGCAGTTGCAACACCTGTCCCGAGGTAAAATAAACCCAGGTAAAACAGAGATTAATATATAGGAGTCACAGTAAATCCAAAGATGTTATGATTGATCCTTATTAATATTTAGGCAGTGTATGAACACATCTTAGATATTTTCTCTCTAAACAAAGTGTTGCTGTTTCTTTTCATGTAGAACCTGCTTTTGGCTCATAACTTGTCTCATTTAGCAGCTGGAACATTTACTCACCCAAGCTGCAAAGGAAAATATTTGCATTTTACAGAAGCCATACATTCCAGAGAAAATATACATTTATTTATATTCACCTTGTCTCTTCAGCTTTGCAAAGCTACCAGAAATTCCTGGAAAGGTTAAATTTCCATGTGAGTTAGTATTTTGTTATGTTTTGCTTCCTGTGTTAGAATATCCTGTCCTGACACCTGCTTAGCACATTCCAGGTAACCACTGCCACCTGCAGTTGTACAGCTTCAAGTTAAACATTTAGGGGAGTCAGTGCCTCCTCAGTGGGATAAAAAGGCTTCCTGAGTGGATAATCAATGTACAGTAACAGATAACCATAATCTTGTAGGAAATACATAGTAATCTTGCCTGGTTTTATAAATATGGAATGCTGGTATTTTCAGGAGTGCAGAGCCTGAGCTGTGCTCTGGAAAGCACAGTGAAATTTTCCCTGCTTTCAGTAGTTTCACAGCAAACTTGGCTGAATACCAACGTGTCCACTGCTCACAGCAGGAATCAGGTGGTGGGATAGAGCAGAGCAGCCCCAAAGTTGGTGCCCCAATGTCTCAAGAAGGATTTTGCATAATTCCTGCAGAGTATGTGCTTGGACCAACAAAATTCTCTTCAGGACTATCAAGAAGAATGTATTTTCTGCCACTGAAAACTGGTGCTTAAACTCTGCAAGCTCTTGGGGTTTAGAGTGGGGGACAGAGGCATTACACTCTCCAGAACACCTGCCCTAGGTCTCAGCTACAATGTTGGCTCTTAAACAGAAATCTGAATTTCCCAAGAGCAGCTCTAAACTCCAGGTTCAGCCCAGCTCAGATCCAGAACGAGAGCAGAACCAGCACATCCCAACCTGGCATTAATGACATTAATGACATTAATTTTCCCAGAATGAGCCCCCTGTATCCCAGCACTCCCTGGATGCCTCATCCAGGTGCTCCCAGTGTGAGCTCCACGTTGCAGCAGCACAAGTAGTGCTGTGGCCAAGCCTCAGCCTGTACCTGCAGAGGTGAAAATGGCCCTGGTTTAATTGCTGACTTTTACAGAAACAAAGCTGAGGCCCAGACTTGCTGAGCTGACTTGTGCACAGGGGAATTCCTGTGCAACAGCACTCCATAGGACTCTGACTGCCTCACAGGCCTCAAATGAGCTATTTTGGATTGTGTGAAACTGTCACTGTGCCAGAATCTGACACAGATTAAGGGCTTTAATGCAGTCTGATGAATCAGACAATTTTGACATATTCTAAAGGCCAAAAGTTGCCTGTCAGAAGTTCTTTGCTGCAGCTGAATAAAAGACCAAATACATCTCCCAGTTTCACACTTGGAAGTATCAGACATTTTCCATTATCCAACCTGTAAAGTATAGGAGAAATTTAAAAAACAACCTGAAAACTCATCCACAGAAAATTAAAAAAAAAATAAATCCCCAGATAACTGGTAGAACCTCCTCCCTTGCTGGATTTTAAATAGAAGTTCAAAGAAGCCTGTGAAGGTCCTTTCAAATCTGTGATGTGCTGATGCCATCTCTAAATTGCTGCTGCTTTGGTGATTATCTGCAACAACTGCTCATCCATTTAGGAGTATATTTTTTTGCAGATCTATTTTTAGATAATACCAGTTTAGGAAAGAGGAGGGGAAAGTAAAATCTGGTGCTGGATCTGAGCAAACAGAAAAGTCAGTGGTTAAGTTCTGCCTGATGAGTTGTAGATGCTGACATTTCCTTTCAGTAAATTAAACCTCAGAGGGACAGAGTAGCTGAAACCTGTAACAATTGGACTTGGAGCAAAGGCTGCTCAGTGGCCAGAGGGACCCAGGCAGGCAGAGCCCTGCAGAGCTCCATCCAGCTCCTTTGCAGGCTGCACCCAGGGGACCTCTGTAACCAAAACAGAAAGATTTCCACTGTGCTTTTGTGTTCTTCAGGCACTTTGCTAGAGAGGGGGAGAGAGGGTTGGGTTTTGGTTTGGTTATTTTTTGTTGTTTCATATGGTTGGGAATGTTTTGGTTTTTTGTTTGTTTGTTTCTGGTTTTGGTTTCTGGGTTGGGATTTTTTTGGTGTTTTATTTGTTGGTTTTTTTATGTGCTACAGGTGCTCTAGTCATGCTTGCATTGACTGTATTCCTTCCTCATTTTTATGCAAAAGTATTAATCTGTTTGTGTACACGTAATTTATATAATATACCCACATAGAGAGGGACTCTTCACAAGGGCTGGCAGGGACAGGACGAGGGGGGGAATGGCTTCAAACTGACAGAAAATAGCTTTAAATCAGAAATGAGGATAAAAACCATCCCTGGGAGGGTGGGGAGGCCCTGGAATGTATTTCCCAGAGAAGCTGTGGCTGTCCCTGCATCCCTGGCAGTGCCCAAGGCCAGGCTGGATGGGGTTTGGAGCACCCTGGGGTGGTGGGAGGTGTCCCTGCCAGGGCAGGGGTGGGATGGGTGATGCTGAATCCCTGCCAGCCCAGTCCCTGCTCCCTGGGGTGTTCCAGCCACGCTCAGAAATGCTCACCCTGATCCACAGCTGCCCCAGCTCTCCCTGTGCCAGCACAGGAGCAGCTCCAGGAGGGTGCACACCTTGGATATTCTATAGATAACATGTTAGGGGGTTAGTCACTGCCCAGCCTGTGCTGCCCTCTCTGCTTCTACCTGCTGTCAGTAGTTACATAATTCATATTTATTTCCAGAGAAAAGGAGCATCCTCAGACATAGCATTGTGCATTGTTGTCTCTTTCTGAAAAGGAAACTGATAGGTTAAAATTATATAGCTAGGCTGAAGAATTTCAAAATATACAGTACTAAATTATTTCCTGTTCTTGCTGAGCAGTGTTTTTCCAGTATTAATATTTTTGTTCCTTAATGCAGCTCTCTCTCTGTAGAAGCACGAGCTTAACCTAGGAAGAGTTAATAGCATTTTGTGAGTAATTTGTTCTCACTTTATCTGGAAGATAGCCATATTTGCACATGAGGAAATTCTGTCTTTCCTCAGTTATCTGAATGTTTCACCACAGTGCCTTCCTGCCATTGTACCAAAGGCCTACAAATATCTTGTCTGCAGGGTGAACAACTCTAATGCATTTTCCATCAAAGTTGCACCATGTGAAGTTCATGGGGCTCGTTGGAACTCAGAAGTTCAT
>VZRZ01006169.1:662337-672567 GCA_013398175.1 Climacteris rufus | reverse complement strand
GTCAGATGGCCTTCCCCGGCAGCCAGCCGCTCTACCGCACCTCCGGGGCCTTCGTCTACGACTGCGGCAAGTTCTGAGCGCGCCCCGTCGCGGGGACACCGCGGGAACTCCGCTCCTCACCGCACCGCCGGCCCCCGCCGCGCCCGCGGAGAGAAAGCGAGCGCATCGCGAAAAGCTTTTGTACAGAGACAGCCTCAAAGCATGTCTTGGTTTGTTAAAGGACAGTGTTACTCCAATAACACGTAAGTTTTTTTTTTCTAATTGCTCTGAGAAATACTTTTTTTTCCCCTCGCCCTCCATCCCGCTCTCTTCCCCGTCCCTTAAGGTATTGTCATGCCCCGTGTCTAAAACGGAGCGAAAAGTCTAGCGTAGAGTACCAGCTTCTTTCCCCTCCCCTTCCTCTTCTACAAGGACTTGTTTTAAAATGTAAATTGCGACATAGTAATTTATTTTTAATTTGTAGTTGGATGTTGCGGACCAAACGCCAGAAAGTGTTTCCCCCCTTCCTGAAAAGTGACGTTAAAATTGACTGAAACGCTGATTTTTTTTTCACTATATATAAAAAGGGAAACTGTATTAATCTTATTCTATCAATATTTTTCTTTTTTTTTTTGTTGAAAATATTCTGAAGGTATTGCATTGTTTGTTTATTAATAAATTACCATTCAGTTGGAATGATCCTTTACACGTCTGTATATTTTAATACTTTCATTTAGAGAGAGAAAGAGAGAGAAAGAGAGGGAAAAGGGATTTCATAACTAACTTTGTCACTGGAACAGCTTGTTCCCCTCCGCACAAATTCCAAAGACCATTTAGGAACTGCCAGGTCGAAAAATCCCTTTTCAGTCTCTTCTGCAATATGTTCCACTTAGTCAGCTCGCCTTATCCGCTAGGAAAAAAATACTTTCCCATGGCAGCTCTGAGTTGGCAAATAAACAAACACGTTTTCTTAGCAATTAATGGGCAAGACCTGGAAACATTTGACCATACACAGTAGTATGGCAACATTACGGTTTTTGAATGATATGCCTATGTAAGGATAAAAAAAGTGGTAACTCCGAGGTAGAAGTGCATGCACTAGATTCCAGACCATGTGTAACAGTATATGTCGAGCTATCGATCGCTCTGTGTGTATTTCAAATGTATTTATATCTAGGATTTACATATGTACCTATATTTAAAAAAGGATTACGTATTTATTTATAGTTTCATATACCCATTGCATATTTTTCTAAACTCCACAGTGTATAGCAGATGCCAAATAATGTGTAGTACGTGTATTCTTAAATATAATGCAAGCGTATAAATCACTGCTTCTTAGAATTGATAGCAAAGTGTGCAATCACATCTGTGAAGCCGCTTCAGTAATATATAGCTTTAAAGTATTATTTTATTTCAGGAAAAAAATAAAATAAAAAAAAGTAGTTGGATTAAAGGGTACTTGTACAATCTACCCTTACACCTTTATAGCTCTGCATTACTCCCGTCCTTCAGGGACTTTATTGATCTGTGTCTCAAATGTTTGGACTGAAATAATTTTTAAAATATTTAGTGTGGGCACATTGTTTGGGGGCTGTTTGGTTTGTTTTTTTTTTTCCCTCATTACCTCTCTTATTTTTTCTTAAATCGGGGGAATATATATATATATATGTATATCCAGGGTAGCAAATGAGTGCTGCACAGATTGACATCTTGTCATATCAAGAATCTTACCTTCTGAAACTTGCTATTAAGAACCTACGGGCAATGGGGATCACCTTCCCCTTTTGTAAGTAACCACCAAAATGCAATAAATTCATTAACTTTAAGGAATCAGCCTTGTCAGTCAGACTTGGAAATAAGTTTATTTGATTACAGATATTTAAGGCCTAAAATTTACTTTCAAGATAATACAGTTTCCTATCAGAATCTCTTATCTAAAGGCAACACTTAGCAGTAATTGCTGTTGCATTGTTAAGGGTTACGCTGTAAATAAATACAAAGGTATTTACAGTTCAACCTTATTACCTCGCTTTTGAGCTGTGCTTCCCTTCCAAAGCAATAATCTAATGTTTAGAAAACACCTTCAGCAGATCGAATGAGCCGGGGGGAGTGTGTCATCTCAGAACGCGTTGGCTTAGAGTACGTTTACTTAAGTATGGCATAGTCTTTGCTGTTTCGTGCTAGTACCCCTACCAAGATTACCGGCCTTATTTGTATTTATTTGTTTGCTAAGTTGGGTGAGAGAAACTCAAACGCTTCATCGTCCGGTTGTGGTAAAGCTGATGAGAAGGACGAGCAAAGCTGAGCGCCTTTGCTGCGGGAACAGGTTTTAATTGCTGCTCCCCATTTTTCACCAGTAAAGGGAAATAAAACGTTACCTATTCTCGGTCGGGCTCACTGTCTGCTCCCCATTGTCCCTCTCCCGGTACCGAGCGGGGGCAGCCGAACTGGAGGCTCCCGCCCAGCGTCACCTCCTTGCGAGCGGCACTGCCGGGCCAGAGGCACGGAGGGGCTTTCGCTGCCTCGCTGCCCCGCTCCCCCTCGCTGGAGTAGGACCCTCGGCGGGGCAGCTCCCTCTGCCTTGGCAGATGGGTTTGCCAGCGTGGTGGCTGCATAATAAGGCCATTCCTGCCCCCCGTCGTGTATTTAAAATAAAATTTAAAGAAGGCAGAGGGTGGAGGCGATTGAGTGTGCTATTTGCCTGTTATTTTTGTTGCGATCAGGCGCCGGCTTTCCTGTAGTTTGGGTTTTCTCAGCGGTCTCCAGCGGTAGGGTGTTTGTGGCGAAAATAAATAGGGGGGAAAGCAGTTGTGAGCCCGGCTTGTTTAATAACCCGTTGCATTGTCAGTGGCGCTGCTCGGTTAGGGGAGCTGGGGGGGCTGTGCGTAGCTGGAACAAGTGCCGTGTGTAATTACTGCTAATGCCCGGGGCGCTCCACGGCCCTCTGCCGCGGGGCGGCCGCGCAACTTGCGCTACCCGCGGCCCTGGCTGCAAAAGGGGCGGGTGGAGTGGGCTCGGCGAGCCGGGAGGGCGGCCCGCAGTCAGGGAGGGGGCAATGGGAAACTTCCCGCTCGGTCGCAGGTAGGTCGTGTCGGGATCTTCTGCCCCCGGAGGGGATCCCTTTCCTGAAGTGACGTGCGTGGTGGCGGCGGAGGTCACCTCCTGCTTCTCAGTGCGACAGGCTGGCTGACCGCACACGCGTGCTTCGCTTTGAGTTTTAAAAACACTTTTATTTTTATTGTTATCATAATCATAACCTTTTTTTTTTTTTCTCCCCCTCCGCACAGAAATTGATCACAACGAAAATAAGATTAGCAGTGCTGGCGGTCCCCCCGGTAGGCAGTGAGAAGTGCGGGCTTGGCCGCGGGAGGCTGCGCGCTGGGCGCACAGCGCGGTGCCGCGGGTCCCTGCGCAGCATTGCACGCATGGGGGTTGGCAACCCCGGGGTCCTCCGGGCCGAAGCCTCCGGTGTGAGGCATTGTGGCTGCTGCTGGGATGGGCAAAGGCGGGAGGGCTTGCTAGAAACCTTCCCACGCTGGGGCAGTGCTACTGGGGGACACGTAGTGGGGTTTCTGCCCCACTGAGCTGCTGACAGCGGGGCCCAGCGTGGGGCACGACCCCTTGTTCCTCTTGTGCTCCCCTCCTCTTGAGCACAGGAGGCAAACCTGAGTGTCCCTTCTGACCTGTGATTGTCTCCCAGCAGAAGTGGGCCTTCCCTGAACGCCAAAAGAGACACGGTGCGACCTTGCGCAGCAGTGGGCACGGGACGTGCGCCCAGGCAGCAGCTGAGAGGTGTCCGCGTAAGGCCTCGACATCTGTGGTGGCAGCCCCTACAGCAAACGGGGATGCTCGGCCCCAGCCATGCCTGCAGAGCGGTCCCTTGGGCGCCAGGTTAGCATAGCACTTTGTGGGCTTTTTTAGCTCAAACTGATTTTGTTCCAAACTACCTCTTTGCTTTTCGTCTATGAAAAAAAAAAAAAAACCAAACTTTTTTTTTTTTTTTAAATTAACTTGAGAGACCATTCCATTTAGTTGGTGGTTCTGGTGGTTTCTTACTTGTACTTGTTCATCTGTCACTTAAACTGTTGGAAACATGCAGAGGAAGAATACTCTCCTTTTTAAGTTCCCCCCTTAGAATTTCTACTTAAAGCAATTACAGTTCCTATTATATTCTGCAAAGGTCATAACCAAAAATAGCAGAGAAGTGCATGCAAATAGTCAAGAGGACATGGATTAAAACCCCTTCCCTACCTCCACAGGCCAGGTCAGATGGAGAACATGGCAAGGTTGTGTTGTAGATGGAGACATTTAAGGCAGTGTTTCCAAATTGTCATTTTACGATATCTGGGGCCCTTTCTCACAGCCACGAAGTTCGGGAAAGGCAGTTAGAATTTAGCGACTATTTTCATAGTCGGGTTCAACTTTGTAACACTATCGGTAACCCTGGGGCTGCAGCGAATTGACCAGCTGTCTGTACGCTGCTCCCACCTCCCAAAAAATATGCTGCTGGAGTAGGACGAGCTTAGAGCTTCGTCCTGGCCGCTGGAGACGTGGCTTGCACGTTTTGGGCGAGTCGTGCACGCGAGAGGCGGTGCGGGTTGTGCGGGAGGCAGCGCTGCGGAGCCGCTGCGCGGGATGGAGCAGTGGCTGCGCGCCTTTCCGCGTCCACGGGAGGATGAGCGTGAGGTAAGAGCGCGCAGTCTTTATTACGTCGCTTGACTGCGTAGGCAAAAGCGTGCAGCGCCATGGCGCGCACATGGCTCCGCTGCACAGCGCGGGAGAGCTGCGGTGCAGCCCCTGGGAGCCCTGCCCCGTCCACTTCCCGCAGTCACCCGTTTCAACAGCGACGGCTAACTGAACATTAGCTTTCAATTAATTTCACTTGTAAAGTAATTTAAACTCCTCGGCGCACTCAGTCCATTTTCCCCCGTCTCCCTGTGTTGGGACCGGGCGCGTTGGCTAAATGCATCCTCACTTCAAGATTTGCTTCTTTTGGTTTTTTTTGGTTTGATGTTTGGTTTGTTTTTCTTTTTTTCTTTTTCTTTTTTTGGAGGGAAGGTGATGAGGAGCGGCGGTGGGCGTCCGAGGCTGAGTTGTCGCTGCGCGGGGGCACAGGTAGCGCGCCCAGGCGCGCAGCCGGGGTAGCACGGAGGGCGAGCTCAGGTTTACGCGGCAAGCTGAGCAAGAGGCTGGCGCGCCTCAAGTGTGGTGTAAGGGAGCTGCTCGGGTCTCCCCGGGGACGCGCGGGGGTTTCAATCCACCGCCACATCGGCCACAAGCTCACGGACTGGGAGGATGCCAGCCACCCTTCCCGTACGGCTTTCCCCCCACCGTTTTTTTTTTTTTTTCCTTTTCCCTTCTGCCTCGCCTCCCCGGCGTCTTGTCTGTTGTGAATCCGCCCCAAAGGTGGTGCGGTGCCGCGGTGAACGTAGCCCTCCTGGTTTAATTACGCTGGGGCTCATAAAGCCATTCGCTTCTTTCCAAAGTAATAAACAAACGTCGCGTTAGGTCAAGATTGATGGTGTCCATGCAATAAAAACGGGCCAGGTCAGGAAGGAATAAAATTCAATCAGAGCTCGCGGAATCATTTTTCAGGGGACAGAAAGACAGAAAAGGAGACGGGGGTCAAGGGAGACGATGTCGCCATTCACAACACACCAGCCGGGAGGGAGAAGGGCGAGGGTTAACGAGCGATTGTTTTTTATCAAGCGGAGCCTAATTGAACGAAACAATAGCCGCATCGGCGGGGGAGGGCCGGCTCCTTGCCCGGTAGTTGCGGGGCCGGGCGGCAGCCCCGTACCCCCGGGGGGCACCGGGGACCCCTCGCAGCACTGCTGCGCCCCCCATTTTCCCCTAAATTTAAGCACACGCACCCGGTGCAGCGCTTGTCGCAGGCCCGGGCTGGCAGTGCAGGTAGCGGTAGAGAACGGTCAGGCGCCCAGGGGAGGAGAGCGGGAGACCCCCTCATTTCGTAAGAAAGCGTCCTAAAAGGCCAGCTTGGACGGCCAGAGGAGCAAGCCCCAGCTCTCCCGAGCTTCGGCTCTCTTCGGCTGGTCCGGCCGGAGCTGGAGCCCTCGGTGTCACTTTAGTACGGTGGTAACGCTGCTGGCCCCCAGCGATTTGGCAAGACGCTGCGAGGTGGTATTCGCCGCACACCCGACGGCCGGGGATGTCGGGCTCGGCGGAACAGACCCGTCGGAGGGCCGCGGTGTTCAGGGAAGAGACGGCAGCACAGCCCCGTGGGGAAGCCCCTACGGTCCGAGGGGCATGTTGTCGTCCCGGCCTGCTTCGCCAGTGTTCTGTGCTGCGCGGGCCGAGCAAGCAGCCGGCAAAGGCTCCCTCCCTCCGTTCAGCAGGAAGGGTCTTGGGGGGGTGGGGGGAGGGTTCTCGCTCGCCCCCCAACCCAGCGCATCTGTTGCACATACCTCCGCGACCTTCTAGGCCCGTAACTCGCGCCTTGCTTGGTATGCGTGTGCCACAAAATAACAGCACTTAGAAAGCATTGGGATGGAGCGGGGGGAAAGGCAGCCCGGGCTACCGGTGAGAGCTCACAAGCTCTCTAGCTGAAAGGGAATTGGGTGTTCGGCAATTTTTTTTTTTTTTTTTTTTTTTCCCNTTTTTTTTTTTTTTTTTTTTTGCCCCCTAAACAAACACAGATTGAAACGACTTGGGTGGGCAGAAGGGAACAATTTGTGAGCCAGAGAGCAAGTGAGTTGGGCAGGCAGCCGGCCCACAACTTACCTGCTGGAGACTTTCACCTGACCTTTAGGTGTCAGGGGGCTTGCTTGTGCAGTGTATCACCCCACGTTCAGGTCATCTGCTTTAGACTGCGTTCAGCAGAATTAAAACAACAACAATGAAACCCCCAAACTGGAATCCCCCCTCCTTTCCAGCCCCCATCACCTCTGGGGAGAATCCAGGAAAACCAACACATTTAGAACCATTAACTCTTAAAATAGCTGAATTTCCTCCAGTAGAAAAACCGAAAATTATTACACTCGTGAGTTCAGGATATTTATATATTATATGAATCCATGAATAAACAGGTAATATCACTACAATTGTCATCCCTCGGAAAGCAAGTGCTCAGATCAGAAAAAAATGCCATCACCGTTTTCCCCAAAACGTTCCTGGAATTTATTTACTTGCCAGAACATTTAAGCGGCCGAGTTTAATGTCCTTTTTCCTACCCCTTTTTCTTTCTTTTTAAAAAATAAATATTTAAAATAAGGAAAAAGAAGAATGTTTTCCATTGAACGATAATGTAAAAGTACTGATAATATCGTCCGCAGCAGAAGAGAATTGTTTAAACAATGTCGGTGCTTGCAAGATTGCCCAGTATAAATACATTCGCAGCGCCGTTTTGATGCCAGTTGCTAGTGGAACCCTTTTTTCCTGTGTGTGTTCTGTGTGTGCATTTCCCCGGTCCGATTGGGTGAAGGAGGCTGAAGCCATAAGCTAGCGGGAGAACACGTCACGCCGCCAGCCCCGTCGCCCGGAGCCGGGGATGCCCGGCTGCCCGCGCCGTAGGACGGGGCCGGGCGCTCGCACACCTCGCCCCTGCCAGCGAGAAGCTGCTCGCCGCTTTCCCCAAGCCAGGATTTATGAAAGTGCTGGCGGCCAGCGCTTCTAACCTCGCTTCTCAAGGATGGGATGGATTTAAAACCGAATAACGAATTGCAGGAAAATTACGACTTACTCCCGACGCCATTTCCCACCCCCCAAGCGCTTCGCCCGGGGGGTGGGACGGTGATGGAGCTCGGAATGCACCGGTGAGAGCTCATTAGCAAAGCAAAGGTTGCAATTAGCGGCTGCTGCTGCTGCGAAGCGACCTCTCCCCCGCCCGCCTCTGCTTAGCCCCCATCACCAAATAATTGCAAAGTATCTGTTGATGTTTTTCTTCCACCCGTCAAAACGTTGGAGCCCTGCCTGCTCCAGGGCTCCGTCCTGGTTTTGTTGTGTCTGGAGACAATGCTCCGCCAGCGAACCATCAGAGGTGAAGGGGGGTCACAAGGGGAGGCAGGAGCGCGGCCCTGCGAGCCGACTGGGGGCCTCCCCTTGCCTGCCACCCCTGCAAACCTGCCACCCACAGGCGGGAGGGGCGGCGACCCCCGGCCGGAGCCCCTCTCCCCGCGCTGCTCCGGGGCAGCCCCGAGCACGCCTCCCCGGCCGGGCGAGTAGCGGGAAGAGGATGTGACCCTCGTGTCCGCCCGGGGGGGACGTGGCTCCTTTATGTGCAAGGGGTCGGGGGGAGGTGGTGACGGACGGCTCTTCCACTCCCCCAATTTACACCTCAATTTTGTTTTTCTAAATACCCTCGCAGCAGTCGATGCGTCTCCGAGCGCGACCAGAGCCGGCCGCAGAGCCGCTTTCCCCCGCCACCCTAAACCGGCGTGTTCGTGCCCGAGGAGCGGGGCTGCCCTGCCTTCAGCCTCCGTTCGCTTTTACCCTTCGGGCTGGCGCTCCAAGCTTCGAGGTGTATTTTTAGATGGCGCTGGCGGTTTTGCTCCGCGACCCCGAGGAAACCCCCGTCGCTTTGTCTCGCCGGCCTTCCGCACCGGGGCCGGGGAGGAGGGCGGCGGGCGGGCCCGCTGTGTGGCCGGCGGGCCCAGGGGCAGCGCCGACCCCCGTCCCGGCCCGCTTGCAGAAGAGGCAAGGGCTTGTGCTCCCGTGGGGCCACCCCACCGCAGGCCGCTACCGTGCTCCTTGCTGTCTGCAAGCCCACCACTGGCCGGTGATCCCGAGAGCCTGAAAGGCCTCAAGAAAAGGGGAAAAAAAGGAGGGGGCGGGGGGGTTCTCTCGTAGCAGTTTTACCATTGTCAGGACAGGTTCTGGGGAGAGAGCAGGGCCCCGCCTGACGGAGGCGAGGGGCTGAGTTATGGCCAAGGGACGTGGGGCGGCGGCAGCGGCGCTGACAGGCAGCGGGCGCGGGGGAGCGAGCCCGGCCGTCGCTGCTCGTAATTCCCGGCGCTGCCGGGCAGGGAGCTGCGGGCAGGGAGCTGCGGGCAGGGCCGGCCGGCCTTCCCCACCGGGCCCCAACCCTCTGCAGCTCGCTGGGCAGGCGTTGTGCCCGCTGTCCTCTCCCTGCCCACCCGGGCCCCTCTTCCTGGTGGGGCGCACGCCCGGGCAGCCCCACCACCCAGCGCTGCCATTACTATCCCGCTTCTCCCCGTAGCAGCGGCGCAGGGTGAACCTCTCTGCTTCCCACGACGCAGCGGGACAGCCGGACCTCCGGCAGGGTCCCGGGCCCGTATTCCAGGCCCCGGACAATGCAGAGTGTCGACAGGCTGGTCCCGGCCACCAACCGGCTTTTCCCCACCGGGGCCACAGCAGATCCGGGAAAGGCTAAACCCACCTCGTCGTTTGCTTTGTTTGCTGTTGCTGCTGAGGGTGGTTGGACGCTTGAGAAAGGCGCGAGGGACTAGGGGACATGCTCGGTTTTTTACTACTGGAGCTGCCCTTTTCCATTAATGAAGCTGCAGTGTCTCCATATGAGACGTGAGATGGGCAAAGGGGGGATGTATCTTCCGAACCTGCAAGCAGAAAACGCTTGACATGCACACTAAAGTGACGTAGAGAATGCAAGCCTGTAAGTGGTGTATTAGCTACATATACAATATCATCTCCCTAAGTCGCAGCATGTTAGTGGTTTGTTTTATTTTGCTTTAAAGTTACTATTTATTTCGTTTTCAAGACGTGATCCTGTGGTCAAAGAGCAGTACTTCGGGAGCAACTAAATCAGGCAGGAAGGCCGTGTTACAAGAACAGAAAAGCAGTTCCCACCTTTGCCAAATGGTAGAAAGCAGAGGGGCAGTGTGCGTTTTGTCCTGTCATGACCACTACCTTTTTTTTTTTCCCCCCCTACAAAGACAGCAAAAAGACGCCCAGCACAAGGCCACCGCGAGGGACCGCTTGGTCTAGAATCAGTTTTCACTTTCCCATCCTTTCCCTCACTTTTCCTCTGATATATATAGAGAAAACAGAGAATAAAAATGCTTCTCTAGAGTGCACTACAGTGAGAGATGCCAGAGAAAAACCCCTGAAATTGAAGTTCCCAGTCCTCGGCAGAGATGTGCAAACTAATAATCAGATGTACCAACAATCCTCCCAGTGAATCACTGTAAGCAAAAAAAAAAACAGTTCCCAGCAATACAAAAATACCTTGTCACAAAAGCGCTGTAATACTTTTTTAAAATCACTGTTATCCCGTGCGCCACCGAAGACTCACCAGCCGCAGCCTGTGGCCGC
>VZRZ01006169.1:513650-662300 GCA_013398175.1 Climacteris rufus | reverse complement strand
CGCCGCTCGCCGCGGCCCCAGGGCGGGGGCGGCACCGCTGGGCACGGGGGACCCGTTCGCCCGCGGCGGGGTGTGCGGTGGCCGCCCGCAGAGCGCGGCCGCACACGGGTGGGTGCCCACGGCACAGGGGGCGAGAGCGCACTGCCGGGGCTGTGTGGCAGATCCATGCGGTGTGAGCGCTGCGGGAGAATGCAGCTAATGCAAGGACCTGCACCTTCGGGAAGGGGGTTTATTGTTATTTTACTCTAAAAAAAATAATAAAAAAAAACAACAACAACAGAAGGCGCAGCCTTGGAGTTGTACCCGTTCGAGGAGAAAAGCACCCAAGGAGGCTTTGTACAAATATACCCACGCGTGGAGGTGTACACACGGGGGCTGAGTGGCAATGTGTGCATGATGCCACGGGTTTGCTCCAGGCCTACCCCATAGACTGAGTGTCCACGACCTACTCGGCATTGGTCTCTGCTGCGAGAGCCCCGACGCGCTGCCGAAGCTGCGTGGGGGCTGGAGAACCTCACACGCGTGGGGCGATGCTTGAGCGAGTGCATCAGGGACATTCTTCTCTCTGCTGCTCCCTCTCCGCCCTACGAGGGCTCATACTCTGTGCACCTGTAGGAAGGATCCCAAGCAGCGGCCGGGCCCCCGCGTTTCCCTTTCCCCGTTATGCTGGCATGGCTGCGCTTTAGAGGGAGCAGCCCCAAAGGAAGCGGCTGCTCCGGTTGCCCGGGCGCGCTCCACTCCGCGCCCCTCCGCGCCGTGCATTTCCCACGGCACCTCCGGCAAATGCCGCCGCTGGCGACCGGAGCTCCGAGCACCCTTCCTCGGGCCGGCCGGCTTCCCCCCAGGCTGCTGTCGAGCCCCCTCCTGTCACCCCGCACCTTCTCCATCATGGCACTGCTCCCGGGCACAGCTACATCTCCCCGCCTTTGCCTCCCTTTAAACAGGGGGGGCTCCCCATACAGTGTTGAAAAGCAAGAGATGCTCTTCAAGAAAGTGTATCTCCTGTGTGTCTCCCTGCTGTGTATCTTGCTCTTTGCTCACTTCCAGGCATAAAGCTAAAATGATGGGAGTAATTGGTGGGTGGAAGATCCTAAACCAACGGGAAATGTATGGGCTTGGCGACCTCTGGATAACCCAGGTACCTTGGCACAAAAAGCAAAAAAATATTTACTCACCTTGAAGTTTCTATTTTTTTTTTAAAGCTTTTTTATTTATTTTGTTTTTATTTCTTAAGTCATCTTTTGAGATGGTTCAAGCTCCCGTCTGAGGTTTAATTATAGTAAGCAGGAAGAGGGTGGAAGGAGAATGGGTTGATTCTTGGGGGAGGGGATCAAAAACCCAAACACCCTGAACTCCCTGGATTGAGAAGGTACTGGACAAAAAGGCTTTCTGTGACTCATGCACACTCTGAAATGAAGATCTGAAAAACATATACAAGCCCTGGCTTGACTGGTTTGAAAGCAATTCCAGCAATTAGGAATTAATTCAGCATGGTCAAAAGGCGATTTCACTGTGAGTTATATCAAGTTATCCAAACTTTTACAGAGTTCAGGTGCTGGAAATGGGCCGCTGGGGTGGAGGTAAGGCTGCAGGAAAGAAAAACAAGGAGTGTTCAGGAAAGGCAGGAGAGAGGAAGCCATGGAGCAAGGTCTGGAGGGATGGCGAGCCCATGTTAGCGCCAAAGGTCTGCTGATGTGGAGAGGGGAGGTTGAGGAGTGGAGGGCAGGGAATGTTTTTTTCTCAAATAGGAGAAAGTATTAAAAATGTGCTGGAGGCCCTAGGTGATAGAAAGATGAGTCTTAATTAAAATATGGAATCAGTGGGTTTGCTGGCTGATCAATATTTCAGGTACAGTATGATCCTTCCCCAATTAATGGCAGAAGACAGAGTTAGCCCAGGCAGGGCTGACCCTGGGAGGATGGGTGGGGCGAGAGGCACTGGGAGGATGTGGAGGGTGGAGGCAAGAATAAAACCTGTCTTTTACACGCAGGCAGGCCAACAGTAAAACCATCCCAGGGAGGGTCAGCTGCCCACCCTGGTGGCTCATGGCAGTGCTGGCCATGGGTTGCATCCGTGGCATGGGTCCTGTGATGCCTGCCGGGCCTAGCCAGGGCTCAGGCATTGGGATTGTTCCTCATGAGCTCCACGTCAGCGTCTACCATCTCCCTCACCAGCTCCTGCAGGAGGGAGAGAGACAGATGAAGGCCCCAGTGCAGGGACAAATGGGCAGCATGTCAGGAATGCCCCAGAGCGTGACAAGCTCCCCTGCCCCCCACAGCGGAACAAGGAGAGGAGGGGGCTTTGCTGGGCTCTTCCCACAGCAGCCCTGGCCCTGGCATGTGTCAGTGTGCTGCTGTGCACTGGGGTGCCCATTGCTGCCACAGTGTCTGCTTTCTTCAAAGAAAGAGAGCATGCAGAGTCACTGAAAATAGGGTTTCTCAGTGTGCCCAAGTCACCCCATGCAGAGGTTTCCTCCACCCCTTTCCCCTCCCCATGAATTGTTGTTACAGGACATGAACACCCAGCAGGTACAAAGCATGCCAGAAAGGCCACTCACATCAAACGTGACTCTCGGCTTCCAGTTCAGCTTTTGCCTGGCTTTGGTACAGTCCCCTTGCAGAAAATCCTGCGGAAAAGAAGAGAGAGGTGCTGCAAGGACTGTGACCTTCCCCACCCTGATGGCCTCCCCATTGCTCCTGCTTCCCTGTGAGCTGAGCACAGCCGGGCCCACCGTTGGACTCATCAAAGGACAAACTATTTCTTTTTAAGATGCACTTTTATTGGAAGCTCATATGTTTATTAAATCACCAGGAGGCAGCACCCTTTCACCAGGCTATCTCAGATGGGAAGAGTTATTCTTTGTGTGTACACAGAGGGCTTGAACTCCAGCCTTACGGCCGGGTAACAGTGAACGTCTTATAAGAAGTTGTTGTATGTCTTAGTCATGCTAGTGAATGAGCTGATTCAAATTCTTTTCCCCCCATTTGTTTAAATAATGTAAATCACACACCAACATGACAACTAGTCTGTTTCAAACAAAAACACGGTCACAGACACATGATGCTGCAAGACTGTTATGGATATAGGTAACCATATGCAATAGTAGTAAACATCCAGCTTTTGAATACCTACATTTTTTTTTTTTCTAGAGTATTTTGGGTACCCACATGCAAATAAAAGTCTAAATATCTCATACATGAAAAGAAATTATCTTGAAACCATTACGGAAACCAAGACTTTGGTCATGTTCACCTTACTGTTCAAGTATAATTAAAAGTGCTACCACACCAAAACAACCCCAAAACCAGTCATCAGAAATAATGTAATAAAACTAAACAAAGACAAAAGTTCCTTTAACAGCATTTCTAATTCAACACAAAAACTTGCTGCATCTTTAAAATTGGAAGACTGTGTTTAAACAGTTAGCTGTAAAAAGTATGTGTTGATTTAATAAAATATATCAACTCTCCTCAGGAGCTGTGTTTCTCTGTAGCAATAAATACGAAAATTATATCTGTCTAATTTTAAAGAAAACTGAACAAACCCAGCTTTGTTACAGAACAACAAGGCTAAGGCTGAATTCTCATCTTGCATTTGACTTTATGGTGGTAACACAGCAGGCTTTCCAGAAAAATGCATGGACTGCCTTTCTTCTCCCTCTTCCATCCTCTGACCAGTGGTGGAGCCAAGGAGCATATTCTGAATGCAGATTTTCTAACTTGCACTTCTGCATGCCACATTTTTCAGACGCTCTCTGTTGTTCATATGTGGTTCAGGTTGTGTTAACTTCCAAAATCACCTCATCCTGTGCAGTAAAATGTAGGAAATTCTTCATAATTTTGCACCAGAAAGCTAGACAGTTTGCTTCCAGGAGCAGAGGAAATCCACCAAAGGAAATATTGCATCCCCTGAAGAAGGGGATGTGGAACAAACACATCTGCTGAGACTTATTCCAGGCAGCATTTTTACTGGTTCAGTCTTTAGGCTAAAAAACATTTCGTCCTGCCTTCAGAAAAGAGTAAACAGATAGATCAGAACAAAATGATACGAAAATAAAAAAATGCCATGATTTCCTTAAATTAGACTAAATGATTTCCTACTGCAGCCCTGTAATGGGCTTTTTGAAACTGCAGCAGATATTTGAGGCCAAGTCATGCAAAACCACATCAACTTGAGGGATCCCCTGGAGGGTCGTGTGAATATGGATTGCGAGATCTGGTTTGAAATGGGAAAGATGCCCATTAACTTTGATAAAATTTGGATCAGACCCTAATACGCTCGTGGAGGTATGTCTTTTATCTGGAGTTCAGTTTAATTTACATATGTGTGTGTATATATGTGTCTGGAAACAAGGAAATCCTTCATAAAACAATAATTTCAGTACAAATACAATTGCCTCTTATTCAGTTCTAATTCAAGCCATTAGCTAGAAGTGAGGTGTTTTAATACCACCGAGTTTTAAGTCAACAAAAGCCATATCATAAAACTTAGATTTTCATTTTTATAAATGCTGTGTAAGTAAAACTTTTACATCCACAATCTTTATATCAAAAACAACCTTTGAAAGTGAGCCTTATGTAGGATACTGGCTTCCCATTAGAAAAAAAAGGACAGGGAAGCACAGAATGAATTGCCATGGCCTGCTGCATGTAGCTGCATTCTGCTTTTGAACAGCTTGGGAGCAGTCTTTTAACTCTCTTGGACAAATGCTTTTTGTTAAAACAGATTATCTTAAAAAATACTTTACCTAATTCCAGCCATTTATTCAAAAACATAAACATTCATCTGCTGAGTAGACCAAAATTGGGTTGGGGGTAGGCTGCAAAGCAGTAAAAGTGAAGTATTTGCAGTGCTGAATTACACATAGAGATCACACAAACAGCTAGTGTATTAAATTCAGTTAGGTATAAAAATAATATATTTTTCCCTTAAAAGTTAACAAGCTTTAACAATGATACAGTAAAGGTATTAGGGCATAATCTGTGAAAAAAAAAAAGAAGGAAAAAAAGGGAAGATTTAATATATATGATAATACAAATTCCCCAGATGACTTGGGTTAAAATGGCTCTCCTGAAGAGGTTTGTGTCCTTTTGAGAAATGCAACTTTTTTAATTTACTCGAAAATAGCATTACAGACAAAATGTCTCCTAGGCACTTTTAAAAAGGTTCACTTACAGAAGTTACTAGGTACAGAGATCAAATGAAACCATAATATTAACACCATATTACACCTAAATTCAAGGTTTGATTGTATTCTTATTAGCCAAAGTTTCAACACTGAATGGAAATGATGACTGGAACAAAGCTAGTCCTGATTAAAGGATTGTATTGCAGTCATGTTTCCTGTATTTTTCTACAAGTAGCTCATAATATGAAAACAATAAGGTAATTACAATAAAATAAGAATATTTAAAAAAGCTTCACTTGGAACAGAATGACTGCTTGTTTATATTGTTTAAGTCTTTCACTGAAACCAGAGATGCATCTGTCAGGCTCCCAAAAGGAAAAAAATCTACAAAAACAAAGCCCACCCATAAAAACCCCTCTAGTATATTCATCATTAAAGTGTATTAATTTTTCAACACAAGGTCATTGCTTTCTGCAGCTATAACCAGATCAGAAAGCAAAGAAACAAGACATGAGGTTCCACTGGAGAAAACCTGCATTTTGGGGAGGTGGGGAGGTGGAGGTGGGTTGGTGAGATGGGGGGGTGGTTCTTGAAAAAGAGCTGCTGCTGAATATAAACTGCCCCATAGCCCTGCTCCTGAAGGAAAAGCACCTGATGAAATGACACCACTTCATGTTTTGTATTCCTGCAGGATTACTTTTTCTGTGGTGTTGTGCTTCACATACTGACAGGAAAACAAAGCCCTTTGACTCCCTGAAAACTCTGAGGATTAAATACTGAGCTAAGAATCTATAACCTTGAAAACACTGATTAAGGCTTTCTGTTGTTTTTACAGGACTCAGATCATGAACATAAAACTAAGTCTTTGCTTTTAGTTATCCATTTTGTAAGGAGCAAGTCCTTATTTTCCATGCAAATAGTTAACGTAGAGTGACTAGTAATGACAAGTTTTAACTGCAAGTTAAGAGTCAGAAATAATATCCAGGTAAATAGTTGAAGGGAAGGAAGATAGAAAAGACAGCAGTCAAATTCTCTGTTGCCACTTAATATGAGAGTAGATTCTCTTACGGCTTTATATGCAACTCACTGTCATATGACTGCCTCTCAGAGAACAGAATGAGTTCCTGTGATGTGAGTTTTTCTGTTTTACATTTTCTGCAACTGAAGCAGTGTAACCATGTAGAAAATAACCCATTTGCTTTTATGATTATTCAATTTTTTTTTTTTGTCTAAATGCACACACAAAAACACATACAGATAAGCAGAGAGAAATTCGTTATGCAATGTGGTAAGGCGTTTTAAAATTTGTTTTTAAAACCATGAGACAAAAATGTAAAATATTTTAATGTAAATATCACATTTCCCAAGCTCTTGTTCTGAGTGTCATTGCGACTCCTATTTTGTCTCGTGTAGTGATTGATCTGGTTTCACTGTGCATTGTATCACTGTC
The DNA here is from genome assembly GCA_013398175.1 of Climacteris rufus. Lineage (NCBI taxonomy): Eukaryota > Metazoa > Chordata > Aves > Passeriformes > Climacteridae > Climacteris > Climacteris rufus. The sequence continues at coordinate 655,722 of VZRZ01006169.1, read as the reverse complement.
TCATTCAATTAACTTTCACTGAAAATTTAAAGCTTCAAGACAACGTAAGAAAAAGGAGATAGTGTGGCCTGAAAGAAGGCCAAGGCTTCCTTTATTACTACAGCTTGGCTGATTCCTTTCAAATGTGCTTTCATTGAAGCCAGCACCCAGCGCCAGCTTTTGCTCTCTCTTACACTAGAATAAAACTGAGATCAAGTCCTCAGTAAAACACCTGTGATGGAACTGTGCCCAGCTCCACTTGCTGAATCAGAGACAAGGCTTTACCTCTAAAAATAAACAAACTTGATCTAAGCACACAACAGTTTAACTGCATCTGAAAAGCGGCCAATGTTACGTTCACAATCAGCATGACTGCTTGGAAGCTGATTTGTTACATCAGAGCTCCCATAAGCAAAGAGCACAGACCCAGCTTGGTGAAGGCTCTGGCTTGAATGTTTAGTCTTGCACTTCTCTGTTCAAGATGTTTTGTCAGAAAGGATTTCAAGAATACAGGGGCCAAAGTTTCCTGGAAATCCCACTTGTGTTTCATTTTCCTCGTTTCCATCACCTTTCAGCTTTAACTTTCCCATTAAAAGAAAAAAAAATAAACATAGATACTTGATTAGACAATGTTAGGTTGCAGTTTTGCATTTTCATCAGTATTGTAGAATCCTAGAATGGCTTCAGTTGGAAGGAACCTTTAAACTTTAAACTCATGTAGTCCAACCCTCCTTCACTGAGCAGGGACATCTTCAACTAGGTCAGTTACTCAGAGCCCCATCCAACTGACCTTGAATGTTTCCAGAAATGGGGCATCTTCTACCTCTTTGGGCAATCAGTTTCAGTGTTTCACAACTCTCACAAAAAAAAGCTTCTTCCTTCTATTTTGTGTAAACCTACTCTCCTTTAGTTTAAAACTATTACTCTATTACCCTTTGTCTTATCACAACAGGCCCTGCTAAAAAGTTATGTCACAGTAATGTATATATTAAGGTTTATCTTAAGAAATAGTCTCCCTTTTTGAGTACTTCTTGGAGCATTTATCATAGCGTTTTTTTAATGAGGGTTCAAGTAGCAAATCTCAGTAGTAATATCAGCCCCACAATATATATGTACATTTGCTGCAGCCTTGTCAAAGTGTTGTAAACAGTCAGGAGACAGCACGCATTGCTCACCAGGCAGTTCTTTCACCATTAACCTTATCCCCATTGCCTAGTGCTCTGCCACACTTGCCACCAGGCCCAGGGACGTCGTGTCTTAACCCAGATGCAACATTAGAAAATAGTTATTGTGACTTCTTCTGAGCACTCCATCAAGAAAAGTAGAAAGATCTCACTAAATCAGAGCTGTAGAGCCTGTAAACGTGCACCTTACTGGTGCAAAATTCAATGCATGGCTCAGCCAAGCTTGGATCAAACCCCAGAAGGAGCCACAGTAATGAGCACTGTGTCTCCTGCGTGCTGCTCTGCCTGTACTTCTGGAGATCCACGGGACAGAGAGCACTGGCTTGGCTTCTTTGCAAAGGGTACTGTTTGTTATAATATCTATAGTAACAGGGACGAAACCCCAGTATAAATATAAAGCAAGAGACTCCTATCTCCACAGTAAATATGAGGATACTGAAGATAAAACATATTGAAGAGCAAAGCCCAAGCCTAACAAGGAGCGCAGTAAACATCTTCAGGAATTTAAGATGAGCCAAAATGTGTTGTTGCTCAGTTTTCATTTTTTCTTTCCCCTGTTCTTAGAAAAGCAAAGTTGTGGAGCATTAGGGGTACCAAGGGAATAGAAGAATGCCAGTGAATTTGGTTCCTGATCTAAATTTGTTTTAATGCAGCATGAACAGGCTGCTTTCCACTCTTGGGTCAGCAGTCTTTTGCAGAAAGACAGTATTGTTCACAAAGAACCACAGGAAAAGGCAAAAGGCAAAAGCAACCGAAAGGCTGAAACTCACATATAACTAAATGCCATTGAAAATAAGAGGCATAATGTTTCTTTCCCCTAGCATGTTTTCCTATGCAAATCCCCTCCCTGTTCAGAAAGTTTAATCTTTACTGAAACAATGTTGAGGGGGAAGGGAAAAGAATGAGTTCAGGAAAGGACTGATTCTGTGCAGCACTGAGCCCCAGTACATCTGGTGGACCTTGGCAGGCTGAGAGCGCTGGGCATCTTTAGGGTAAGGTCATATCTCGGGACCCCCCTGTACTCCAGCAATAAGGCATCAACACAAACTGCACAGTCAATAAAACCTGAGCCCAACCTTCGCTTTTTCGCCAGGAACCAGGGGCGTTAGAACAGCGGCTTTATCTTATCAGTTTGATAATCTTTAATTTGACCAGCTTCCAAAGGGTTAAGGCAAATGAACTCGGAACAGCAATAAACATTAGGGCGATAATAACAGTAATGGAGCTCCTCTCCCTGCTCCTCCTCCTCTTCCCCTCCCTCCCCTGTGCCTTTTCCACTTCGCTGCTGCCTATCAGCCCAAACCGAAGCCGAAGCCAGACCTCTCTTTCAATGACAGGGGGTGATAAGAGGCTCGAAGAAAACAGCAAGCTGTCTGGTCTGCTCAGGAAGTCGGGGACGGGTGGTATTGTCCATCAGCGGGGCCACGCGGCGGCCGGAGGCCGGGAACAATGCTGCGCTCCGGGGAAATGGGCTCACTCAGCGCCGGCCCTGGCAGCCCCAGCGCCAGCACAGATAAAGCGGAGGAGCAGGGGGAGCCGGCTCCAGGTGCCGCGGGGGCCCCGCCGCCGCAGCCTGCGCGCTGCGCTGGGGGCGCGGCCCCGCTCACGGCCGCAGCCTGGGAGCAGAGACCCCGGCCCTGGAGCAGCGCCGGCGGAGCCGCAGGCACAGGAGCCCCTCACAGGGCTGAGCATTACTCAGATCTGTCCATTTGCCAGGCGAAGTCTGAGAAAACATCTTGGCCGGTGGCGTCCCTCGAGCCAGATAAAATTCCTCCCGAATTACATCCCGATATCCCCGAAGCCAGTGCTGAATTTCACTCGCTTCGGAGCCGGAGCTGAGCTCACTCATCAGGAGCCGTCCTGCAAGGGGGTCGGCGTCGCTCTGTGCCAGGGCATCCCGCTGCAAGGGGGACCACGGCAGCTTTTCAGGTTGCCACGCATGAGGCAGCCTGAAGAGTGTTCCCCCTGCAGCAGGGAAAGCCCTGCTGCTGCCAACAGCACAACTCCCGCAGCTGGCTGCAGTGAGGCGGGTGCTTCCCTCCCGTGTAGTTTGCCCTGAGGCCCAATTTTGCACTCCTGGGAAGACCTGGAAGTTATTCCCCAGTTTGGATGTAAGTGCAATTGTAACCTCAGCTCATGGCCCTGCAAAATGCCAACGCGGCTTCCGAACAGCAAGATCATTTCTAGTTCACAGGAATGCCTCTCCTAAATCTGCAGAGAACTTCTGGAGGAGGGGAAGTAAATCAAACCCACTCCACTTGCCATATACAGACCATAATTATGACAGTCCAGGTATTAGGGGCTGGACACAATCCCAGAATCATAGAATGGATTGGGTTGGAAGGGAGCTTAAAGATCTACTTCCAACCCCCCTGCACGGGCAGGGACATCTCCCACTAGACCAGGTTGCTCAAAGTCCTGTCTAACCTGACCTTGAACTCTTCCAGAGATGGGGCACCTGCAACTTCTCTGGTCGCCCTGTTTCAGTGCCTCACCACCCTCAGTAAGGAATTTCTTCCTAATATCTAATTTAATCCCTCTTTCAGTGTATAGCCATTCCCTCTTATCCTCTCACTACCTGCTCTTATAAAGAGTCCCTCTACAGCTTTCTTGTATGTCCCCTGTAGGTACTGGAAGTATCCCCAGAGCCTTCTCTTCTCCAGGGTGAACAGGCTCAAGTCTCTCAGCTTGTCTTCATAGGGGATATGCTCCAGCCCTCAGATCATCTTTCCAGCCCTCCTCTGGCTTTGCTCCAGCAGAAACACTTTCTTTCTGATATGTCATACCAAATCATCCAAACACACACATCACAGCTAAAAATCTTTAGCATGCTTGCTAAAATGCAAACTAATAATTATATAGTCCATGTTATTATGAACCAAAGTAAGCTTTTCCTACTCTCATAACAAAACAGAATTGCTTTTTGCAAATGCTGATTACAGGTGGTACCACTCCCATTGACTGCCACTGCCCTGTAGCCTAGCTGGTGATGTGTGAGCTGACCCTTGCATGCTTCAAAGTAACCAGGGCATTAAGAGGTGCCTGAATAATGTGGATTTTGCACGACATGGGTTAGAAGAATTTGTGAATTTTCCTTTTACAGAGGTTTGGGGGAGGTTGTGTACGAGCTTGTTTCTTTGGGCTCCCTGGACTAATGTGTCACCCTGACATCACTAAAAACCCAACCCTGCAAGGGATGAACCTCTTTCATATGGATGGAGATCAGCTGTAGTATAGAAAAAGAATAGGTTTCTTCTCTTTTCACTACCTTCAAGTCCTGCTTTTCCTCACTATTCTATGTGTTTTCGTCTCGCTTTATCTATTCTCCACTCTGACAACTATTTTGGGGGGGAGAGTAAGGTAATCATGTCCTCATCACATGTGGTTTTATCACTGCCCACACTATGTATTATTTAGACAAGGGCATGGTACCTTTAAAAATTATTACATGTAATTCTCACCTATTTTTTTAATCCACTCTGAGTAGTTTTCTCCTCACTCCCTACTCTTCATATTTTCTGCAAAGGAAATAACTTTGTGAAACTGTTTGATTTTAGCTGGGTTTATTGTGCAGTAATGAATGTCTTTTTCACCGGAAATGGAATACAGACCCTAAGGCTAGCTGTCTTCACTGACTGACACGTCAAGATGAACAGGAAAACTGATAACCACAGCAATCCATGCTGCAAGCCTACTTAGCTTCTTCTCTTCTTCCCCTAAAATATACTTAATTTATAGCAACCTATATAGGAAATGTAAACAGATTCATTTATTATCACTGGTCAAATACCAAATACTAAGCAACAACAGAGTAAACATTAGGACAGCTATCTTGTATTCTACCTATAGATATTTATCTATCTACTTTTAGAGCAGTAAGCAGCAATTTAATGAATACAGATCTACAAATGCAGGATATTACTTCTTCATAGAGTTATTCTTTTTCTCATACAGGATGCACTGTTTGTGGTGATTTTGCTACCCCATGGATACTCACATTTCTGAAAAAATCATGGCATTTATTATGTTAACGTCAAAAGGATATTAAAATATTTTTTTGTAATGGTGTGTTGTTACATTTGCCCTAATAAAAATTTACTTAAAATGGAATTTTTCATCTAGAGCGCGTAACTGAAAAATTCTAACTCACCTGCAACAGCAGTTGCTGTCTTTACCCTGTGTTCAGTGCTCACCTCACCACTCTGAAGGCTTGGCTGTGACTGAATTTGGTCAGGAGACATGACACCCCCTCCTTTACCTGCTACATTGATACATGAACCTCTATCCCTCTGAAGCTTGTAGTAACACTTGGGGGAAAAGGGACAGAGAGGAGATGGATATTTCTCTCTTCCTGTCTTCCTCCCTGTTATGGATTAACTAGTACATAGGAGTTAGCATGGAGAATGTTTAGTCATTTCTCATTGTTCGAAAGCAGTTGTAAAATACTCCCTCCCTTCAGGACAGGGGATGAAGAAGGGAGCTGCCACTTCTCTGGACAAAGTTACACTCTGCGTTTTACTGCTGGCTGTTTTTTTAGAAGCAGCCTCCCTCTACACCGTCATAAACCTGACCTAATTTATGGGTCGCATCACCTTATCCCCCATCCCTCACTGCATTCCAATTTCTCAATAAAACCCCCATCTGATGTGAAAACCCTTTTCAAGACAAAATAGCTGGAGAGATTTTAAGCTGTGAAAGGCTTAAAGGGAGCTCAAGAATTTAGGTCTTTTTACCCAAGGGGAAAAAAAAATTCCAACTCCCCATATGGTGGGGACTCAACATGATACTGTGGAGCTCTTGTCTGCAAAAGTGAAACTATCCTTGCCTGAACACAGTTACAAAACAAGCAGGAGTCCACAAAAGGGTTAAAATAAAGCAAGGTAGGATAATTTCTGATGCTGAGTATGTCCCAAATGTATTCTCCAGTGCACTTGATAGAGAAGGAAGTCCAAGCAGTGGCCTTTCACATGACATCATAAAAGCCTAATTTATCATCAGCCACCAAACATCTAGAAAATCATAACATCCTTTCAGGAAAACCATGTGCAAAATAATCAGACTCGCTTTGATGAAAGCTTTAGTGCTTGAGTCCAAGTAGGACACTACAAAGAAGAACCCTTTGCAGGTACTAGCACACAACAAAGCACATCACATTTAGTGCTTCAAACTCACACTTTATCCTTTAAAAAGCTTGTGCATTTCCTGCCCATAAACAAACATTTTTTTTTACTCTGCATGTGTGTTCAACCCAACCCGTCAAGATAAAACACTGGTCACTGGTAAGTCCAGACAAGGTAGACAGCTGAATCTCTCCTTTACAGATGAAACCCATGCTATTGCTGCAAATAAAGGCATTTTGCTCCCCAATCCCTCATCTCACTGTCCTATGCAAGTGTGTTAGGGATGTGGGCTGAATATTGCCACTCCTTGTTATACCTTTTGAAAGGATAAAGTCCTCCCTGCACACTCAGCATCACAGCTATGCTGAACCGAGGGGTGCATCTCCCCTGACAAATTCCAAAACACTCTGCCAAAGACCTTGCCTGTCTGTCCAAGGCTCTCATTGTTCTGGCTCATCAGTTTTCGATGACTGGTGTAACCTGACTGTCTTGATGGAAACATACTGCTCAGCAAGCAGTATATTGCCGTAAAATCAATTGGTTTCACATTTGCAAATGAAATCAAACAAGTCTGCTCTTTGTGTTGATTAGGTAGGCAAAACAGAGCACAAAGCAATTAATGAATGGCTACAAATATCAGGTACATGGTGTTCTGGATTTCTTTTTGACTGTAATGGAAGTTTGTTGGTGTGTATTTAAAGATGCACAGATTCCAATTGCCATCCAGTTCACTGATCCTGCTGCTTAATAATCTGACCCTTAGGCTCCTGCTGGTCAATGGCCACAGGTTCTTCTGGTCTGACTGGAAAAATAACCGGATTTTCCACACCATTCTTGGTAGTTCGTTGTTGTATATTCTCTGATCTTGGTTAATAAAAATAACTTCCTATTACATTTCCTGCACAGGAAAGCCTGGGGAAAAAAAAATCACAGCTTTTCCTATTACATCTTTTATTTTCTCTCACAGCAGACATTAAACTCACCACACAATCTTCCAATAAATCAATAAAATGAATACAACTATTTTATTTTCTTTCAAAGATCTATATTTTGTTTTCTTTCATCCTTCCCTTACCTTGGTATTTAATTTCTCTCACTTTCTTTGCTGTTCAAATCTTTTCCACGTTCTGGCAAATTTATTTTCCTCTAAAATCCCATTTATCTCTTTTTACTGTAAAACATTTTTCTTTCATAATTTTATCTGTCTCCCAGTCTCTCTATTTCATTCAAGCTTGTCCCACTTCTCTTTCAAGCATCAATCTGCTGCTGAAAAACATCATTTTAAACCTGAGCTAACTTTCTCATCTCTCTTTCATTCTCATAATATGTCACCTCACATGGAGATTTTGTTATCTTCTCATTTCTACTTTAGTGTTCTTTTCACTTGAATACTTTTCCATATCTTTTCCCCAGGTATTCTCTCTGTATCATCACAGATTCATTCCTTTTTCTTTTACAGGGATACTCCATCACGCACCAGTGCCAGCTTTCTCTTCATTTAAGATTCTGTGTAGAATATTGCAGGGTTCTGGGAGACAATTCATATTACTGGTAACACAGCAGAGATTTGCTGACAGGGCTAAAACTATGTTGAAATAAGTTTTAAAAAAGCAATAAGATCTCCTAAAGCTCACAGTGCTAGTTTCAGTAGGAGTAAAAAGCAGATTCATTGACTGCTATTACTATTCACAGTAGCTGCTTATAAAATTCCACAGATTTGGCAGTGTGTTTACTTTAAAAGCATAGCTAATATGCTCTGTTTCTTTCCAAAGCATCACCAAATGCATATACCACTTCTTGAAATCTGTCCTCTCAATGACCTTCTTCTCTTAAATACTTTCAATTAAACAAGAAAGGAATTTTGGATCTGTTACCAAAAACTTCTTCATTACTTCACCCTGCAGCGGTCAAACATGAAAAAATTAATTACAGAAGGCAAACAGTTAGCATTTTCGAATGGTCCTGCCCTACTTACCAAACCTGCTTTAGTTCCACAATTAAAAAGCAAGCAAACTGTTCAGGCATACACAGCAGTAGGTATGGGCTCAGAATACTTCAATGCTTTCACCTGTATAATGTTTAAAATGTGAGATGCCTCATCAATCACTTGATTCCTTTACCAGGAAAGTGTCTCTTGAGATCACTCAGGCAGAAATCATTTATTGCCAAGTTACAATGAGAAAGACAGAGCTGTTCCTCAAACAAGCAATCCTATTTTCATTCATGTTTTGGCAGGGCAGAGATGCCAGGTAAGGGTCCCATTATGCATTGCGCAAGCACAGAAATGTCAGCCCTTTCTCTGAAAATTTATCAAAGTCAAATATCACCTCCTGGAATATTCTGTTAGAATTCATCTACAGCTCACATCTCTTTTTCAGTGCAGGTCACCAATGAAACCTTGTGGCTTGCTTTACTTTCTTTGATGTACTCCAGTGTAACAGCCATACATACGAACACAGAAGGCCATGAATTACAGAACTCACAAGTATCTACTGAGAATCTAAAAAGCAGCTGGAGAAAGCTAGATAAATATCTTGGCAGCTTCATTCCCCTTGTAACCTGAGCAAGACTTCAACTAGTTGTATCACCACTTAGACAAAACTGAACTGCTTCACAGCAGCACTACAGTGACAATGAAGGACCACCAGAGAAGATACAGAATTTATATAATTAAGCAACAGTGATGACATTACAATGGGAAGAGAACACTGTAACCCCCATTTTATGAAGCTTGGAGACAAGATGATTTAGGTACTTGACCAATACCCTGGCATGAGAGGGAGGAGCAAGAAGAGAACCCAGGCTGTATCCCACTGCTTCCCTCTAATGTATATCTTACTACAGTATAAAAAGCCAAGGCATTCACATCACACTGCATCTGGCACAATTTGCCCTGTGTGAGTCCTCCTTGCCATTGATTTGTAGTGAGCAGCCCCCCAGCATCAAAGTGCTTGAAGGATGAGTGGTCATACAGCACCTTGATGCAGCAGGTGACTTACTTAACCACATATTTCTCATTTGTCTGAAGTTTCACTTCTATTTCTGCCTCTGGATTTTCTTTTATAGCCTCTTTCACATAAAAATCAAATACTCATCCTAGCAATGTAAAAAAATTATCATTGCTTGCTCAACTTTCCCCCCATAGGCTCCTATGATTGACCTGAGAGTAACAGAACTCATGAGTTTATTGGGTTGTCTTTTCTGCTCCAAAGACTTAATTTTCAGATGAAAAACACCCAAATAGACCAACTGTATGTTTTAAAACTAAAACAGTATACATTTTAACTGCATATACTGCAGTAAAGTTCCATGAACATACTATTCCATACAGGTAGAGAATGGAGAGAGCTCTGACTTTTCATAGCATCTTTTGGCATAGTTTATATTTAAATAATAACAGTCAGGATCATTTTCATCAACATAAAAAAAAAGGAGTTCAGATCTAATCAAGAGACAGTTGTCTCCTGACACTGCCTGCTCTATGCTTGCTTGAGCACGTAGGCAGCAGCTGGCACTTCCACAGCTTGATCATTACTACTGCTCTTCAAATTATGCCTGTCACACAGGTTAGGAAAACATGAGTAATTAAGCATAAACAGCATCATAAAATAATAGTAAGAAAAAATTAATAATCATCCAAAAGAGTGTTTGGGGCAACTCCCTACAGCACCTTGGATATCTGCCCCTCTGCTCAGACAGTTTTCCTCTGTGTAGTTTTTAATTATTTCCTTCATGAGTCCTTTAAGGCAAAGAGGTTTGCAGAGGCGGGAAAAAAAAACACGTACTAGAACTGATGAGAACAGTGATATGCAAAAAAAGAGAAATGTCAATTAAGTATTCCTCAAGTACTCCAGGCTGACTCTGAATCCCTTATGGCAAAGACTTATGCGTCACTATGAAACTGATTATTTGAGATGTGTGAATTTTAAAGAATTTTAAACACAAGATTTCAGAAGCTCTTGTTCCTTATTTGAGACATGCAATATAGTGGTCACCTGGTGCAGTATCTCTCTTCTGGCCCATCAGCTCATTATGCCAAGTTCAGTATTTAAACCATATGCAGGTCAATGCAGAAATTCTGCAGTCCTGCAGCTTTGGCAGTAAACATAGATGTATGTCTCCTTTTGCTCGAATAGTCAACAAACAAACTAATTCCTAGCTCAGTTCTCTTAGAAAACCAGCATAAACCAACAAAACAATAAAGACTGAGACTTTGGACCATGCTATTAACAACCCTAAGCAGGCTGTTGCAGCCTATTTTTGTGCACATGGTTACTGGAACTGAGCATGCAATTCTGGTAATTGCATACAAAAATGAGCAGCTACATGAGTAACGGGACATTTGTCATCTGCAATTCTTATGGTGTAGGAACTGTGTGAAATGTGTGATCCCTCATGATAGCAGACATGCAAATGCTAGGTAAGAACAGCACCGTTTTCGCTGCTTTACATCCAGAATAGTTATTCACATATTTAACTAAAAGGTGCAACCAACTTGATTTACTCCCCCTTGGTCTGTGTTTTGCATGGGTATGAATTTGACAAAGTACAATGCCGGGAAGACTTGTGCCTGTCTACATAAGAACAAACATAAGTGGAGCAACATACATAATGCTGAACACAGCCAAATCCACATATTAAAGGAACATTTAGAGAAGGTTCTTGTTCTCATTAGGTAATTTTTGCTCATGTGTGTGCCTCAAGTTATGTATTTTCATAAAAATTTCAGCATCTCTCTGAAATAAAGCTCTTTTTCCCACAAACCCGAAGTGCTTCAATTTCTATATTGAAGGCTGAAATTTGTTAACTGACCTCATCAGAGGTGCTAACTAGGGTACTAAAAGTATTCCACCAATTTAATACACCTGCTCATGCCATCTAACAGAATATTTTTTGGGGGAATTGCTATTTCTGGGGAGAAGGGACTTGCATGTTCTCATGCAGTCTCCCACTGAAATCATCAGGAGCCTGGCCAAGAAGTGACTGAGTGGGCTAAATACAGCAAAGGTTTGTAATGTTCATCATCACTGCTAGTAGCATCCCACTAGGCTAAACTCATAAAATTGACAGAAGGAAGAAATGAACTGTCCCCATGTGCCATTATTCTTGCTTTTTATAAGTCTGCTTGATTTAGTCCTTTTTCCGCTAATGTTATGTAAAGACCAGTAAATTCAACAGCAGATTTTCTCCTTGCCTTCAGGGCTTGGTTTAAGCTCTTTTCTTCTCAGCATCAACAGATAGCATAGAATGCATACCCAGCTTTGTTCCCCCTTGAACCAAGTGTCATTGGATATTCTCAATATCTCCAATTCATGGTTATTTTTATCTTCCATTCAATGTTTTTCCACTACCCTTTTTTGAATTTTTTTTACCATTACCTTCCTCCCCATCTCCTTTAAGGCTCCACCCACTGTCTTCTTATTTCTCAGCTCAGTGCAATCCCTACCTTCTGCTTTCCTAAGGCTTTTTGACCTTTGACACCCATGAATATACTTCAATCTTTGGTCACATCTCTGAAGGGGGTGTTCAGTTAAGTTGGCTCCCTTCACTAATCAGTTTTTCAGCAGAGTTTGCTTGCCAGAACTGGGGCAAATTATACTCAGATTCATTAATTAAGATATAAGAAACTCCATGTACTATTTAGCAACGTGCCATATGTGGCAATAATAAACAAACAAACAAACAAAAAAAGGTAGATGAAATCAGGAGACCCTCCGGCTGGATTGTGGACTCAGAGTATTTCTGGAAAGGTCACAAATCTCCAAGATATCTCCACAAATTAGGTTCTGCACTTAGATTTCTAATTTAGCCGAAAGATGTGTAAAAACACATGCAGCCAGACAGCTCCTTGGCTATACATCTAAGGAAGCTCAAAGCATAAGTTATTACTTCCAAAGTCAATTGTAACTTATGCTCACTAAATTGGCTCCAGATCTACCCTTTTCAGACAGTAGTATAGGAGTAATTTATTCTTCTGGTGAAAAGCACCCATTTTAGCTAAACCACACCCCCATCTGGGAGTTTCACCAGCAGAAGTGCCAAAGGCAGAGGGATTCAGATGTGCAAAGGGCTATTGGAGGCCAGTGGAATGGGGGTGAATAAAGCATAGTATGTAATAGTGTCTGTCAGCATGCTGAAACATATAACCTCTGTCTAACATAGGGGGTCTGCAACACAAATCCGAGAGGAAAATTTGTTCCTGTGGTTCAATCATCACATTAGATGAAGAGGTTTCCTTGCTTTTAACATCCATTTGATTTATACCAGAGATCCTATGGATAGTGGTGAAATAATTGCAACTTTCTGCATGTTTTGATCTATATCTTCAATGTGTATTTTGTTTTCTCGCATTGGGAATACGCTGTACGCAAATATGGTACAAAAGGCTTGAGATCTCTAATTTTAGACTTCTAACCCAATTGCCAAGTTAATTGCCTAACCAATGCAGAGATAAAAAACCTACATAAATTAGCAGTTTTTCTCTCTCCTATTACACTGGACACCTGAGTTGAATGAAGAACGTGAATTCAGCCCCTTGCAGTAGCAGCAGTGAATTGAAGCAATCTGCACCACAAGAGAGTTAACATTCCCGTGAGAGATTGCTTCACTAGCTATCTACAGAAACACTGACCTACATACAAAGCTTCTCTTTCCCCAGGTGAACTCCTGCATCAGCAGCTATCCAACAGGAACCTCCTCATGTGAGGTCTTTAATAGCAGCAGCTGCTGAAGAGAGGGAACTGCAGAAGCACCCTTGTTGCCAAACTGTGCATTTAGTTGGAAGGAGGAGAAACAGATGGGGAAATCACTCTTCAGACAGTGTTTACTAGCACAATCAGCACCTGAGGCAGCACTTATTCAGGTGCTGAAATTACAGAGGTAAGTTTTATGATGAGAAATCTATTTTTCATATGACAGCTATATTTCTCATCATGGATCATAAAAAGCAGATGATCCATCAGATAACTACTTGATTGTAATGTGCATCACAGTAAAACCATCAACTCTCTGTTTTGTTTTATGACCCTGGCTATATCTGGAACACTTTCAAGAAGGATGCTGATGTTCGCTTTGGGTACAAACTGACTTAGGGAACTTACTCGTTTGCTGCTTACATGGTAGTAGATAATAAGAATAAGGAGGAATGATAGCAGGAATACCTCCAATTTTGCTACCAGGAAGATGACTTTATTACCACCAATATAACTGTATTGAATATTCTTTTTGGACTGGACCATAAAGAGGATTCTCAATTGTCTAACACTTTCCTTTCCAATCAAACAGTCGTCTTACATTCTAGATCTTCTCCACAACTATTAATTCAATAATAGAAATGATAGTATTTGTAGTACTGAAATAGTTTATTTCTTTAATAACAACAGTAATTTCTTATATTTACACAGTATTTGGTGTCAGATAATTTCTAATTCTTGTCCCCCTAGAGACAAAAAAACCAGGTGAAACTACTTTTCTAGGGTTGCAGAGCAAGCCTAAAATAAAATTCCTGATTTATCTAAGAGTGTGCAGTAGAAATGTGAGCTGTGTTGCAATCAAACACCCCAAAGAGACATGTTACCCAAATCAATTTTTGCAAAAACTGAAAGATCTGGTCTTGGAGATTGCTGTGATCTCAGCAGAGCATAAAAATTGGAAAAAAGTTGTCCTTACTGATGTGCAGTCTGTCTCTTTGCTTGGCAAGATTACATCCCCATTAAACAAAACAAAATAAACTAACCCTCTGGTCTTGCACAACTCTGCCAGGAGGGCTTGCAAGTTCTCTGGACAATTGAGGTTGCTCTTAAATTGTGGGGTTGATCCATCACATGTTGAAATCAACAACACTGAACCATAGCTCAGTATTCAAATCAGTTCTCCATGGAGGAACACCATGTCTGTAACCAGCCAGGACATTGAGTCACTTCATTCTTGACCTTAACCAAATGGGTTAAAGTAATATATGTTTCATACTGCCCTGCAAAAGCTCATCTGTGCCTGGTATTAGCAAATAATTTCATTCATTCCAAGTACCAGACTTCAGTCATTCTTTTTTCTGACTGCATGATAAAATTCAGATGTTTTAAAACGATCCTTCTTCCCTACATGTGCCCACCCAAGCGGCAACAGCAGGGCTTCTGCTAAAACCCGACAATGAAATTTGGTTTTGGAGAAAGACCAAATGTGGAAAACTTCAGTGTAAACAACAACTGTTTCATAAAATTATGTGTGTAGCAGCCCGGGGTAGGGGAGTTGTAAAGGAACATATTTTTGCCAGCCAACAGACTTCATCGAGCTCCTAGCTTCTTAATGAACCATGAGTACAGACCCTTAAGTACCCTTAAGTCTCTTATTGTACAGTCCAGACTTCTTCCACTGCACTTTTGGTGGTGTGACCATCCCTTCACCTTAAACCTCACTCTTCCTTCAAGTGGCAGCAGAGATCTCTTGAACCTGTATCGATAATCTTATTTCTGCCCCAACTGATGGGGAATCCAAGCTGTCCTTTTGTGAGGCTAGTGAACGCATACACCTTGAACTGAGCACCAAACCCCTCTCACTGTGTTTTGCCCAGTTGCACAAATAAAGTTTTCTTTTGCTGTTGTTCCTGTAGAGATACAGCTGGATCTTCAAGGTTTTCTAAATGGCAGATATCTGTCAGCAAAGTCAGCTGTGCCTCTGTGTCTGCTAAATCACTGAGCTATATGTGCTAGGTAGCTAAAAACAGAGATGAAGGGACTGACCTTATCTCTTTACCTTGATATCTTACCCTACAAATACCGGGGAACAGCATGGGTGAAGAGAAACAAAGATTAAATGATGGAGAAAAGTGCTGTGCTGTGCTCTACATCCGTAAGGACAAAATAGGCAGAAATAGGGACTGCCCTGAGAAAATAGATGGGATGTCTCTCTGTTGAGAAGTAGATCTCATTGAAGGTCACTGAGATGTTTATGTGTCATTAAGATGATGAAAGGAGCTTTAACACCTGCTTGTTTGTGTGCAAACAATGCCTCTTCAAGACCTAGATCATGCTACATCTAATAAAGTACTAATGGGATGGAAAATGAACTGGCAGGGATGAAGCAGGGCCTGAATTACAGAATGGAAAAGAGACAGCAAGCAATACATCTTCTTTCACTCTTTTTTAAAAATCATAATTACTGAATTTACACTAAGGGGTGTGATTAGAAACTGGGAGTTCAAAATAAGCAGTGAATGTCTTGCCTGTATCCACAGAATGTAAGCCATATGCATGCAAGTTTTGCCACTGCATTTCTACAATCTTCATGTTATCAAAGAGGACTGTTATTTCATTTTGCAGAAGAGGTGTTGCTACTTCAAGATAAGAAGTATTTCTATTCAAAAATTCATATTCCATTGTAAAATTGTAAGACCTCTGAAAAACAGGCCTATATCTACAAAAGCAAGAAATACATTGGAAGCACATGGTTTTAGATGCTTCTGTTACTGAAAGCACCAGCTCTCAGGAAAAAAAAAAAAGAAAAAAATGAGCCACCTTTCTCCTTCTTCAATACAGTTATTAATTTCTTTTATCTCAGTTGTTCTCTATAGTATATAAGCAGTGTCCTCACATGTGGGAGGACAGAAATTTCTATTTTATAAGGAGAATTTCCTTTTGCCAGATAATCAAACTGAGATTTAATGTTTTTTCTAACATGCTTTTAAGGAGCTAGCATGTGTTTATCTGCATATGTCTTTAATTGTTGACACAATAAAAGTTTGGATACTCTCTGATGAAGCCCAAGCAAAGAGAAATAAATATGCATTTTTTTTTTTTAAGTCAGGATGTTACCTGATACTGCTTGCAGCTGGGGAGGGTCCATCCTGCACCTTTCTTTTAGTAAAACATTCAAAATATCTCTTTCCTGATAATTTCAATAACAAGACAGGCATTTCAGTTTTGCAAGATTCTGCATTAAGTTTTACTACTACACTTTCTCCTTGAAGGCTGTGTTCCCACCCCTGCCGCAATATCTCTCTGCCAAACCAGTCCAATGTTCTCATATTTTAATCGAGGCTAACTGGATCCATCTGCTGCATGACTCGGGGGTTACTCTGAACCTTAAATTCCATTCTTATGCCAGATCTCTGAGATTTCAGTCCTCTTTTAAGAGAATGCTGTTTTCCCTTTAGCTTTTATATTAGGGAAATTTAAATTTTAGCACAGATGTTTGCACAGCAGTGAAGAGCTGTGTGAGACACTGGACACATCTCTGCCAAGCATTCTAAAGTCAAAGGTAATGAATGCATGGCTGCAACTCTCTGCCTCATAGCCTGCTTGCTCTTCATGATGCTCAGAGGTCAGTCCACGTTTTCACACTTACTACACTTCTGTTAAGGCTTGGACCTGAAAGTGTGCTTTGGCTGTCACAGAGACTATTTCTGTCCTTCAGCATTAAGACGGGCAATGTTTATAAACATCTGCAAATGGAGATGAGACATGCTTTTGCCAAGTAAGTGTCTAAAATGGACACTAATGTAAAGAGGCATTTCTACTCTTCATTGCTGGCAGCCAAGGAGAAGGCAGCATTTAATAAGTAGGACTAGTGAGTGGGTGAGTGTGTGTGTGGAACAATGCTTACACAAATTGGAGCATATGATTAGTTTTTCACTGGTAATTGAAGAATCACAGTATAATTTTGACGTAACTTGGCCACAGACATAGTTTTAACTGAGTAATAAACACATATCTTATTACTACAAATGCTATTAGAACATTGCATACAAGTAACTCCTGCTGATTTAACAGTGCTTGGAAAAAATAATACAGCATTTGTCTCCATGGAAAAAAATTCTTCAAGATCCTGGCAATTAGCTGAATGAAGCAACAGAGGCAACAAAAATACTAGAAGTGCTAAATAACTAATGGGAACCAAACTTGAGCAGCTTCCCCTATGCCAAGAACCATAGAAACCTGATTTTGATTTTTGGCAGTTCTGCCTTTAATGGAGCTCCTAGTGGTTTATATTGGTCTAAAAATTAGGATCTCTCTCCATGAGTTCAGTCTTGTTATTCTTCCTAAAATGCAGTTTGAAGCAACAATGAATCAGAATAAATTGTATATAATAGGGATTACCACTGAACAGATTACTAGAAGTGTGAGAGGTATTTGGTATGTCTTGCTAAATGCTTTGGTCTGGACAAATATTGGGTGAAGAATTTTGAAGTCACTGTCAAGTGCTGACCTATTCCACTAGAGATCTGTCTTCTATGCTCTCCAAAAGGCTGAAGGGCAGTAACAAAGCATGACACACCCCTCCAAATATTTAAGCAACAAAGAACAATGGTATGAGACAATACTGCAAGATAGTGTTGCATGCAGGGAGTGCTGCTGGCCTTGAAGTCACCTCTTGAAGTGTGGTAACACCCTAGGGTGTCTCCTGTCATTGCATCATTTAAGTATGAACTGGAAAAAGGAAACCTTAGACCTTTAAAGAAACCTATTTTAAGAGAGGTATTACTAGCAGATAGAAGCTGGTGGAGAAACAAGTTTGATTTCTGCAGGTTTAATTCCCACCTGAGTTTCATGTATGTTCAAAATGGTGCCATCTCCTGAAGTAAAGGCAGTATTTTATGTCATTGCTCACCTTACAGCCACTTCATCTTCCCAGTGAGCATCTCCCATTTTGAGGGTCATCTACTGACAACTCAGTGAAGCAAAGTGGACTTTGGTCACCGTTCTTCTGCATTGCTTGCATGGTACTGTGGGTATCTGTGGCTCAGATCCACCAAGAAGTTTGCACAAGAACTCGTATAAACCCTAAGGTGAATCTAGCCAAGTATTTCAATGTCTTCACTCCACTGAGAAAATATTTTCAGGTATCATTCTAACTCAAAAGTTTTCCATGTTTCATTCCAAATGAACCTTTTCTATAACAGTGTTTGTATTTGGCTACCTGCTGAATCAAACCAGTGGGTTTCTATGAAGCTATGCTGGTAAGGAATTTGGCCTATTTCCTTTGAAACAGAATGTGCTTGAAAAGTTGAGACATGGGATGCCTACTGGCTGTATTTTATCTTGTGTTGTTTCAGATAAATAGGGCCTGTTTTCTAGTAGGCTGAAGTACATCTGTGGGACCCTTGCTTCATGGGAATGAAAAAGGAAATACTTCCCTTTCCACTGCAGCCATCTTACTGTGTTGAAATCCAAACACTCAGAATAACACTGTAGTCAGAAACAGGAGATGCATGAGTTTAAATTATGTCAAATTTGAAATAGATATGCCGTGGAACACCTTGATTAAGAGGTTCATATTTCACCTGCTAGAAACTAAGGATTGTATTTCCCATTCTTTTGCAAAGACAACTCTGACTGCACCTTATGTTTGCCAAAATCTTTACTGACAACACTTACTCTGCAAGTGAAATATTGCATATTAGCTGGGAAGCAAACTCCTGCTTCATCGTGGGTGTCCACTCTAAACACTTGGAGAGGCACACAGCATGAAGCCCCCAGCACTGTGAACAGCTCTGTTACCTCATACAGCAAGTCATGACACAACCAGTCATGGACAGGGAATAATGTTTCACCAAACAGCATAAGTACACCTAATAAAAGTAAATGCTGGGATGTCTAAGTGTGATTTTTAAATTAGGCTTTTAAGAATGTGATGAGCTAGCCTTGTTTTGCTGACATGACTTAGCTTCTGAGAGGTGCAGCTTGGTATTTTTGTCAATAGTCAATGCCTACAGGACTGGTGGATTCTGCTGTGTCACCTTCATGCAACCAGGTACGTCTGACAGTGCTCTACAGAATCAGAGCTGAACACCATGAGTGTACCAGGTCAGGATGCTGACTTAATTTCAAATACAAAGCTTGGTGGACTTTCAGATATTACAGAAATATTGTACACTGCTCTTACATGATATGCAATTTCATGAGCACTAGCAGTGAATGGATGCATCAACGTCCTTCCCTAAAACGGAAACAAAATTATATAGAGACACTTCATGGTACAGATTAGCTTTTGGAGTCCTAAAACTGGTTTAAATGTATATAATTTTTCTTAGTTAACCAGTAGGTCTTCCTTTAGCAGACTACATATACATTAACATGAGTGAAAGAAGAAATATACCCTGTACCAGAGTCAGATGAGGATACGGTCATGCACAGAGATGTAATCAAAGTAATAAAATGATACAAACATGTTTTAGCATATTTCTGTTTCATTTTTCATGCTTACTTAACATCAGCTCCATATACAATTAAAAGAAATTGCCTGGCTTCAGTCTTGATTAGCTAATGAAGTGTGCTACAGTGATACAAAGTTGCTTGAATGTGTGAAATGCATATACTTTGTGGCATATTAATAAGCCAAAAAGCCACAGCATTGTGACAGGAAGAGATAACTGGGCAATATTTACACAGTAAGTGGTACCAAGAAAAGATACGTTTTTTAACCTGAAGTTTTAATAGCTCAACACCATTCTTTTCAAGGAGTCCCTAGGAAGAGCTGAAATGTTACTTTTTATTTGCAAATGTATTGAGAGTTGATAGAAAATATTTTCCCATAATATTTCTTTTTATGATTCTTCTACTTTAATTTGTAAATAATTAATAAACAATAGCCTGTAACATCCATGTATCTGTGGACTCTTGTCTATAAGCAATTAACAGATAGAGGCAGACGCATTTCTGTTTACAGGGAAACTGCTTGGAGAAAATGGACCTGAATAATTTAATTGTCTTTGGCATGAGAAAAAAAAGATGGTCATGAATTCTAACATTTATTTGCAAACATGCAGGCAGTCCTGTATGGCCATTATGCATAGGATGTCATCATGCTTTTAAATTGTAAAAGATATGAATGACTTAGCATATAAAAGAATTCCTAGATGTCATTAGGAAGCTGTGACAGTCATTCCCCCTTTAATTTTCCACATAAACCACCAACAGCCAAAGTGGTTCTGGAGCAGACGGCAAAAAAAACAGAGTGGCAGTGGGAAAGCCCTGCTTTTGAACTCAGGTGAGACGAAAGATAATTATACTGGCTGCACTGTTGGGTTTTTTCAGCTGCTTGCTTAGCATACAGGTCGTGCAGGTGGAATGATGCTTGCTGCCAGCCCAGTAGGCAGCCAGGTACCATGGCTGTGGAAAATGCACAGCTCCTGGTGTGTCTGCTTTGATGGAGGAGGCTCATTGCGTGCTGGGACCTGCGTGGTCTGTAGGACATGCTTTTGTGTTAATGCTGAGGGTGGCAACATGGTCCGTTCCATGTAAACATGACACAGCCCTCTGGCTTCTGGCAGGCTGCCAGGGCAGCCCACAGCTCTCTTATGAAGATAACACCACTGTGATATTCTACAGAGATCAATTAAAACGCTGCAGCCACTTCAGTGTCCTCTGCAGCATGCGGGATCCCCTAACCCAGAATTCCTAAGTACGGCAAAGATTTATATATTTGTTGTAGCCACACACATGTATGTACAAAAGAGCTGGAGCACTGTCAGTAACTTATAACCGAAGTTCAAAAAATGGGAAGATGAATACAAATACTCAGAACTGGATTTTAAATATATTGTGCAACAGGTCCGTGGGAACCACTTCCTCCACTGGCAAAAGAGTAGAGTCCTGCAGATCTGTCTCGCCCACTACAGTTTTTCAGTATTGGCAGATTAATATTTTCTTTTTGCTTTTTCTCTAGGCAAAGCCATAACTTTCTCTAATATCATAGTGGGTTGTTGTGGAAATTAGCATACTACAAAAGGAGAATGGCAAATAACTCCATTTCCAAATGCTATGTTCAGCAGCCAGATTTATTAGTGGATTTGGCAGCATTTGCCAACTCCTTTACACATGAATAACTCTACTCACATTGTTTAAACAAATGAAACTAGAATAAATGAGACTAATTTGCCAATAGCAAATTACATTCTATTTAAAAATACAAATGCATTTGCACCAAATCCATATACTTTTGTTTATTTCCCATATAATTTATGCAGAAAGACAGTATAGCAGACTATTCAAGATTATAGGTTGCAGTACACTCAAGCAGCTGAAAATTAGAAGAGTGTCCAACAATAGGGGTACATTTCCAAGAGCCTGAAGACCGCAGATGGGCATTTCAGAAGGACCTGGTACAAAGAGAAAAGGCAAGCACAAACCTCTCATGGAGCTTGTGCCACTTTGGGGAGAAAACAGCCATCTTAGTCAACATGTCTAGCTCAGACTGAGGCAACATATAGCTAGATTAACCCACCCTGCAGATATTGCTATGTATCCAGCCATAGCTGGGGATAGTGGTTATTCTACACAGTGGAAGGCAGAGACTGCTGCAAACATGACATTGAACCTATCCAGATTATCTGTCTGTTTCCTTTGTCCATCATATATTCAAACTGGTCCTCCAAACTCCATTTTGTTCTCAATTATTGCATTCCTCAATTTGCTATATGAAGTTGGTGGGATAGCTTCATCTCTCACTGATGGACAGCAAATTTTTTTTTATTAATATAACCTTTTACTTCAGTGCCACAAACACTCTTAAAATAAATGTTTCTATACCTCTCCCCAAGTTCTACATTTGTCTTCCCTTTAAAGAAATCATGATCTCTCTTCTGTTCCCCTTGGAAGCTCTTGTTGCCTTCACTGAGCACCTCTTTTCCACTTGCCATATTCCCCTCTAAATCACCTCTGTTTAGTTACCTCTCTCCCTCATATGCCTTTCTTTAACATATATTCTGTTTGTCCTACTGGTGTTTTCAGACTTTTTCTGTTTCTTCCCTTCCCCATTTCTCTGAAGTGTTTTTTCATTCATACTTATTCATTGGGACTTCTGCTCCCACTCTGTTTTTTGTGCCATAACCCTTGTAGACTGTGTGCTAGCTACTTCCTCTCCCATGTGCAAAGCCTTGAAGATGGGGTCTAATGCCAGTGGTGGCAAAGGAAACACGAAGGATGCCTTCTCTCCACCTGGGAAGACACACTTGGAGCACAAAATAAGAAAAGAATCAAGAGGTCTCCTTACTTGGAGCTGATACCATGGGTCCATTCACCACGGGACCAATTGCAAGACCATTCATCACAAGCTCTGAACACAGAGAAGGGTAGCTGAGAACACAACTGCCTCTAGTGACTAATCCTTCCACACCTTTCAGGGCTGGCAAGATTTGAGGATGGATGGTGACTTCCCTTGACAAAGTCAACTAAGTTGGAGGTGGGATTAAACCATCTTTCTCTTAAAAGAAAAACAAACCTTTTACAAAGGTTATCACTTGTCACCACGAAAATTAATGAGCTGGTATTTTAAAGACTTTTTCTGGAAAATAATAAAAATAACTAGCAGAAAAGTGATGTCATTTCTGACATTGTCTGTGTGGAAGCCCCCAGTAGGAAGTATTGTAAACCATTTCCCAATCTGCTTTTATACAGGCCTAGGAATAAAAAGAAAACTTAAGTGTTTAATGCTTAAACCAAATGTTTAATTTTTAATATCCCCACAGAGTCACACTGCAATGTGGAGGTTGCAGTTAAAAGCCCAGATTCCTTCATCTTCCTGACATTGGATCTACAGTATAACAAAAACATTTTGAAATTAATGTAGAAATAGTTCTAACTGGAGCATTAACATAATTTACTTCAGTCATGTTCATCAGGATCATTTATATTTTACACATGTGATGTGTAAGTATTCACTCTCCCTATATATATACAGTTGGATTTTATACATTATATATAAAAACACTCCCTTACAAAGTATGATTCATTGGTTTAGCAGTTGGTATTTTAGCTTTTCCAGTATGTTCAAAAGCAGTTTATACATTTAGAAGTATGGTGTATATAATCATTACCACTTGAAGTAGGGCCTCATCCCATCTCTATGAGAAGACACATTACACATGCTAAGCTAAGCAATGAAACCTACTGAGACAATTCAAAGCTGTGGAAGAACTGTGAGCCATGCTTTGGCTGACTGTTTTCTGTGCCATTAGAAAGTGGTTTACTACCTGATTTATAATTACCCACAGTAAAATACACTTACCAAGACAAAAGAGTGCAAAATGCTACCCTTTATCATGTGCAAGGGCTGATCTTACTATAGGATGTGCCCTGGCCCAGGAGCAGGACTATGCTTTCTCATGATTAGAGAGCAGGGCTGGGAGTCAGATCCCATGGTCTGTCCTGCCACTGATCTCTGGCAAGTAGAATAGTGTCCCTGCATTTTGGTTCCTCAAAAGGAGTGGCAAATCTTACCAATCTAACCTGTATGTTGAATTTTCTTACGTAAGGAATGTAGGAAAAACGCAGAGATCTGCTGACTGCCAAGAATGGTCCTATATTCGTTTGACATGAATGACAGGCATCCTCACTTGAATGTCAGCAAACCCAATGTAAACACATCACAAGGAACATCCTTATGGAAACAGTTCACACGCATGTGCAGACAAAACGGAAAAAATGCATGCCCCCATCCAGAGTAAAGCTTGTGCCATATGTGATTACAAAGACTTGTGGACTGAAATGAGGCTGGGTATATTCAACATTTGGGTCCCACATTGGCTGTTACGGATCTTCTCAATGTTGTCAGTCACAGACAGCCCACCCACACATGCTCTTTGAGACAAAGGAGAGTAAGTCCTTTTTTGGGTGGCAGATGTAACTGAGAACCTGCTTCCCTGTTTTATTTGCAACTCAAGAAAATTTAAGAGGACCTCTGCTGTAAACAGGTCAGATAATCACTAATATTGCAGGCTTTGAGGTCTGTTGCCTCAGTGTAACCAACAGAGTATAAGCAAACTTGGGAAGAGAGACAATGTTGATCTTCTGTACCAAGTGGTTCCTCTAACCACAAAAAATGCCATGTGTTGGCTCAGATTTATTCAGTTCAACTTGATGGTATTGGCAGGATGGAGGGAGCACGCTTGATGATTCTCAGAAATAACAGACCTCATTTAGCACCATCTGAACGCTGAATATGTTGTATATGAATTAAATATTCTGTCATTTTTTCCTGGAAAAATTAAAGATTTTTTCCTAAGTGTGTGTAAACTATGATTTATTTCTAAATCTCATAATGCAATGATTTTCACAGGAAAAAAAAAGTATGGCAGTGACATATGAATCACAGCATTGCTCCATTTCAAGTTCCCATCTCAAAACAGGATGTTACCAATGTCAACTGGTAACAAGCCATTTACATTTCTTTTTCTGTAATGATTATCAGAAATTATTTTGACTGACATTTCCCAAATTCTTCAGCTTGGGACAGACATTGAACAAAATTTCAGCCAGTGTGGAGCAAAATGTAGAAACTTTCTCACGGAAGAAATTGAAATAATTTGATGGGAAATTTTAAATATGGTACAAATAAGGCAATACCTATTTGTTGACAATCTTATTTGGCCAGCAAACCCAGACATATGCTGTATGCAAAAGCCTCTCAGGGTCTGAATCAGGATCAGCAGACCAGACTTGCCTATGATTAAAATCCCTCAGGATGTCTTGGGTATCTACCTTCTCCTAATGAGTACATATTTTGGGATCTGCCTGGCAGTAATCTTGAATATTTAAGTTGCCACACACCAACTTGGACAGCACAAGGCAGGAAATACATAATTGAGCATTATGCTTTCTCACGTTAGGAGGGCAGCCCAATCCGTTATTCTGTCTAGCACGTTTCCTCAGCGCTATCCTGGGTCACTCAGCACTCGCTCAAAGTAACGCCTGCCCAGCAATCAGCCACACACGTATGCACTTGGAAACCACGAAATTTTGTCCTGGACTTGACAGCCCCCCTCCCAAGCCTTTTGGACGGACTGCACTCCTTCCTTCAAGGAAGATATCTCCGTCCTTGGTTATATTGGAGAAAGGCTCTTCATCAAGTGAATTGATAACAGGGCTGATCAAAGTCTGGCAGTTGTACCTTATCTATTGGGGATCATAATTCAGGAATGAAGCTGCCCTTCAGCTTGCTCCTCCCCACCATTAAATTACATTCAATCACTGCACAGAGAATGCAGCCCATGCGCTCGCAGCCAGATGTTATCATTACAGACCTTTTCTTATAAACTGATGCTGAAACCCGAGTGGTTGATGAGACTAGCTAAGCAGTTGTACCTTTGACCTGATTGCATTAAACTTGCCCTATCAATTTAAGCTTAGTATAAACACCATTTCCCAGAGTCCCTCATGACTTCAGTAGTGAGAAGAAGCTGACTAAGCCTAAACATTTTTTAACGGCAATCTTGTCTTACAACACCAAGGGGATTTGCCATGTATCTGGGGCTTTATAAAACCATATGAACATGCTGAAAGAATTAAAGTCCTTTAAAAAACCAAAATTGATGGTGACAGTCCTTTTAGAAAGTCAGTTTGTAGAATGTCAGCACAAAAGGAGTTGGAAACAGGACTAAAATAGTTTTAAAAAATACAACAGATTTGTGTTTGCTTCACATAGTTATTCCTGAATACTGCGATTTAGAGTTAAAAGACAAAACAAATGAAAAAATTAATCCTAATCTGAATTCACCACCTATTAAAAAGAACTCCCCCTCAGTACTCCACATATCAAAGCCCTTCCAGATACATCACCTATCTGAGATCTCACATAAAATATAGAGCATCTTTACCCTGACATTTCAGATTTATTTTTAATAAAGTTTGGTCTATTTCACATTGAGGGTAATTCAGATAATCCTATCAAAAGTTTCTATGTAGCAGCACATGAACTATAGCATATGGTGCAGCATATGGCCAACAAAGCTTGGCTAGGCTGAGTAAAGGGGGACATGTTTATAACTGTAAGCCTAAGAATGAAAGTAACAACATTCTTGACTCAGCTGTATTGTCTTCTGTGGAATGCTAAATCAGTGGTTTGGTACTGCAAGTATTGGCAATATAATGGGATATAAACCGGCAGAACATGGATCGTCACCTCACTAGGTTGCAAGTTCTCTGACCCTAATGCAGAAAAACACACTTGAAGCTGAGAAAATTCCTGCTAATTTTAGCAGAAGTAAAGAAGAATTCAAAGCTCTGCAAGACTAAATCTCTGATCCAGAACTGGAAAAAAATTAAAGAAATATCCAGGAGTGATGCTCATTTTAAAACAGAAGTTTTGTGCTGTCTGTTGGTTATATTAATGTAACAAACCAGGCAGTGGAACTGCTGCTAGAAGTGCAAAGAGGAAGTACATTAAGCAAAATGTGATGATTCCATGCTTATGGAGAATATGCCTCAGAGCATTGAACATAAAGCACAAAAAGCCTACAAAAAATTACTAACTTGTTTACTGTTTTGAAATTTGACAAAACAAGAATACGCATGTAAAAAACATCCAAATAATAAAAATGACCCCAAAACTAACATAAAAACTCAATCCAACCAACAACTACTGTTACTTAAACAATTATGAAGAAGCTTATTTAAGAACTAATTTACCTAAGTTGTTACCTTGGTTACTCTTAGAAGCAGCAGCATCTGACTTTTGTTAAACAAATGCCACTGCAGGAAGAAAATGCAGGTAAGGAAAAAAAAAATAATCTGGTGCACAATTTTACATAATACAGAAGCAGAAAGCAATCTAGAACATAATGTAGAATTCTTTTGTGTTCAAATTAAAGCAGGGTCCTTTTATGCAAATAAGCAAAGTACACATTTAAATGACAGAACCTAAACTCAACATTAAAAGAAGACTTGCACAAATTGCTTGCCTTGCAGTAAGCATCTCTGTTTCTCAAAAAACAAACCTAGTGACCTTGACTGAATTCAGAGAGGAGAAAAGAAAAAAAAGGTGTCAACTGCAAACTTTCTAAACTAGTGTTGATTTACCTAGCCATGACCTGTCACTACAAAAGATACTTCTGTTTTGTAGCTTACAGCACAATGTAGAAGCATCTGAGTAGCTTTTACCCTGCAGTTGCTGGTAAGAGTGACCTAGCTGTGGCACGATAGGAAACAACACAGGCTAATTTGGCTAATCATGGAGTGGACTGGGTAAGAATCTGCCTGGATGGCTGAGCCCAGAGTGTGGAGTTAAATCCAGCTGGCAGCAGGTCACACGTGGTGTTCCCCAGGACTCAGTGTTTTGGCCAGTCCTGCTCAATATTTTTATCAATGCTCTGGATGAGGGGATTGAGTGCACTCTCAGCCAGTTTGCAGAAGACACCAAGTTGAGCAGGAATGTACTGGAAGGTCGGAAAACTGCAGAGAGATATGAACAGTCTGGATAGATGGGCCAAGGCCAATTCTATGAGGTTCAGTAAGTGCTGAATCCTGCCCTTGGGTCACAACAACTTCCTGCAGTGCTACAGGCTGGGGGCAGAGTGCCTGAAAAGCTGATCAGCAGAAAATGACCTGTGAGTGCTGTTTAGCAGCAGCTGAACATGAGCCAGCACGTGCCCAGGTGGCCAAGAAGGCCAATGGCATCCTGGCCTGTATCAGCAATAGTGTGGCCAGCAGGACCAGGGAAGTGATCGCTCCCCTGTACTTTGCACTAGTGAGGCTGCATCTTGAGTGCTGTGTTCAGTTCTGGGCCCTTCAATTCAGAAAGGCCACTGAGGTGCTGCAGTGTGTCCAGAGAAGGGCAATGGAGCTGGCGAAAGGTCTGGAGCACAAGTCTGATGAGAAGTGGCTGAGGGAGCTGGGAATGTTCAGCCCAGAGAAAAGGCCCAGAGGAGACCTTATTGTTCTCCACAACCACCTGAAAGGAGGTTGTACCCAGATGGGGGTTGGTCTCTTCTCCCAGGTAACAAATGACAGGGTGAGAGAAAATGGCCTCAAGTTGCACCAAGGGGAGGTATAGGTCAGATATCAGGAAAAACGTTTTCACTGAAGGGGTGATCAGTCATTGGAACAAGCTGCACAGGGAACTGGTGGGGTCACTATCCCTGGAAATGTTAAAAAAATGAGTAGATGTGGCATTTGGGGATAAGGTTTAGCAGTGACCATGACAGTGATGGGTTAATGGCTGGATTCAGTGATCTTAGAGGTCTTTTTCCAATCTAAACTATTCTATGATTTATCCTTCTAATAACTGGAGTAACAGCTAAGCCGGAGAAGATGAAGTACAGCAAAGGAATAATAACATGTATAAAGAGGTGGCAACAGGTCAGAAAAGGGGAAGTCCTAGTCTGGCATGAAGTTGCTGGTTTGGTTTGTCATTATTGCCTTAAGAACGATTACAGGCACTTTCTATAATGTCAAAAATATTACAAACAGGCTGAAGAAGGTTGTTGATGACCTAAATTTGAGAAACATCAGAACAGGGGAGGCTCAGGTTAGAAAGAAAAAATTGGCTCAGCTTGAAGATTGCCACCACGAAAGAGCTGAGAGTCAAGAGGAGAAAGCTTGAGATAATTCACTTAGAGACCAGAAACAAAAGGCCCACTGTGTTCTGAAACAATTGGTGTAAAGAAGACCCTGGAGGTAGGAGTTCACCACAGGTGACTGTGAATCAGAAGTGTGATGCAACCAGGAAGGGAAACACAATCTTAGTATGCATAGTAGGAGCTGTTTCCAGCCAAAGTAGGGGAGCTTTACTGCTAGTGTATGAGATACAGACTGATGTGTTTTTTCTTTCAAATACCGTATAGCATTCAAAAACAACTCTTGGTGGTGTTGTTAAAGAAAAACAAATTGGATTTGGGGCAGATACAGAGAGAAGTTATAAGGATGGTCAAGGGGTACAGAAACATAACACCAGGACAAATCTTGTTTCTTTAGTCAAGCATGCTAAAACTTGGGAGGTGAAACAATTCTGTGCTATACCATCACTTGGGAGAAGATGCTATAGCATCATCAAAGGAAAGTTAAGTGAAGGACAGTGGTATAAGAGCAGAGGGATATTAGCTTGCTAAAAATGCCAGTACAATGGGAGGTGAGAAGAAAATTCCTAACTATAAGATCAGGAAGGTTCTGTACTGCTGTACAGTGGGATTAGCTGGGGCTAAACATCCTCACAACTTTTAATATGCAGTTAATGAAAAGGATTTTGCAATGTGATACCTGCTACAGAGATGAAGTGTATCTCCCAACTTGCTGTTAACAGCATGGCTATAACTTGAACATCAGCATCTGGTAATGCTCTTATTCTTCTTAACGATTTAATATATTAAATTTATATCATACTTTTCAACCCAAAGGATCCCAAAGCACTTAAAAATTGCAATTGATGTGCAATCTGTGAAGAGAGGGCTTAATTCACTGCAGAAACAGAACTGTAGTACAGGTGAGGGGCAGCAGCTGTTTAAAGTGTGGTTATACTCAAACTATAAAAAAGTGTTTACATTTTATAATAGGAAGACCGAAGTGGTCTTTTGGGGGAGAAAGTATTTTCACTGGAAAAATGTAAGTACTCTGTATTTCCTATTTTCTTCTCCAGGTAGGAGCTCTGCTGTTGATGTCATGGAGGGACCAAGGTGCAGCAATCCTGGTAGAATGAAGGCAAAAATATTTCCCCTGTTCATGCTTCTACTTCCCATGAAAATAAATTTGCTATGTGTAATGTTGCAAAGTCATCACTACCTTCTTATTTTAAAGGGTTTCCTGCCTTCCTCAGGGGATATTATCTCGGAAGATTAATTAGGACTTGTTCAAACGAATCCCTCTAAATCAAGGTGATACTGAAATATGCTTGTGCAGGATCCATCAATGGGTAGGACAAGTTCAGGCTACCTTCCCTGCAATGCATGAAAACCCTCAAAACCCTCCAAAAATCAAGTGCATTTTTGCAGGCCACAAAGGTTTGGTCAGCTGTCAAACCCAAACTTTCAAAAATCATGAGACTGGCTTATGAGTAGAATGATGCTATGTTCCTTCTACATTGACTTTGGGATTGTTTTGATTTACCTGTGTTAATAAAAACTGAGAAATCTTTTTTTTTTTTTCTTCACTGGAGGCATGACATATAATCACACTAGGTAAAATACAGACATGCCTTTTAAGGACTGTCCTGTGGCTATCTTTACCAAAAATGACTGCAAAGATATGTGGGAGCCTATAAGGGCATCAATGTGGGAGTTAAAACAGATTATGTTTGGCTTTTGAAAACAATTAGGACAGCACACTGGTCATCCCATTATCACATATAAGTGAAAATAGATATTTTAAAGTCAGTTTTCTGTAGAAAGAAATCCCAGTGCAATTGTAATACTTTACAACTATAAAGCAGGGGTAACATAGAGAAACTGAAGAGAGAAGAATATTGTTAGTGGTAACACATGAACAACAGCTAAATTGTAAGTTATCATAGGCTCAAGGTCTGCTACTGTAAAAGCTGCAAAATGAACTTGTCTTGAAGCATTTTCAGTAAAAACTCAGCATACGTGAATGCTCACAGCAATCTGAAATCCAGAATAGGAGAAATCTGCGTCATGTCAAGCTTGGAAATAACTTCTTAAAAATAAGCCAAATTAGGAAATTCCCTTTTAGTTGTAAAGAATCAAAGTTTCTCTACAGAAGGCCTGGATTAGTCATAGATATGTCTCTTCCATGGCTCTTTTCTTTTTTTTCCTCCCTTTCTTCTACATTCCATAGTTACAAACGGAGAAGTCATCTACAGGTCACACCATTGCCTCTGGTGCTACTTAAACATTTTTAAAAATGTATCTTCACACCAGCAACATGCACAACCCATGTAGGTTGGATTTCCATGAGCAGTTGTTATCTGAGCCCCACATTGCCACCCTGACCTCCCATCCACTTCCTCCTCCTGGTGTTCCAAGGCTGGTTGGGCTTAGCTGCCTGGCTGTTACAGAACTGCTGTGGGGCTTGGGGGAATTTTAGACAAGCTCATTCCTTTCCAGGAGGCTCTCCTCCCAGTGAACACATGCCCCTGAGAGAACTGTAGAACATGGGCTCACCTGAAGTATCTGACAGGCGCTTCCTTGTGAGCAGCAATTGTTGATAGGAGACCAATAAGGATGGTCCTAACCACCATGTCACTGAGCAGATTACCAGGAAAACGACTCACAGGACAACTGCTTGCTTGTTTCAGGCTGCTGGTGGGCTCAGCTTTCTCCCATTACTGAGCTGCTGGGGCCTTATCTAGCAGCTTTAACAAAGGTTTCCCAGCGGTGTTCCAGCAGCCCTGGAGCATGTGTGCCCGCCTGCATCTCCTTTTTCTCTTCCTCTCGGGACAGTGGTGAAAAGCTGTATGCTGTGATCTCGTGTGTTGGAGAGGTCCATCTTGCCCCCAGCCCCTTTTTGCACCAGTCTGGGTGGAACAGAGGAAGAATGGGACCTGGAGGCCTCATCCCTGTGTCCTGGGTGCCTCCCCTGGGTGTCATTTCCCCATCATGGCTCAGCTACTGCCAAAAGAAAACAGTGGACAGTTTAGAAAGCTCTAGTCCTACTGTATGTTACAGCTGGGACTCAAAACCAGTAGGATTTTGGCAGGTTTGCCAGATGGATGTGTTCTGCCACTCTAGTGAAAGTTCACTCCAGTCTAGTCAACTCATGTGCCTTTGAAAAAACAAAAATGTGGCCAAAATGTGCCCAGCACAGACCTGCTAAAGATGGATAGCTTAAATTTTGGGCAGTCCAACAACCCTGAAACATCTCAGATGCTCATATTGGCTAGACAAAGCAAGCAGGTAACCCCTGACAAACTAAGATCTTATAATGCTTGCATTACCAAGCTTCAAGATAATTTGACTTCGTACCTTAATAAGGTTCCTTTAACTCATGTCTGGTTTCTGTTTTTAAAATGTTTTTCTAGGGTATTTTCTAGTGTATTTTTGTTTCTCTGTGTACACAGACAAATAGACAGACAGGCAGTTTCTCTTTTATAAAGCAGGGGATCCCTGCATGCTCTGTTTGCACTAAAAAGAATCTGTATTCAAGCACGAACTGGCAGACAACTCAGTTTGTTGGTTCAAAATATAACCGGATTGCAAGGGGAAGGTAGGAAATCAGTGATTTTGCCTAAGGGAACAACTTAAGTATGAAAAGAAGAGAGGGGAAAACCAGACTAAAAACCTTTACAAAATCTTCATTTTGAACTAGAAACAGAAAAGTAATCCCAAACCATCAATTACTGAAGCATGTGAATATTATTTAGAACACATTTTAAAAATTAAAATTGAAATACCTTGGACCTAATTTTAAACAGGTTTTGCATGGTGTAATGCCATTGATGTCAGCAGAATAATTTCCAAGTTATAAATTTGTTAACATAAGGTTAGTACAGCGTTGCAGAACAGTGGATGAGAATTACTTTGAAAGTACTGTAGGAGATGGAAGGCTGTATGCTAACGCTGAATAACCTGCTAGGAGATTGTTTGCTTTTTGCCTACACAGCCAAGCTACATATTAATTAACACTACCACAGAGACTGGCATCTCCTAGGGCATAAAGCAAAACTGTAATATTCTAACATTAATAATAATTAATATTCTCTCTTATGAATGTTGTTCAAATAAGAGGATGTTGTATTTTAATACACATTTACCAAGACCATGTAAAATACAAAGCACCTATTTTATTTGCTGTTCTTCTGCCAAACACAGGTAATGATTAGTAAATAACTTTGAGCTGATGAACAAAGATAGGGGGTTACATCTTTAGAAAGCAATAGCAACCTCCTCAGAAATTTGATTTGGCTGTGGTTCAAAAAGCCAATGTAAACAGCCTAGACAACCATATTAAACACAGCTTATTCACACTTTTGGCTCACAGGAGTTGAAGAAACAGTGTTCAACAGTGTGTTTCTGCCTTCTCAGACACACACAGGCACATGCAGTGCCAATTGTTAAATATACAGCACAAGCCTCAGATGAGGCAGGGTCAGAGCATCTCTGAACCACAGACATCAACTGGGCAGGTATTTTACAGGCTGCCTAACACCTTCAGGACTTCGGGGAGCTGCAGAAACACTGCCAGCTGTTGCAGACTCCTGCATTGAACCAACAAAACAGCATCCAAAATACAACCTCAGCAACAGTACTGAACACTGGAAAAACTCCAGAGTTGAGCTGGACCATGACTCAGCTCCAGAGATGTGAGCTGGTGGCTGAGCATGGGACAAATAAATACTAGGTCACAGAAACCCAATTAAGAATGGAAAGTGGAACAGAGGCTCAAAGCTCAGTTGTTGCCTATGTAAACTAGGGCTGTATTTATTACTTGGGAATGAGGAAGAAGGTGGAAAGACTATTTCCATCACTTCAACAACAAGCAGAACAGGGAGCAGAATATTGAACTTGCAGGGTAAAGCAGGTGCAGGAGCATGGAGCAGAGGACACTCTAGTAGGCTGGAGTGCTCACAGAAATAGGGCAGGAATTAAAAATACAAAGCAAAGGACTCACTAGCTTATGCAAAGTGAGAGGGCAAAGCAAACAAACAAACAGCCGATGCTCATGCCATGAGAGTAAACAGTAAAGTCTGGAAGAGTTGCATGGCAAGATAAACTAAGAAAAGCCAGGCTTATATGACATTTTATGTCATAGTTTTTGAATGGTGACAATGACATTTAAAATAAAAGGTAGTTGTAGTCACAACTGTACATGCAAATGTAATACTTTGAGAAAAGCAGAGAACTTTTAAACAAGGGACATCTTAAGAAACAAAACTTGTGCATCTGACATGCCAATAATGTTACAGAGTTTAGGAGGTTGGAACATGATAAAATGAAAAGACATTGCCTGAAAAAATCATTCAGATAAATATAGAGGATTCAAAAATGTAGGAAAAAGAATTATAAAGGAAGGACTAGGAAAAAAAAACCCCACCATGGTCTCACAGATTTGAAAAGACAATAGCGTTCTTGGATCGAGTACTGCAACACCCAGTGTAATATACTAGAATCTCAGGAATGAAAAATAAAGGGAGATGCAAGTAGTAGTGGGAAAATATGATGAAGAATCGCATGCAATACAAAGATTAGGTAGGAACAAAGCTCCAAATCTGATAGACGTCAAAAAGCAGTGGCAAGATTTCTTTTCCACCCACTGCTACCACAAACAGTAATTGAAGCAAACAAACAAACAACCCCTTGTTCAATTATTCACGCCAGTTAATTTAGAGTTGTTTGTTTGCGGCAGGAGACCGAGATCTTTTGTTGATATAACTGAAATCATGCCAGTTAAAAGTTAAATCCTGCCTGCTAGACATAACTTGGGGTTTAGAGAATCATGTTACATGTCTCAGAGAAAACAACCAACCCAAACAGCCCTCAGAGATGCAATGGCTGGCGAGGGAAGTTCATATTATCTGCTGAACTTTCTTTCTGAATTCATGCTTCAGTTCTTGTTTCCACAATCCAGATCCTTCTATAGCCTCAAGATCTCATGTCCTCTGTAGTACAAGGACTGTAGCTTCTCCTAGCACTTTGACGTATAAATAATGTTTATTTTTTCATTTCCTCCATTGTAATTTAGTGTGGCCCTAAGTTACCATCATAACTTCTCTTTTCCTCCTCTCTTCTGTAGGTAGCTGTACACTGCATATGCTGCACACTGGCTAAAAATAAACATAATGTCAGAATTATATTCAATGCTGTCTTTGACTGAAGCACTATGCCTTGTCTTATCAAACACACTGAGTTCCTACTTCGTAATTTCCCATTTCTAGTTACTGACATCTGATGCATATCTGCTTTTTGCATTGCTATATGATTTGGAGAATACACCTCAGTTTTCTTGCAAGTTACTAAAAATAGCGAAGAATATCTGACTGTCTAGAAGAGACACCCCATTCTGGTGAAACCTCCCTGCAGACAAAAGAACAACTCTCATATTTTCATGATGGACTTGTTAGTGGGTGTGATTCACCATTTCCCCATTCCATCTTTATGCTAGTGTAATTAAGGCAATGGGGTTACATCAAGATAAAACTGAAGAGCATAATGCAAAGATGAGTCAGATCCCACATGCTACAAAATGTCAGAGGACCGTTTCACAGCAGGATGATGAGAATTTGGAACTTGCTTATCAGAAAATATGTGCTTCAAAGTGATTCCTGATCATTTTGGAATTGCCATTACAAAATCAGCATAGGTTTGCTTTTGGAACTTGCTTATCAGAAAACATGTGCTTCAAAGTGATTCCTGATCATTTTGGAATTGCCATTACAAAATCAGCATAGGTTTGCTTTTGGAACTTGCTTATCAGAAAACATGTGCTTCAAAGTGATTCCTGATCATTTTGGAATTGCCATTACAAAATCAGCATAGGTTTGCTTTTGGAACTTGCTTATCAGAAAACATGTGCTTCAAAGTGATTCCTGATCATTTTGGAATTGCCATTACAAAATCAGCATAGGCTTGTTCTATTGTTAGTCAGATCACAACTGGGGAGGAAACATGCCAATGCAAACCTCCTGAAAGATACTTCATATTTACTCTTGAACAATGATCTGGTCTTCCAGAAGGGAAAAAAAAAATTACAAGATTGACAATGGGCTACATTGTTCTTTGATGTTGCAGCATGGACAAATCACAGGTGTATTACGTAAATACCTGTCAAACTGACAATTAATATCAATTAGGCTTTAATCTGACATATTACATTGGGCGCAGCAAATGCAAAATCTGTTCAAAGTAGATCGTAGATATGTACCCTTCAATTAGACATGAGGGAGGAGGAAATTCTACTCTCTGGGAAAGCACAGAATTTAACTCCTGAACTGCTAGAGATCTCTGTGGGTGAAATTCACCCTTATGAAGATGGCCAGTCCAAAACTTTTTTGAGCCCTTGAAATTTCAAAAGCATTTAAGTGGCATTTAAGCAGTCAAGTCAGAAGGAGCTGTTCCACCTCTCTCTATATACACACAGACTCGAGTATGCAGTGTTTAGCAGCTTCTTTCTATGACACATAAATAGGCCAGAGTAGATGAAATAAGAGAGAGATCTCTCTGGATAAGATCTCCTGAAACAATCACTTTGGAGCTGGAAAGTAAGAGAGTATTCACAAAGCTACAGAGAAGATGAGAAAAGGCACTTTCATGGTGCATCTCAGAACTGGAAACAGGAGTAGAAAAACATACACATCTTCATTTACATGGAGAAGACCTACTGACACAGCTTCCCCAAACTTGCTATGTATGTGTGAAGAGCACCCCGCATGGCTGTGTTCAGTATACCTCTGTGAATTTTTTCAGGCTTTACAATATCAAACAGATCCCTAAAACACTACAATCGAAATGGTGATATGATAACTTCTTCTCAAAGTGAGAAACTGCAAATACATCACCAAAATTGAACCAAAAGTTTATGCTAGAATGGATTGTCCTGGGGTTAATGAGACAGAGCAGTAAAACACTCAGTAGACAGATTCTCAGCAAGATTCTCAAGCAAGCCACAACTGCTGTAATGACTTAATACATCCAAACCTCAAAAGAAAGCAGACATGACTACAATATTTTGTGGCATATGGAAAATACATAAATGAGGCTAAAACACAATACTTCTCCTCCTCCTAGAGAAAGCATCTAACCTGTGTAATAGCTTCGTTCATATACTATGCACTTACTTCCCTGTTTTGAATTAATATTCTAATTTCATTTATTTATTGCCTCCAAAAGAAGATGCTGACTTAATATTTACACAGTACTATTTTTTAATGCTGTGTAAAATTTTTCTTATCCATGGACTTTTCAGAGAGCTGGCTGTAAGAAAATACTCACACAACTTCTCATTAGTCCTAAAATATGCAGATAGAATTCTGTGTCTTGCCAGCCATCAACATAAGCTAAAATTTTCATTCATTTGACATCCTACCAGCAATGCCTCAAATTCATATGAGTTTTAGAAATGCAAACATTCGGCAGGATGCCTTTAAATCAGCAGGTATGCTTTGTAACAGAGATTTGGAAAAGAATTACACTTTTGAATAACTCTACTCTCATTTAATAAACATTAAACATAATCTCAATAATTTTAATCAGGGCTGAGCTAATGAATATTATTGAAAATATTCCCTTTTGTTTGAGAATGTAAGCACCTACTCTTCCATCCACTTATTTCATACTCTGAGATGATGCTACACATTGCTTTCTGAACCCAAACATGGGAATGACTTTCTATCATCTCAGAAGGAGCAAAAAGGAAAATATCAGGGAAATATATAATAGTTTTATTTCCAATTTAAAAGGACAAGAAAAAAAAAGGAATGTGTATCCCAGCAATTAACTGATAGTATTTATTAAATAAAAACTGGATTGAAAAAAATGAGTAAAATAAGAACTTCACACTTGAACAAGAAAGCCACTGCCATATAAGAATATGACACTCATATTTTCAGTTTTCTGTTTCTGCAACAGAGGCTAAATTCTGCTCCCTTTGCTTGTGTAATGAAGTACTGTTGACTTTGGTGACTTTCTTATGCGAAGGAAAGAAAGAAGAATCCAACAACTCCCAAGACTGCCTCTGGAGATGTTCAACTCATGCCACGGGTCACTCAAGCTCTGTCAAAACAATGACTGTCTATGTTAACCATGTTATGAATTCTTATTCCACTGCTTTAGGTAAATGCAGGCTTTCATTCACCTTTACAACAAGCCTTCTACTGCTGTCATACAGCAATAGGATTTTTGACAAAACATTCAGGAACAAGAAAATCCCTCTTCCTTCTTCAATTTGACATTCCTAACTTCCTTGTTGACTGTCAGTAAGGTAGAATACCTACTGAGATACTACTTTTTCTGCATTTTAGGATGTGGACTGGACCTCTAAAATATCCATACAGCTGCAAATGGAGCATGCCCGTGTCCCCCCTGAACTTTTGAACAGCACTGGAGTAATTCTTGGTATCACCTTTTGGAGACATCTGTCCCGCAGCCTTTGGAAAGCAGTGGGAGAAGCTTTTCATTTCACTCCGTATTTTCACAAAACATTTCAAGCTGCTGTCCTGACACGTCTGAGTGGAGCAGGAGGAGGCCTCTTGCCAGACAGCTACCCCATGGTATGCAGCTGCTTGCCGCTCCCTGCTCTGAGGCCACAATTACACAGTCAAGTGGCGACCGCTGCCAGTGCTGTGCATGACTCCCAGAGCACAGAGATCAATCTGAGGACAAGGAAGGAGAACCAGGCTATCACCGAGCTCTCTCATAAATTCATATGATTGAGGAAAAAGAAGAAAAAGGAACAGAGAAGAAAGAGAAAACAAAAAAAAAAAAAAAAAGAAAAAGGACTTTAATAGGACTTTAATGTCGTAAGAGTCTCTTTAAAATAAAAATCATGTTCAAATAGACAGTGGGTCACCTAACAGTCATCGGCATATATAAGAACAGTTCTAGTTAATCTCAGAGTCTCAGATCTGGCCAGACTGAAGCTAATGACCATATTTCAAGTGTGAGTAGTAGCAAGTATGTCTGTAGTATTCCCCAAATCCTTACTTTCTCAGAACCGTCATTATTTCTCTTTCTGCCTTCTGTCTCTCAGTATTATTTTCTAGTATAATGACTGCTGTTACTGATCAAAGTTACATTAACAAAAAAGCTAAGTCACAAATACTTTGTGACCTCTAGATGTTAAATGAGGAGAAGTTACAAGAGACTACACTATGAAAGCACTCTGACAGAAAGAAACCTGAAAAGGTAGATACATTTTTTAGAGCAATGTACGGCATCATCTGTTATTACTGCCTAGCTCCATGGCCAAAAAGTAACCTGAGGAGGGTTCATACCATATACTTCACATGAAATATGAGTACAAGTCTAGGTAATATCCACCCTTCCACTTCATGAAGAGTAGAAATTCTGGTATTGACAAAGGCTCTTGAGCCTTGCTTGTGAGCTGAGAATCCAAAGTAAATGACATTCCCAGGAAAAACCCACAACACAGGTCAGGCAGTCTGGCCTGCTGCTGTTTCCTCTCAGCTAGAGACATATGGCAGAGCCATGACTGTGGCTGAGGTATGCCATACATAGCCCTTGACAGTGACTCTGAGAGAGCCCCATGCAGGCCTGTCACAAGAAGGACAAGAGGGGATTTAATAAGCTTGGGGAGGAGAGGAAAGGGATTCTTCTGTGCAGAACAAATCATGGTCCACCTATCATCAATCTGCCAAAAATACAGCCAGATCCTTGGATCAACACTGTGATACTGCGTGGCCATTGGCCATTGTTACATTATCAGTACGTGACAACACAATGCAAGGACATGAACAACCCACTACACCCGACAGGTCTCACCTTAGTGTGAATTATTGCAGGTCTCACCTTAGTGTGAATTATTGCATTTATCTTACTTTTTTTGGCTGTAATCTCATATTTTGAGTCCATCAACCACTGTATCAAGCAGGAACTTAATTTTAAAACAGTTAATCAAAAACATCAACAGTCCAGAACAGATATTCTTTCATGTACCTTACCACAAACTATGACATATATACCAACTGGGTTATTTTGCAGATCTCTTCTATTTGGCTTATTTCAATCCTTTCTCCACAAGGTATTCATGATTTCATAGTTGATATTCCCAGTTTAATGAGAGAAAACTGCAAGAACTTCCCTTCCATGTTTTGAACAAGAGATGCTCCTGTTTCACTCAGGATTCCCCAAGAGCTGTAAGCACTGCTTCTACAGAGATCTGCTGCACCTAAAGGCAAGGTGGTCATCTTACT
Organism: Climacteris rufus; assembly: GCA_013398175.1. Classification (NCBI taxonomy): domain Eukaryota; kingdom Metazoa; phylum Chordata; class Aves; order Passeriformes; family Climacteridae; genus Climacteris; species Climacteris rufus. The sequence goes on along the minus strand of VZRZ01006169.1, from coordinate 615,917 downwards.
GAAAACCAAGCTGCATTTTCATTTGAGGTGTCTTTTCCTTCAAAGAACTCATCAGAGGATGAATTGTAACATTTTTAGCATCTAGTGCCAAGACTATTGATTTTCTTTCAGCTGACATAAACCAATCAAGCTATTATATAATTTTTGACTGTACAGATCTAAAGATGTTGGAGTTAAAGTAGTTAATGGATAGCCATCAACTAAGCTAAGCAGTGGTTACGAAAAATGCATCCTAACCCACATCAGTAGCTAAACTGAGATACATTCATCTAAACCACTTTCACATTAGAGAAAGCAATTGGAAAGGAAACATTGTTAAAGTTCTTATAATTAAGTTGCTTTTTAGCATATTTAAAATATACTAGGTAAGCAATCTTGGGTTACTTAACTGGTACCACCAGTTTAGACTATCACCTATTCTGTGGTTTTGCATGCATATCCCACATCCCTCCAAAGCTTTTAACCCATTACTAGTTATTATTTTGGAGGAATGTGATACATAAACTTTAACATGTCAGACACAGCGTTCAACACTTCTAACGATCTATTACCCTCATAATACTGAAGTCCCTGAGGAAGTTTGGCAGACGTCATTCAATCATCAAGCTATCATTACTATGTTCTAGCTTTAATCTAAAGTGACTAAGAGCTTTGTGCTTCTTAATTCATATTCTATCACTCTTAGGGGGAAAAAAAGGGTGGGGAGAATGGGTGGAAATAGTTCACCTTAACCGGCCTACAATTTGTCATATGTGGGGAACAGATTTTGGTTTTCCAAACTAGATTACTTTTCCTTGTTTTAGTTATAAATCTAAAGTTCTAATGATATCTCAGGAATTTAGTTACTATTCATCTAGAATAAGTTATGAGAAAAATAACAAATTATGGTAACAAAAAGGACTTCAAAAAGCAAGAGTTGTTGATCCAAACCTTCCCAATATAAGAAAAGGAAGTGCAAAGTTAACAGTTTGTGCACAAATGCATTTTTACTTATGACTCTGCCTTGCAGTACTGCCTATTTATTAGTATCTCATTTTCTGATGACCTGTCACAGGCAATTCAGAGGCACAAAATTATTAAGTACCAATATGGCTTTATGAATACCTCACTGTTTGGGAACTTTGCTGCCTCTGTGGAAGACAAGATTCAGACTGTTGGTTGTAGGCAATAATACAGTGATTCAGGACGTCTGTTTTCCAGAGTTCTAAATTTATCTGGGCCACTGTGGATGTGTATGAGTCGAGTTGCAATTCTGTGGCCTGGAACACATCCAATCCACAATGGAACTCCATTTCAAGACAGGTAAATGCCTAAACACAAAGACCCTTACGCCCTATGGCTTATACATAAGACACAAGCTTGGTGGGCACAAGGTGACCAACTTGAAATCAGCACATAGCAGGTGTGGCCACGAGGGATGATATGCAGATTTTGTGCAGCAGCTGAACAAGTACAACATCCATTAAAAGACATGGGAAATCTGGGTTCAGTTCCCTTAATTTCCCAGCCAACTTTGTGGTGGGCAACATTTTTTTCGTATCTAATTTATACAATTTTTTTCTTCTTTTTAGGTTTTTATGTTTTGTCCCATTCAATCAATACTGACAATAGGCCACTCCCTTCCCTCTTGTAGCATCCTTCTACCTATTGAAAGACTTATGCTTCTTCTCTGTACTTAAACATATCACTAACCACATCTCCCTTTAAAACCTATGTTTTCTAAACTTTCAACTGTTTTTGTTGCTTTTCCCTGAGTCAAACCCTACACCCTTCTGCGATGTGGTGTACAAAAACAGACACCATCCTGTTGTTGCAAAACCAGACACCATCCTGTGCCTTGCCAGGACTGAGGAGAAGGAACACTTCATGTTTTAGACACAATGTTCCTGTTCATCCGTTTCAGTAGGATACCTGCTTTTCCACAATACTTTGACAACATGGACAAGTTTTAGAAGGCGATCTCTTATGATCTCTCTAAACTGCTTACTGGAAAAAGGCTTTGTATCTCTTGTTTTTCGTGCTGTATGGCAGACTTGGAATCTCCTTCTTCAGTGCAGTAGTCTGCATGCATTCTCATTGAGTCATACCCTACTCATGTCAGACCATTTCCCCAATAGTCAAGATCACTTTGAACTCTGAGCCTTTCCTCCCAACTCGCTATCAGGTGACTTTCTGTCCTTGAAGGTTAAGATAATCTCATCTAATGCTGTTCACATTCAACAAATAAGCTGCCTGTCCCATCACTCTGAAAATACTGGAGACACTTCTGTAAAACCCCGTTTGAAACTTGTTTGTAGGTTGATACTCTACACAAAAGCAGAGTAATTGCTCAAATACTGTTTTGTATAGATCTATTTTAAGATAATACAACTTCTTCAGTAAATCCTCTTCCAATCTACACCCTCCCCTAATCACAAATGAGTCAGGATGCCACTTAGTCAATCAGAAAAACAGATTCTAGCCAAAAGACAGGATTTATTTTCTCTCAACGGAGAACATTCCTATGCAGGGTAGAAAGCTAAGTCAACAAAATAGTACAAAAGCCCAGCTCTTGCCCACAACTATCCTTTATGTGCAGACAATTGACACCAGGGTGTGATTCTTGGGAACGGCCTGCTGGATGTGGCTCCCAGCCAAGCCCAAGGAGGTACAAACACCGTTCACGCACCTCATCTTCCAGAGCAGCACACCAACAGGCAAGGCTTCACAGATCTGCTCCCTTCACCATGACTTCCTTTCAAACAACTGTCTCTCTTTGCTCCCCGAACAGTTATACCAGGGCTGCTATACATGAGACATACTTCTAAGAAAATAAGAAAATAATGCATTGTGTCGAAGATCTCTTCCCATGCCCATTGCAGATAATGAAGGGGTACACCTGACAGAGAAGTTCCCAAGGCCCTGCAAAGCTAGCTTTCATTTTTACATTGCAATCCAAATGAAAACAATAAGTCTGGCTGTGTGTTAAAGACAGCTTGAACTCTACCTGCAGCAATTGGAAAGGGTACGTTGCAAAGGAAAAAGAGAAATCTAAGCATAAGCTGCTTTCTAGCAGCAAAAAGCCATAAGGAACTTTGGAGTTTTACAGCTTCCAGTGCTCTTCATAATTACTTAATTAATTGGAAATTAGAGGTAATGGAGATCTGTTATTTAGCTTGTTTAAAGTCATGGAAAAGAAACTAAAAGAATGAGTTGGATTTTTTTTCCCTTAGGTTGATCAGTCTGAGGCAGGGTCTTTTAAGGTTGCTCCCAACACCCAGCCCCTTCCAAATATGGGGTTTTTTTTTGAGAAAACGTACTGATTTTCTATTTTCAAACCAATTAGAATGTGTTATAGGACTATATTATTTGGAGATGAGGCCTATCTGGAACCATAGAGAATTGATGCACATAGATTGTCATTTTACCCTTAAGAAAAATAATTTACATTTGACTACAACACCTCCTGTACATCCCTTCATCTGTCACGTTACCTTTGTCTGCTTTCATACCACAGGTTCTTTAGGATAAAGACATTATTTATTTTTGCTTTGTTTGGTGCCAAATATGTTGCTGGCACTTAAAATAAATAGCAGTAATACAGGCTTATTATCATGCAATTTAAGCCCTGGCAATCTACACTTGATCCAAGAAAGCCAGTTTTTTCCCTGACACTATCTGTGCTATCTGGGGAGGGATTGTGCTAATACCTTCCATGTGTGTGAAAACAGCCCTTGCTAAGAAGGTTTTCATGCTGGCTCTGAATATGATTTCACATACCCTGTTTCACACTGATGTAACTGTTTTCTTCAGTACAGTTGCACTTCATACAGAACCTTCTCCCAGTGACCCCCTGTGAGCCAGAGGGAAAATGTGAACCATTGTTTCTTGGGCCAATGTGAACAAACCTTATATGACTTTATTTTTAAACATTTTTTTTTTTTTTAATAACAGATGCTGCAGTTTTGTGATTACTTTCCAAACACTGGCTTCATATTTCCCCCGAGGTCTGAAGAAATTTGCAATTTTCTATTATTCTATTTCCTACCCAGTGCATTAGCAATTTAGGCAAATTTTGACTTCATGGTATTTAATTTAAACAACTGGAAATGGGTCTGTGTTATGTGGATTGTGCTCGAGCACAAACATATTTGCAAGAAAACAGGCTTTATAGTGCTTTCTGTGCCCTGCAGCCACAAAATCCTGAGACAGGAAATCACAGCACTGACCTGATGATCAAGCTACAGACAGCAGCATCAATGTGCCACAGACTTCTGGAATTCTGAGTGAAAGGCAAAGGCAATGAAAACACATAAAAAATCAAAAATCTGGCAAGTCAGTAGAAATTTGTCTCATGCCTCTCTGTCTACATGCTCATGTACAGCCACATACAGAAGTATCCTCTTCTATATGTAAACTAATAGGGATGATAAGAATACAAACAGGTTTCCAACTTCTCACAGAAAAAAAAAGCATTCTGAAATGATTCATACTACCTTGTGGCGTGGCAACATATTATGTACTAGCAGTATAAAGTGATACATGCTCTGAAGGGGCTTTGCTCACAAGAGAAGCTTCTTTTGGAGTCAGTTGCATACATTACATCACTCGTGGCCACATGTGAATGTTATTTGTGTATGTACTCTGAAACAAAATAAGGGGGAATAGACAAAGAGAGATTCCTCCCACACCCTGCATGCCAGAATCTCGTTTCCTATCCTCAGCTGGTGCTCAAGAGTCTGACTCCAGCAATAACAGTCCCCCACTGAGATTAAAGCATTGGCAAACACAGCTTATCTTGGTTAATGTATACTTAAGTTTTGTGTGTATTAGACATACATATCTTTACATATATAATGCACACACACATGTATATATTTATGTCTCTCTCTCCCTCTACTGATACACATATTGTGTTTATACACATTTACAAATATGATATGTAGGACATCTTTTGCAGAGAGTAAATAGTCCCTGTGTGAGAAAACACCAGTAGATGTGAGCCCAAGCAGATATGTCATTTGACTTCAGCAGCTGCCCCCTGCTCCTCTGCAACTCGATGGGCACAACTGCTCTCAGAGACCTCTGTCTTCCTTCCTCAGGGAATGCTGGGCTCCACTCCTGCTGCAGAGCTGTGGCTCACACCTGGCCAGTCACCAGTAGCGTCGTTCCTCCACCTCATATCAACTGTACCAAGACTGTCATAAAGCCTGAGGACTCAGAGACCCATGACAACCAAAGCAACAGATGATGTTTTTGTGGGATCATTGAGCAAATGTGCCTGAAGTGAGCAGGACAGACCCTGAAGATGTTGCTTACTGACTAGTTTGTTCAGCATTTCTTGAGGCATTGCAACATTTACCAGATTTCCCCATGGGGACAGTCATATTGGTAAATGTGGTTCACTTGATGATCCTCTTTAAGTTTAAATTAGTCTGGGCAGACATACTTAGCAAGGGAAAATAGGAAAGAAAGTGATCCAAATTTTGTGGCTCATAAACAAACACTTCTGTGGACTGTGACCAGTAGAAGATTTACTGGGACATAAACAGTGGTTACTTACTCCAGGGTAAAAGAAAAAAAAAATTTCTGAAATAAAGAATAGAACATACTGGCTAGCGAATGATAGCTCATTAGGAGTATAAAAATACAGGCATATATGGCTATACACTCCAGTTGCCAAAAATCAAGCTTTTTACTTCAGATTTATGTGACATCTCTTGATTACCAGAGTAAATTAATTTACCTGAAAACTAAATGGATCTGTACAATGTATGTATGCTGGTGCTTAGAAGATACAAACAACCCTGTAAGAACCTTCATACAAAGGAAATGCTAAAACTGCCAATACTTACTATTGCATCATTTTGGGGGGAAAAAAAAAAAGGTAAGGACGGGATGTCCACAAATAAAAGCTGTTATTTTAAATCTACTGAGAAACTCAGGTATAAATATATACCAGTGAGTCAGAAAGTGAGAGGGAAATAGGTGGAGCTTGATCATGCCCTGTTTTAGGTGGATACAAATGTGGTGGGAGAAGGGAAGTTAAAGCCTTTAAGTGCCTTAAATTCCAAGACCAAGATGCAGACCCATAAAGTAGTAAGCCAAAGAAACCATGCTAACATATCTGCTGGAAAGAGAAAGAGCATACAGCAAAAGTACTCCTATGCTAGGATCAGCAAAGGTGGAAAAGTTGTGAAAGATACACGTGCAAAAAGGAAATAGGTACAGATAAAGGAAAAAAAGAGATTATGGCAAAGAATTTCTCTTTAACATCAACGACTGCTATCCAAGTCTATAAAACAGCTGGGGTTCCTCTGACTTTACAATACTTAATGCAATTTATTTGGGGGTAAATATCTGCACATGAAGCACTGCTATGAAAAACAGCAAAAAATTTTGGTAGGTGAAATGCCTACATACACCATACATATATACATGCATAATATATTTTTGTAAGAAGCAGCCACGTAGTCTGAGAACATTTAACATGAATAGCATCAGATGTACTGGTACAGAACAAGAAAAGGAGAAGAGGGGGAACCTCAAGCCCAAGCCTATCAATCTCCTGAAATGGTTTCTTCTTAGCAGATGGTCACTGTGCTCCCAGTTTCTTTAGATGTTCCCCTAGGCTCAGCCACTAAGTGAAGCATCATTTTGGTCCAACAACCATTTCATCCTGGCAACAGTATGTTCACTTCAAAGGATATGTGTTGGCTTAAGCACAGTCCAAAGTTCACTTTTCAGAATGAATCTTGGGAATGAAACCTGTGTTTCTAACAGTAGTCCTCATGAGTCATGAAACTTTTCAAAAACCTTTTCAACATAATGCATATAACTATGATCTTATTTTCTGTGGTGGACTTAGTAGTATTAGGCTAATGGTTGGACTGGATGATGTTAAGGGTCCTTTCCAACCCAAATGGTCTTATAATTCTACTTGGGACATTCAGGACAGATTTTCTGACAGTGTAACCTGAGCAGCTCCCTGACTAATATGACTTCCTATGATAAGCACCAGCAGAGATACCTTACCTTCATCCAGTGCCTGGATTTATTTTCTTCCCCCTTGTTACACAATAGATTTTCTCCACTAGTCTGCAAAAGTGAACAACTATTGCAAAACTTTGCAATTCATGATTTTTCAGTATGCTTATGATGCCACCTCAAGATGGCTGGGAAATGGTTCTGGGAAAACGGATCCTTTATCTGTAAGTCTCAGTTCTACTCAACCTTGCTGCTTACAAGTAAAGCATAGCCTTAATTTTCATTCTTGAAATTTGTGTGGCCTCTTGAACAGAACATCAGGCTGAAAATGCATTCTGTAAACTGGCAATCTGAGACTATTAGCACATTTAGAGAAATAATTGAAGTAAAGCACTAAGGGCCAGCAGGGATGGAAATTGTCTATCCTTTAAATATATCTTAGTGACAAAAGTGAAATATGTGAAAAACATCGAATGCTACTTCTTCAGTGCAGTCTAGCCATATGAAAGGGAACTTTCAATTTTACAATGGGCTTTGTGCCACCAGAGATATGATAGAAAGGAGTGGGAGGGAGAAATGAAGCTTAGCTAACTAATGAGTTGGACTAGTCACTGTTTTTGGCTGGAAAGCTGTTGCTCAGTTAAATATAGCAGTTATTCTCCTGGCAGTGCAGAGATGAACACCTCATGAAATGTATTAGTGACATTCCTCTGGTTTGATTTCTCACGATCTGTAAAATTTTAAAACTGATCCTAATTCCCAGATCTTAGTTTCTGTGCCAGATTCACCAGACAGGAAAATATTAATCTGATGGGAATTTTCAAGGAATTTTCTACATCTAGATATGCTGAGAACACGTTCCTCCAAAATCAAGTAATAGCTATACTACTCTCCTCCTTGCTTTCAAAACCACTTTTAACTTCTGCAAGTCTACAATGCCTGTACCACTCAGCTTCCAATGGCTTTTGGAGAACAGAAGTGGAGGAAAATCTATTCCATTTATTTTCATTAACCCAGTTCTGCTTGGTGCTCAATCCAGCACTGGAAAAACACTGCCTTCACAGAAACGAGCACTGCAACTCCCTGAAGAGTCCATCTGAATCCTGCCTGCGACTTTGTGTCATTGCTTTGACTGTCACTTTGCTGGGCTTGCTTTACACCAGGGAGAAATTAAAAGATGCAGTGGGAGGGTGTAGCTCAGCATGTATCTCTGCAGGCCAGGACTTCAAGACAAGTACTCACAGGACATGTAGGACAAGGTAGACGCAACACAACATAACTGAATAACAGAGGAACAAACTGAGCTCTCACTTCTGTGCTCAGAATCCATTTCAGAAAGTGTGAAAAGCAAATGACTATGGCAATAGCTGTGGCAATGTCTGTCATCCCATGGCTACTTTGGAGCCCACATACACCAGTTTGATTTTTCTACATCATACAAAAGGAGAAAAAAATATAAATTGTGATTAATGTGGAAGAAACTGATATCTGAGCTCTTACGAGGACAGAACATCCAATACAACCAAGTGACATTCTAACATTTGTGCAGCTGGGAGGAGGCATAAAATGTTTAATGACAAGATTCACAAAGCTTGCTCAGTCTGTGGATATTTTCCAGGAAGAGAAGCTCTGAATGGGCTGTGTCAACAAAGCTGTCCCAAATCCTTATGCTTGCCTTTAAAACTGCACTGAAAAAACAAGTCAAAGGATGTACAGCAACTAATACCAGTTAAAGATCCTCAGATCTCTTCAAACCTTGATTGCACCTTGCTCATTTATATATAAGGTGATACTTAAATACTGAAGTCCATATAATATTGAATTGATACAGAGTGGTAGCCAGACTGACTTTCAAGTCAAATATGCCTATCTGAAAACAATACTAAACTAAACTAGCTATAGAACTAGCTAAAGGTTAATACTGATAACAACATTTTGCCTCCTCAAGGCAGACATGATGTTATAAATGTAAAATTTCCAAGTTTTGTGGGGTGTGGGGGATTCCTTAAAACTGACGCATCCCTTCCCCTGGGCATTGTCAAATCTCAAACTGAACTGGGAAGCTAACACTTCTCTTCCTACACTAGACAGACTCAAAAGAGAGAAGATTCTGCTGGAAACATCTATGTTAAGCTCTGCCAAGAAAGTGTGTTTTCTCAACAAGAAATGACTCTCTGTATTTGCTTTGTCTCAGACATATAAACAAATTATTAACTTGACTATTTCACATTTTGGACATGGCACTAGTCACAGCTTTGATAATGAAACTCCTTCCCACTTTGCAGCTTATAGTTTGAGGAGGCCCACGAAATGCATAATAAAATACTTGAGAGCCCATTGAGGGAAATCAGCACAACAAATACCTGGAGGAAAGATTATAATCTATTTCCTTTCCACAGAGTCAACAAGACTAAAGACTGCCCACTTGATTGTGTCCCTTTTCTCAGGGCGAGTCAGAGATGCAAGTCAAAGTGACTTGCTTGACAGAAAACACAGGAAGAAGAAGAAAAAAAAAAAGCTTGAATTTGCAGTCTGGATGGGTCATGCCTGGTGGCAGATGTGGTGGGCTGTGGTACACGGCATTTCTTGCTGTCCAGGTTTGCATGTGTTGAGTCTAAGTGCCCGGAGTCTGGACCTTTTTCTGAGCAAGCCAAATTACCCTTAGCCACATAACCACACCGCCCCATGTGTGACCTCTCCTCCTAGACCTGGAAGGACCCACCCTCTCCGTGAAAGACAGTTAATTGCATCTCCATGATAATTTAGCCCAAAGACTGCTAGTAAGTAGAGGCCATCAACTGTGTTGAAGTATGACTTCTGCTTTTTGTGTTCCAGATTACTATCCACCAAGGATTTCCTAATGCTGTTGGACTCTAGCCCACATATGCAAAGATAATCTGAAGTGTTAAATGAGATGCTGAGTTGTAGCTCTAGCTATGGCCAATGCAGATTATTTCCACTGAGGAAACCACCTTATTTCTTAATTGCAGGGAGGTGTTTTACTTGCTCATTTTACAGCCAGTGTTTGCATTGCACATGGAGATAGCTGTGAACTCTGAAGTGTAAAGTGAGAATTAAAAGTTTTCAAGACTGCAAAGAGCACAGTAATTTAATAAAAACTTGTTTACGAAGCCAAGCATAATGGATGTTACATTACACCAATCTTAGATCAAGAGCTTAGGACAGAAAACACAGAGAGAACTTTAAAGTCACAAAAAGCTTTTTAAGTTGAAAATTTTGCTGAAGTGACAAATATTGTCTTGTTTTTCCAAAGAAAAGCTTCTATTTTGCAACTTCTGTTTTGGAGAACTATTAACACTTTCACCTCAAAATGCAAGTAACCTGCACACTAAAAATCTTCAGTTTAATCTGAAAGTGTACAGTGGCTTGTCTGCAAGGATGTCACAAATGCTGTCTGCAGAGATGTCACATTTCTTCAGCCCCATGTCAGAACTGTCACTGAATATGTGTAAAATTTTGTACTAGTACTGTTTTGAATTGACTAAGTAAAATTTGTTATTCTCAGGTCATAACATCCACAAATAAAAACCCAGCATTTTATACGAAGAAAATTGAATAAGGAAATCAACAGAAAACACCTCTTAGTTACCACCTCAGCCGCTATTGAAGACAATTGTGTTTGGGCAAGGTTACTTGCAGTAAATACACTACTTTTCTTTATCATGTCAACCATGGCTGTCAGTCAGTGTTAGCTGATTTGGAAAACTGAGGTCACTTCTGAGATGCTTATATTAGGAACCTTTGAACTGGGTATGACTGGTGAAATAAAATACTTGTTTTCCAAAGGATGAACATTTACAGCTAAAGTAAGCCTTCCCTCAGTGTCTCTGTCTTTCCACTGCTCCTGGCTGCGGAGGTGTATTTATACCACAACGCTGCTGAACTGCAGACCTTTTCACAGCGCTCCAGCTTTGCTGGCAAGCATTTCAACCCTGCGGGCCAAGACACCGGCCATCCCTTCCCTCCTCTGTGAGTAACGCTGGAGGGGATGCCTCACTCACAAATTCTACCCTGAAGCAGGACTAAAGATCCCAGGGAACCGCCTGCAGCTCTGAGGTCCAGTGTCCCTCTGAGCCTTTACTCTAACAGTAGTATGATTACTGTCAGCTACTAATGTGAAACTGATTTTAGGAGTGAATTTAGCATGGAATCACTGGGGTGTTTTTTCTTCAAAGCTGACTTCTGATTGGTCACAGCAAATAAGTGGAAGCATCTGAGTGGCAATGGAGCTACAGCACTAGGCCTTCTAATTGCAGCATTTCATCAGAAAAGAAGCAGATGGAAAGAGGCTCAAACCAACAGGACAGGATGGAGTGTTTGTGTGCATATGTGCGCGCGTGTGTTTCTTTAAATTACCGAAACAAAAGAAAATCATTATAAGTGCATTTCCCATTCTTACCCTCCCCAGACTTAGGGTGGGATTACCATTCCCTCTCCTTGCAGTTACCCCACTGAAAACCCTCACTGAAGGGCATACAGGATTTTACTGAAAGCATCCACTCTCCAGGAAGTAGGACCCTTTATGTAAAAACACACCATGCAAATGAGACCTGGGCTCCACTGAAGGCTGTGGTCAGGATTTCAGCCTCCACCTGACCGATCATTTCCATACTTTATCTCTTCGGCCACTCTGTGCTGCAAGATGGTATACAATAGGCACCAGCAACACAGTACATGAAAATCAATTTCACCTGAAGAACAAATGGTCCCATTTGTGGTGTGTGTCAAGTGTTAAGAGATCCGTTTCACAGCCCACAACTTACAACCACTTCAATTCAACACATTTTCCTCAGAGGACATACACCATTCGTAAGGCTACCCTCTCATTCTCCACTAACAATAGTTCCTAAGGCTGTCATTTCACTAACCTTTTAGTGTGCTGCCTTGGCAGACAATTACAAGCAGGAAGGGTGGGATGTACTTAATTTGGAGATGCCCATGTCCAAATACCTGTGTAGCCAGGATATTTGTTATAACTAATACCATCATCAAAAACTCCCAAGATCTTCTCTGCTACAACACAGATGTCAATTACTTTGCTGTTTTTGAGCATAACACCTAGGAAACCGGGCAGGAAACTCAATAATAGCAATTATGATATCTTCACCACTCACAAATATCTGTTGTTACTTGTAATTTCTACTGCTGAAGCCATAGCTACCTAGCATCTTTTTTAATGTCCCATTCATTAGCAATACCCATAAACAGAGGTATTTATTTTTAATAGTGCTCTCTGCTAAAATTACCTTATAAAATTCTTCAGTTTTTACAATAACAGTCCCTAGTGCTTTGTTTTACAGAAGTGTTAGGATAGTGCTCTGGGCAATTACTCAATAGTATTGGAGTACAAGAGTTGTTAACCTATGGCTCTGAATCAGCAAAGCTGTAAATATACCCTAACACATTATTTAATTAAAAGAATGGTAAACTTCCAAACATCTGTGTTTCTTCAGATAACCTTCTACAAATACACCCAAACAGGGACTTTGGAGATGGGTAATAAAAACATGTGTCGGGGTAAAGAACCAAATAGGAATATTCACAACTGTTCCTGATTCTGTCAGGGGAAAAAGGTTTCCTTCAATAAAAACCAAAAGATTTTTTTTTTCTTTCTGTGTAGTAAATAGCAGTTTTTTATAGGTGCTTTCAGTCTACTCTGAAGCTGTGTGAAATACCTTGTCAAACAAATCTGAGAAAGTACCACTTTGGCTGTGAAGTTCTGTCATTTTCTGTTTTGTAATCTTGTCCCTGGCTAAGCACAAGAAACTGTACAAGATACAGCCTTTGTAGCTCTTAAGAGAGTGTAAGAAACACTTTCCAAAAGGCACTAGTTGCGTTCTCATGAACCCCCTTTTCCCTCTTTTATGACTCCTCAGCAACTCAACTGGTTGCAGACTGTAGAGCTGTCCCTCCAGCTGGTGTTTGCCTCATGACAGAGTTGCACATGGATTACAACTCCCAGCAGTCACTGAGCACTGTTTAAATGGGATTTAAACAGAGAAGAAAGAGAGAGAAAGCACATGTATGTGTACGACACATGCATCTCATCAAGACTGAACACCAAATCAAGTTCACTTACTTACCAATATCTGGGGGGGGAAAAAAAAAGAACACCAAGAAGTTGGACTCTTTCCCCTTCTTTTGCCACTAGAGTACTTCCAGGCATATGCTTTTTCGTTTTTGTTCTGGGTAATCACAATGTGGGATTCTTGGAGACATTTTTAAAAGGCATCTCCTAGAATAACGTTAAGTTCTGTTTCTACAAAAAGAAGACACTTGCATGTTCAGCCAGCTGGGCAGCAAAAGCAGAGAGCAGTATAGGTGCTGGGTAGTAGCAGAAGTGGCAATTAGTGTTCTGGGGCAAGAGTCTCATATTTCTTTTGTGAAAAAAAGCGCATTAAGTTAAATAGAAGTATTTTAGCTCTGAAGAGATGTAACAGTAAAAATGCAATGTCTAAATACATCTAAAGATGAGTGATAAAAGATGATTGGGGGGAAAGAGGAAGGAAAATAGTGGAATGACTAATGATGAAGGAAAATGGATGATTAGATGATCAAAATGCAGAGAATTAAGTGTAAAGCTAGGGAGAATTATAAAGCATGAAGACAATGTATATCAATAGAAAGTTATAAGTCACCCAGTGCACACGCACACGATGAAAAGAAACCGGACAGGAGAAAAGCCCCAGCCCTCCAAAAATACTGTACAGTCTCGACATGACATCGCCATTAGCAGAAATAAGCTGATACCTGAGCTTTCACTCAAGTAATTTTATAATAATAAACTTCCCTTGTAAAGCACCTTTTCTTGTAGAAGTATAGGAAGGTCACAGTGTAAATGAAAATGAGTTCCTAAACTCTCCGCACAAAACTTTCTGAGTTTGTAGCATGAGAAATTGTATATAATTCACTCACAGGTCACAGCAAATTAATGACAAATTGATCCTTAATACTGGATTTTCAATTTTTAGTAGAAAAACTAGGTGTATTTGGGTCTATTAGGTACTCTATGTAGAAACTGGGGAACCAGAGGCTGCAGAGAAGCACCACGGAAAGGGACCTGAGTGTCCTGGTCTATGACAAGTTCAACATGAGCCAGCATGAGCCAGCCAGGAGGGCCAACACGGTCCTGGGGGGCATCAGGCACAGCGTTGCCAGCCTGGCATGGGAGGGAATTGTCCTGCTCTGCTCTGCACTGGGGCTGCCTCACTTTGAGTGCTGGGGGCATTTTTGGATGCCACAGTACAAGAAAGATGTAAAACTATTAGAGAGCACCCAAAGGAGGGCAACAAAGATGGTGAAGGGCCTTGAGGGGGAGCCATATGAGGAGTGGCTGAGGTCATTTGGTCTGTTCAGCCTGGAGAAGAAGAGACTGAGGGGAGACCTCATTGTGATCTACAGCTTCCTCATGATGGGAAGAGGAAGGAGCAGGCACTGATCTCTTCTCTGTGGTGACCACTGACAGAACCAAAGGGAATGGTCTGAAGTTGCGTCAGAGGAGGTTTAGGTTGGATATCAGGAAAAGGTTCTTCACCCAGAGGGTGGTTGGGCACTGGAACAGGATCCCCAGGGAAGTGCTCACAGCCGCAGCCTGACAGAGTTCAAGAAGCATTTGGGCAATGCTGTTGGGCACGTGGTATGACTCTTGAGGTTGTCCTATACAGGAGATGGACTTTGATGATCCTTGTGGATCCCTCCCAACTCAGGGTATACTATGATTCTGTTCTATGATTCTAACTGCATCTTTTGAAAGAAGAAAAAGACAGGTACTATAAAATCCATATAAGGGCTAGATGAAACCACATTTACCGCCTATAATGTTTCCAGCATTTTGAATCTAAAATTTGTCTTACTAAAGTATGCCACCAGGACTGTTGGTGAAGATACCTTGCAACTGCTGAAAATATGGTTTGAAATTTATAGTAACAGTTACCAGTATAACACTTGTATGATACAGCCAACAAGCCACTACGTCACAACATTTTTTCCACATGAAGAATAAATTTGTAAAATTGGCTAATGAGCTGATAGTGGAGACTGGGGTGCCAGATATTCTCATTTTCTTTGGATCTTCCTTTAACTGCAGGAACATGAGAGCTTTATATTTAAAAAATGTGTCAGTACAAATATGTGAGTTTACAGTTGCAGATCATTAATTTGAAACACTAATGAAAAGAAAGAAGTGCCTAAAATTTCAGAACAGACTTCCATTGATCCACCAAAGAGTGGAAAGTACTAATAAAAATACTGTTAAACATTTAAAGATGGTATCCAAAGAATTTCCAGTAAGAGGACGAGCTCCTTGGGTCTCAGGGCACTGAAAAGCTGTCTTGTTACCCAGACACTGATCTAGGTTTGGTATGCTTCCTTCAGCTTTTGCATGCAGGTGGAAGTCTGCATTTATGGGTCAGAATCTTAACAGATGTAATAGTTTCACACGCATGTTTCTCTAAAATTTTTACAAAGATACAATGGTGATTATTACAGTCTGTGTCTAAAAACATCTGCCATCAACAAGGATCTTCCACGGAAATGTAAATCAGAACCAAAATAAATTTTCCTGCACAAAATGTTCATAATTCAAGGCCATGCTGCACATTACTGAACCAGCTAATAACATGAAGTCATACGGCTACCATAACAAACAGGTTTTTATATGAGCTAATTTACCCTGCTTTTGCTGCACTGAAGCATTTCACACTCTTGTGACTAGATTTTTCTCCTTTGCTCAGCCTAAATCATCAGGTCAAGTTGTACATGCCCACAGTACATGATATGGAGCACAAATAAGGAGAGATACAGTGCAGTGCCAGAAGACAACAACACACAACTGCGGTCATCAAGATGCACAAAAAGTCATACATCACTAGTTTAGTGATTTTTGAGGGCAATAAGAGAGTTTTCAGGAGAGATATGAGGGTACAGAAAATGGAATCTGCTTTCTTCGAAGCAGCAGTCAATGGGATGTTTTTGTAGACGGGCAACAAAGAAGCAACACAACAGGATGCTTGTAAGCTCCCTCTCCACAAAGCACCACCGTTTTAGGCAAAATCAAAATTAATTTGGGGTATGAGAACAAACCAAAGCAAAACACTCTATGGGACAGGAGGAAATGATTTTGTCAGCATGCCTGGAACTTGGTTTTGGAGGGAGCCATTTCTGTATCTATGCCTAAGGCCATGAGAATATGCAAGGCCACTTCATATTCAACAATATGATACTCAGTGGGATCAATTTAGTTCAGGTCCACATGAGGTCTATCAGGCTCAAGGCCCCACAGATTCCATTCTTTTGAAGAAGCCTACATTTGCAGCTGAAATATACTCAATTTGACACAAAAGCAACAGAGGAAAACTTTATCAAAAAGGGTATTATTCCTTTTCACAGTGCTAGGCTTAACCGTACAAGGTTTCTGGAAATGTTTAATAGAACAAAAGTATGTGAAAAAAAGAAAAATGAAAAAGCTGCAGGTACAGCTGATGTAAATGTTTGAGTTGCCCTTTTTTATTTTATTTTTTTTTAAATAATAATAATTTTTATATTGCCTAAATCCCTAAAGTCAGTGTCTGGACTCTGCCTGGAGGCTTCCCAAAAATCACTGGTTGTCAACACCCTTTTCACAGAAATAACCTGTTTACCTCCACCAATGCATTGTCAAGTCATCTCTTCCCATTAGCATTACAGTATAAATTAGTTTCCTTACAGAAATGTATAACTCTCCCTTTCCTGATTCAGGAATTTCTCTAATATCGAAAGTCTATGTTAAAATAATTTACACCAATAGAATGCTTTTCTTCAAAGTACATCTCTAGAGAGATCACTGTAATTGGTTAAATGGTATTTATAATAAGAAGGTAAAAAATTCATGAGTTGATAGCAACGAATAAGAAGGAAATGCAAAAAATTCTAATTGGATATTCATTCACTTTGAACCCCGATCCAAAGTGAACATTTTCCTGTAGAGGAACTAGATATAAAGTTCCTTACTCTGCCGCAAGAATCTACTCATGGCTTTTGGAAGTGACACACAGGTGTGAACTACTGGAGCATGCCAATCTGCTGAACTATCTTTGAGAGGTTACACAGGAACCCTGAGGAAGCCTTCACATCACCCAGTGTTTGAGGGCATTCTGGATATACTATGCTTTTTGAAGTTTTGTTCTGCAAACAGTGTCTCACTGACTTCTCGGCAGCTAGAAAAGATATTGGGGGACAACCCAACTCCTGCAGGCTTTACAGAAAAAAAGATAGCCAGCAATAAGGGAGAAACTGGTATACAAATCAACAAGGCACTTACACCTCATGCATTTAGCTCTTTCTGTCTCTAGCCATCATTGGCATTCATTGGTGTGTGGAAAAAGAGTTATTGATTACCTTCCTCTGATCACTGCACATGCCCCTTCCTCTTTCCATGATAAACAGGACAATCCATGGGAGTTCCAGCCAAAAGCAACAGTGACTCCAACCACTTTGTCACGTTTCTATATCATCCCTTTCAGCTCAAAGTCTTGGTAAGTCTTAAGTAGTCTGTATGTCCATGCAAAAAATGCCCATTTGATGAACTCTGGTATAGAATGCTGATCCTCACAAAACTCACAGCAAGTACACAAGCTGTCACGTACCTGCACGTCTAAAGGGTTATCCCCAGAAATTTTCCACCCAGCAAGCAGGGCCCTGAAACCTGCTTTTTCTGAAAGGATATCACAGCTGAAAGAGCTGCAGGATGCAGTTGTTTGCATCCAGGGTATTCTCAGTCACAGCAAACTGTGTTATCAAGGGTATCAAAGATAATTGTCCAGGCATTACTCTGGAGTAGGAAATCCTTCACAAAGCCATATTTAAGAGCTTAATGAAGTCAATCCTGTTTTGCTTTTTTTTTTTTTTTTAAATTCCATCCAGCAGTTAAGCCAAAGTAGAACTCTTTGTGGTTGCTAATACTAGAAGGCAAAATTAAGAATACTTCTTGTGAGCTTTCCAGCACACAAACTGCATGTCATCCATCACCAACTCCCTTTGGCTGTTCTTCAAGTGCTCATAAGTCTTTGCTGCTGTGGATCTCTATTGTGGTGAATAACGCACCTTCCTGTGTTTTTAGTTTTACTCTTGTGTCCACTTTCCCCTTGTATTCATTACACCACACAGCTATTGAATTATTTTAGAGGTGGGTGGCTTAACTATGGGCTAGTCATTCTAATAGTGAAAACTTTTTTTTGTAATACCTGAGCTATCTGACTCTGGGGATTCACTTCATCAGTCAAGATTAATTTTAGCCTTTATTTTAAGCCCAGAAACTGTCCAGAAGGCATCTAACAAATATGTAAAATACAGAGATAATACCAATAAGCACCTTGGGGAGGAGACACAGAAAGAAAGGTCAGGAAAAACACCTAAATAATACTTTGGATATTCATCTGCAAGCCCTTTCAGCCAACTATGTGCAAGATAAAAGACTGTGGCAATTTTATAGGATTAGCACTACAGAAGAATGGTTTTGAGTGAGGAGCAAATATCACAATGTGTGATCAGTGGTGACACTGCAGTATAAGAAGAGGCCCTAGTAGGTTTTGCTTCGTAGCTATGAAAACAGTGGATGGAGCAAACTTGGCCCTACCTGAGCTTTTCCTAAAACCTCACATTTCCTCTGTTTCCAGTTTCACCTTCATAACCCATTTTTTAATCTCCACCAACACATGGAAACAGAAACTTGGATCAAGAGGAAAATGCTGCCAAAGATTAGAGGTTTGGAAATTTACAACTGTTATCTAAGGAAAAGCTATAGTGGCAGCCAATTGCTTTACTCAGAAGTCTTTGTTATTGTAAAGAAGTTTCAATACCTGGTTTTGCTTTCAAAATCAGAAGGTAGAAGTGTAGTATTTTATGGGTCAAACAGAATTAAAAATAAGAACAAAAGCAATTTGACTCCTAATCACCCAATCTGGACATTTCAAAAACTAAAGTCTGCAAGCACTAACTCGGTAAGAGACGTAGTGAATTATAAACATGATCTTGTCACAGTAAAAAAAAACAGGCAGGTGTCCTATTTTAAATCATATTTTTTTTCTTTCATTATTGTTATTACCCTTATGGCTAATCAATACAAAGCATGATTGCAAAGTAGTACCAGTTCAGCAATTTGGAGGAAGTAAAAAAAAAAAAAAAAAGAGTGCTTTCAAAAATTACAGAACAGTGTTCCAAAAAGAAAAACTGATTTAAAAACTAATTTCTGTTCAGCAGTCGAGTGGTCTGTTTTTAATTTCAATGGCTATCTGTAGCACCAAGGTTTCTGTGTCATTGCAGAAAAGCTGAGGAGAAATGGTGCTGTCTTACTCTGTTCCTAACCACAACCTGGTAGATAGAGTCTGAAGTCACAAGGCAGCTGAGAGCTCTATGAAGACTATTAAAATGCACTGGCAAAGCTGTAAGGAAGAAATTCAAGCGAGGCCAGGTTAGAGATTTCAAAGGGATGAGTGACTGATCCTGTTTCATGTTATGCCAGACAATGCTAATAGTTTAAACACTAGCTCTGTCAAATAAGAAATAGATATATTATCGTCTGTGACTTATTAAAATTGACTTCACCTACGCACCTTTAGACTTTTCTGACTGAACAAAAAAAAAAAAAAATCAAGAAAAAAAGTCTCACTAGAGAGGCATGCACTCTTAATCTATTACTAATGTCTTCTTGAATCCTGTTAATATTTTTCATATTGTCTGCTTTGGTGAGCTCAGAGACTATATGTGAGGAATGAGCAAAAATTCCAGCTGATCCTAGGCATAAAGCTCTTAATGTTTAAATCTCTCCTGCCCTGCAGATAATTACTGTCTCCTGTTTCACCCATCCAGCTAGGACATCAGACAATTTGGGGAGCATCCAAGATGGGCATGAAGAATCTTTTCCTGGTTCATGACAAATACTGTAGATGTTTATGACACAGAGAGAATTCTTCATGGGTTTTATTCAGCAAAAACACTTCTCCCTCCTTCCCCCCCACCCGGCCTCATTTTTTAAAGGTTGTTTATATCTACAAGGCTCAATTTCCCCTCCTATTCAACCATACAAGCTCTTCTTAAACACAAGGGAAGTATTAAGGATACTAAAAAATAATTAACAACATGAAAGATTTTTAAGTTCTGATACGGTCAGAATCATTGCTACAGGTTTTTCTGGAATACAAAGATGAGACAAGAAGATATGGAAGGCGATCAAGCACTCCTCAACATCATCATCACCATCACAGGATAGCAATAATAGCAAAGGTCCCACCTCTTCATGCCTCGAACATCGAGTTGTTAATTTACAAATGACAGCTCTAAAGGTGATAGAGGGGAAAGGTGAAGGTTTATTTTTT
The DNA here is from genome assembly GCA_013398175.1 of Climacteris rufus. Taxonomy (NCBI): domain Eukaryota; kingdom Metazoa; phylum Chordata; class Aves; order Passeriformes; family Climacteridae; genus Climacteris; species Climacteris rufus. The sequence goes on along the minus strand of VZRZ01006169.1, from coordinate 595,581 downwards.
TAAACAGCCACTTCCAAACCTCTACTTCCTTTCAGCCATTCGCCCTTTTGAGAGAAATTGCAAAATGGTGAAGGACAGAGATAAGAGTCTGCATAAATCTTCTTGCGGACTTTTTGGGGGAGATGGAAGACCTCCAGGACCAAACTAAAAGAAAGCCTGGCTCCCCCAGGAAAGCTCCTTCCCTCCAAATGAAGCTTTCTTTAGAAAAACTGAAGAGTCAATTCTGAGTTTTGTGGTTTGGTGTTTGTTTTGGTTTTTTTTTTTTTTTGAGCAGAATATTTTTTGACTTTTTTTTTCCATAGGTAAAGTTAAAACATTCCACATTTTCAAGGGGAAAAAACTTCAGATAACTAAAGAAATAAAATAATTGATAGACAGACACCTATTGTCATTTTTGCACCATGAAATCCTGAAAAATCACGAAATAAAAGTTTTTGAAGACAAACTCCCATGCCCTCCTCCTTCCTCAAAACTTGCTATGCCTTTGTGCATTTCTCCTAACCTGGTACAAATGGCCCGTTCACACTGGCCTGGAGTGTCCTTCAGAGGGACAACTGAACTCGCTCATCTCCAGCAGCAAGAAAGTAACAATGATAAATATTTTGCAAGAGGTGGCATAGGATTTTGAGAATCAGTGGCTTGAAGTACTACCTTTCAAGCAGAAGAATATTAGGTGCCATGGCATACCCAGGCTGGAGACACCTGCTTCCAGAGAAAACCACTGACTGGAGGGTTCCATGCTGAAAAGGCCGATATCAAGGCATCTGCTGACCCAAACGCAGCAGAAACTCCTTTTACCACCACTACAACCATCTCATGGCTTCTCAGATGAAACACATGAACACTCTGGGGCTGTCATCTTCCTTTGTACACCCACTCACTCATAAAATAAAATACAAACAGCTGAAGGTAAGCAAGCTCTGGCTAAGGCTGGAGAAATTAGACATGAGTCTAGCCCTTAATTCCAGATTTGCTGAAGGAAACCTTACCTCTGTGTCATATCCTCTGTATTCAAAAGCCATTTTTATTTTCATATAAATCATGTAATTTACAGTTCTATGCTGCCATTCTAAAACCATTGCAAGGGTTGAATTGGCAGAGCACACTCAAAAGAAAAGGTTACAACGACATGGGAAACACAGTCAAAATGAGAACAGTACTGTTAACATATTGCTTGACTTTTAAAACCCCATTGTAAAATAAAATAAACAGTGTCTGAAAGTGAGACAGATCTTCAGACATGCTCCCACTTTTGAATGGGAACCAGCAATCAGGTGTGTAAATGACCTCAAGCACCTCTGACACCAAGGTCTTCAGAAAACCCTGATGGGAACAGATTTGTGCTGAGCCACTCTGCCAGTCTCACTGGGCACTCCAAAATGTGGTCTGAACCACAGTTTGGCTCTTTTGAATGCCTGATCTCACACAGAAAATGGGGAATAGGCTGTAGGTAGCAGAGACTGCTGGGAGGAGGGAACACTTGGCAGTTGTGACAAATGTGTCTTGGTGCTGCCTGAGCCTGGACTTCTGTCGTGACTTTTGCCTGCTCCAGGCTCTCTCCCACCCTCATGACTTCCCTTCAGAGGCTTTGCATTTCCCACCACATCTGCTGGGGTGTTTGTATGGGACAGGCATAGCACAGGCAGTGATAAGAAAACAAGGGATGGTCCAAATGAGGGTGAGACAACAGAGAGAGATAACAAGGGGGAGGAAGAAGCCAAATGGCAGGCCAAGAGAAGGGGGAGGCAAGGGGATAAGACGTGAGATAAAGAGAGACTTTCTGTGCATGAATAAACATGAATAAGTGAAGACGTGGTGGTAAGGCCCCCCACTGCCAGGAAGGCAGAAAAGAATTACGGGCCAGAGCAGTTGATTAAAACTACAAACTGCTCTAACTTGGTATAATTCCTTCTTGCCTGCAAAGCTACCCTAAGAGACCCTGACTAAAGAAAGTGTCTTAAGCTATTTCAGCATCTCTGCTCTCAGGCACTGTACAATGGGCCAGGCAAACAGGAATAATCAGCTGGCACGTGTTGAGCTCCCACAAAGTTTGGGCTGGCCTTCTCAGTTCCCATTACAGATAAATTGCTTTGCTTCATATTAAGATGCTGCAATGCACGTAAGCACAGTCTTAGCTACTAGCATGGAAACTGTCCCTATTAACTATTCATATGCACGTAAGCACAGTCTTAGCTACTAGCATGGAAACTGTCCCTATTAACTATGCATGCCCTTGAAGCAAAGCACTTGCTTGAATGCCTGGCTGAATCAGGCAGGGTCTAATTAAGGAGGTAGACAGCCTTCTATCCTCATTCACCTCTCCCTCAGCCTTAATCCTCCAGTCACCTAGGTTTAATTTAAAAATCTGTTTTCAGGAGTTGAGCCCAGATCTGTCACATCCAAAATTGCCACTAATTGCTATGTGTCAACAGCATTTAGAAAAATTAGCAATGAATCAAAACCACCAACCCTTCAGCCTGGATGACAGCTTTATCTTTACACACCAGCTTTTCAGTGGGGCTGCAATCTCTTTACCCACCCAGAATGGAAAATTGCATGGCCCAAAGTCAGTCAGAGATTTCTTCAGCCAGTCTGAACATTTTCCAAAGAAAAAGTACTCGTCTTGTAAATGAACACTCGGTGTAACACCCGAGGTGCAAAAGCACTCTCACTTAGACCCCAGGAAGTAAGGACACCCTCTTCATCTGGCTAGTCTTGTCAGATGGTTGTGGCATTAGGGGATTGGAAAGCAGACTCAGAGAGACAGGCTGATGTTCTCAGGAAGATCAGTGAAGATGTGAAGGTCACAGATGATACATGGTTGGTTTCAAAACCTCAGGAATGACAGCAGGGAAAGAGGTGGTGAAGGAAGAAGAGGAATAGAGCCAGCTGTAGAAGCTGCCAGAGAAATATTTTGTTGGAGGCACAGCAGAGGAGGAACAGGATGACGCAAAGAGAAGCAACCGAGTGAAGCACAGCATATGAGCAGCGGTGTCCAGAGGGATTCCTTTACTGGATGTGTTGGTCTAATACTGATGTAATGAGCTAATTATGAAGCAAAAAGTCAGAATTGTGTGTGGGAGGGCTGGAGGGGCACATATTAGCTATCTGCTCCCACTAGAAAGGAGGTAAGTTCCTGCTAAGAATCTGTTAAGAGGATTAAATAAGACACAGAGCAAGACTGGACATGAGCCTGCTGCAGCTTCTCCAGTTTGGTGACAAATTGAGAGGAAAACTTGACAGTAATGGTGATCTTCCTATTTTCTAAGGAAGAACTAAGATGAACAAAATTAGGGTGAGATAAAATAGTAGAAAGCTACCTGTGGACGTACAGTTGCATTCCCTAGGAATGGCAGCAGAACACATTGTCATCAGGCTCTTCCCCTAACTTTGCTGCCACTTCATTATATCACTTGAGCTGTGCAGTCTGTCTGCTCTGCCATACACATTTTAGAAGCAGAAACACACACAAAAAAATCCTAGAAATATTCAAAGTATGTTAAGTGCCTCTTAGAGGTTATACAGAGACAAGTTAATACTAATCATTATTTTACGTGGTTGAATTTGGCATGTATATTTTCAGAGATACCTCTGAAATGCCTAATATGTAAGGCCTTAATAATTAAACAATCTACTGCAGGTTTTATTAGCAGGAGGGACAAATAAAAGGAAGACAATTGCAAAGCAATGCAGAGATAATGTTGAGTTTGAAGTAAGGAACAATATAAACTTTTTAGCTGAGACAGCAGCAAAGTCAGCTTGAAGGAGAATTAAGGACAATAGAGGCAATAGTTTTCAGATGTTGACATACATTTTCAGAACAAGGAGGAAAAAAAAAACAGATAAGGGAAGACTGAGCATTATGACAATTCACATCTTCTTTACCTGGCTGCTAGTGAGGAAAATAGAGAGGAAAATCATCTGAAGATTATTCTTCCTTGAATGCTCGCATTTCATTTTCATGAGTATTAATACAGGCCATGTATTGACATTGATGAGCATAAAGATCCTTGAGGAAGGGAAGCACGTGTTTCCTCGTGCAGACATCTGAACAGTTTACAGTCACAGGCAGCTCTGAACTTAAGAGTAGGAAATGAAGCTTGTATGAAAAATAAAGTGGAAGTGTGGGCATTTAGGGGTTTGTGATCATGGTTTCATTAGACTCTAAATGCTCTTCAGGGCAGGAACACTTAGAGGAGTTCAGAAATGTTTTTGACTTTAAGAAAGCTGACTTTGGGAGAATGTGATATGCCCCAAGGAATTTTTACTGGAATCTTATGAAACATGGGAAACACAGAGCTGAATTTTTAAAAAACATCTGAAGAGACTGAAATTTAAAGCCATCCTGCTTAACTCCGAGGAGGGAAAAGGGTAACTGAGGCCAAACATTGTTAAGCAAAAATGCAAAATTTAGTATAGCAACACACTGAAGACTTGAGAAATCCTATATATATATATATATATATATATATACCCACACACACACACACACAAATATACATACATTTCATTTATATCCATACTAGAAAGAACTGGGAGAAAAATGCTTAATTGCTTAAGGCATATAACAAAAGGAAGAAGTTAGCAAGTTAGCATGCCCTTTTTCCTTTGAAGAAGAATAAGAGGCCAGATGACTACTCAAATATTAGCATCACATTGTGACAGTTTCCAGGCTTGCTTAAAGGAAGGAAATTTGCATTGATGATGTACGTACATCCCCCGAGTTACAGCCTTGCCAACCCATAGCAAATGTGATGTACGGATATAACCTGCAGTTCCCAATCTAGGCCAGCTGTAGGACAACAGCAGAAACAGGTAGGAGGAAAGGGGAAGAATTCTTGGTAACACATGCAGAGCATTAGATTTGAGAAAAAACAACATTTACATATATATGGTTGAAAGGTTTCTTTTTTTTTTTCCCTTTCAAAAAGTAACATAAACTCCTAACTGAGAAGATATATACATCTAAGTTCTGTGATGACAGGACAGACCAGTGAGACCTGGAGTTAATCTTCACTGTTGCAGGAAAGGGAAATGAAATGAAGCAAGCTCCTATAGAACTGTTAGCTTAATATCTGCCATGCAAAAATAATAGAAACACTTTTACTCAGACACCTTAATGGGCAAAATTTAATTAGAAGCAATTGTGTAATTCTTGGGGGGAAATTCATGCATACAAATTAATAGTAACTGTCCCGCTGGAAGATAAGAAAATTAAAGACAGACCCTAACTCTGTAAAAATTACCCAGCTTCAGGGGTTGAGAGACCTGATGCCTGTGACATTATGTGCTGCAGGGCTGTTTGTCTCCAGCACACCAAGGCAGCTCATTGAATTTCAGTTTTAACTTTTAAAAGAAATTGCAAATTAATTTTAATATAATTTTTGTGAATACCAAATAGATTATTTAAATCCAAGTATAAACTAAGTTGCCTACCTACAATATGAACATTCTGATTGTAAGCAGAAAAGACTAGTGAGATAATTTCTGAAGTACCTACATTTCACAGGAAAGTAAACTGTAGTGGAAACTGATCTGGAGCAGAAGGCTAATGTAAAGTATGACTTTGCTAGCCATGTGCTTAAAAAGCCTGCAAAATGCGTGAAAGCATCTTTCATAGTGTATTAAGTTCAGTATAGAAAGCAAACTTGCCATGAAGCTCCTGTGAAAACTGTTGATTTTAAGAAAGGCAGAAGCAAAAAATTTCCCCCAGTCCTCACAGCAGGTTAGGGTCTCCAAAAAATATTTAAAGTAGAGTCAGAAAAAACACTGATAGGAATTCGATAAAAGCCTAAAGAAATGACACTGATAGGCTTGCATTTGGCAAGACACAAGTAAGGAAGGAGAGAGACAGGCCTTAGAAGCATTAGCAGGAACAATTCCCAAGGCCAGTAAATATCAAGGGGCCCCAAAGCAGCCAAAAGCAGAGCAAAGAGATTTAGAGCCAAGGCATTCAAAGGGTCTACTTAGTTTGACCAGAAGACTGTCTCACATTTCAAGGTTTCTTCTTCAGTACAGCTAAGCTTTTCAATGGGAGGCCTTGACCCCAGCGATCACTAACTGAAGAAAACAAATGTGTTTTCAAATGAATGTATTGGCACTGTCAGAACTGACTGTACACAAGATTAAATTATGTTTATTTTCAATTTCCAGAATACCATGTTGAATTTTAGAGAGACAGACAGACAGAAATGTTTCCAAATAAGACATGAGAATCTGAGCATCAGATTTTCTGTGTCAGCTGGGATTCAACAGCAGAATTCCTGTTAACTGATCTGGCTAAGCCTCCTCCCAAAATGTCAACCTGAGGCTTTCTTGCCTTCAGCAGTATTGGTATGGGTGGCAGGAGGGGACATGTGCTGTCAGTCCATGTTAGTTATTTCATTGCTTTACCTTGCTTTCTTGCGATGGATTGGATTTTGGTCTAGTATTTTGAATTGCACAGATGTGATTCCCCAAATGAAACAAACAGAAGTTTGCTTGCCTTTGACAAGAAATAGAAATCAAATTAGAATTTAAAAAAAAAAAAATTATTCTGGGTATCCATCCTTCCATCCTGAGATGCTCTAAAAAGGAAATTGATTGCAGAAAAAGGATGTCACATCTCTTCATAGAAGAGTTTGTTCACAGTTCATCTGCACTCTCCTTAAGACACAGGTACTTCAAAACCCATTTTGTGCTTCTACCTTGATCATTCTTGAGCAGCTTCACAGCCTTCCCAGGTTCCACAGGAACCAAGTCAGGACTGTATTAAAAGCAAGGCAAGATGGGGGCACTAGAAGATAGTGATGGAGCCCTTGTTCAAGGGATGACAGACCAGATAATTCCAAATAAACATCAGACATCCATTGTGGTTCTATACAGTGCTATTTCAAGGTCATATTCCACTCTGTGGAATACCTCCCTATTCTCATGTATGGACCCACTAGAAATTACATGAGTATTCCTGAGGAATGTGTGCTTATGCACTTTTCCAAAACAGTATGTACAGTGAACTCAATTTAAAATCCAGACACTGTGTTCCCAAGAGAAGACCAATAAGGAGACCATGGCACCACTATTTCAGCAGAAAATGTCTGAGCACACGAATAAGGTGAAACTACAGAAAGGGCCTCCAAAGAGCTATATACTAGCCATGAATTTTGAGGAGTGAATATGTACTTGTTAGTAAGCGGTATGACAAAGCAGGAAAGTGGGTCTCACAAAGCACAGACTTGTTGGGTCAAGTGTCCTTTTCCTGTTTGGCAAGTCCTTTTGTCTCTGTTCTCCTTATCATCCTGACACCTTACCACAGCACAGAATGACAGACAGCTCTTAATGACTTCCTAGCATTTGATTCTGATACACAGGTCCAGTCCTTTTTAACATAACATGAAAGTCTCTATTCCCTCTGAATTTTAGTTTTAGAACCATGCCCACTTCCACACATGCAGCCCCCCACGCCCGCCTGCAATTTGTGTCAACAACACAAAGGTGCTCTTGTCACCCTCTTGCTTGACTCAGACAGCTTTTCTGAATGAACACACTGACAGACGATGTTGTGTCAGCAGCCAGTGGGGCTCCGACCACTTTCCTCAGGAGAGGAAAAATCCTCTCCTGGGTACACTCACTCCCATACCACACAATTGGGGCTACTGTTCCCCGTGTCCAGAAACAAGGCTTCATCCTGTACCATCTCCGTGCATTGCCACCATCCTGGCTGACCTGGAAACACTGTTAGCTTTTTCCCTCTCCTAGAATGCTCATTAGGTGACTGGAGCACAGGGGTTAGTGACTCGGCCCTACCAGCAGCACGTGCTGGTTTAGCACCCCCAGTAGACTTCACTGAGGCATTCCTGGGAGTAAAGCTGCATTCTGCAAACGAGCATTTGCTGAGTGGGACCCTGCAAGGCACCCAAGGAAACAAAGCACACAAGCACATCTAAACCAGGCATTTTGCAGCACCCACAGTTGCAAAGATGTACGCTGGACAGGGGATACTCACTGTACTCACAGTTACAAAGATCTAAGCTGGACAGGTGATACTCACTGGATGCAGTTGAAACACTTATGAAGCACAGAAGGTGCTTTAGGAGGTGCTTTATAATCAACCCTATCAGTGCCCACCTTTCCCTGCTTTCCCTGCTCGCGGCTGCGGAAGAGATGACCATATTCCCATTCACAACGAGCTGTTTTATGCTTTGTTTGGTTTCCCATTCGGTATTTTACTCTCCTTCCCCACTCCAGCACTGCCTCTCCCGCTCAGAGAGGGTGGCCAGAGCAGCGGCTCTGTCAGCGGGCTTCCCGCTCTCCTCCCCGCCTGCTCCTCGTTTCTTCCCAGGTAGCCGGCTGCGAGGAGCCAACAAGCAGGCTAATTTAGAGCTCTAAAAGCTGGCAGCGGGAGTGCAATTAAGCCGTTTTCACAGACTGCTGGCCAAATGCAGCAATTTATTGGCTGACTGATTGGATTATTCATTTGCAAAGCTAAGAGAGGGCATTTTCTTACCACTTCAGTTGGCCTGTAGTACTTGTGATTGACTGTCACGTGAACCTTGCCAGTCTCTTTGCATCGTCCCACTTCATTTTCATTCTTCCCTTCCCACCTGTAAAGAAGATAAACATTTAATCAACCCATAATTACTTTAGTGCTGTGATCTTACCAACATTTGGCCTGCTTTCATTTACTTGAGGCTAGTGTCAATTCTCCCTGCAGGACAGTATAAACTCATTAGCTATAGGAACAAAGGCAGAGTTTAGACTTGAATGGAGTAACAATGGCTTTTGAAGTCTCTTTGTTTTGGTTTTCGATTCAGTGGAAGGTCTAAAATACAGGACTTCCAAATTAAACACATAATGCTAAGAGAAAAAAAATGTCCTGATTTCAGAATGCCTCATGTATCTGCAAATAAATGACAGTGAGGTTTTTCATTTGTGGACTGGTTCAAAGCTGTTTTCTTAAAATATTTTTAATTCTTGTATTTTGGCCAATACTTTCAGGAACTCTTTAATCTGTTAATTTTACAGACATGACGCTGTGTTTGAATAACATTAAGCTGCATAATTTAATTGTGCTTAACTAGGATAAAAAAAACCCAAACCAGTTCTTGGGTTTTCAGTCCTACCTTGACACGGCACTCCACACACTTGCATTGTAAACACTACTTACTACCTGTGAGCTGAAAGCCAGCTACCTTTGTCCAAATTAGTTTCATATGTGTTGAACAGTCTGCAATTTGCTGTAATTTATGTGATCCGGTTGCATTGTGGACTATTTTCTTAGAGACTGTCCTGGTCTAAAATTCCAGGAGCAGCAAAAGAGGAATGGTTTGGTGGGTGACTAGCTCTGCCTTCGGGGAGGTCAGGCAGCAGCCTGGCAGCCTCAGGACAATGCTTCCGCTCAAAATAAACACTTCAGATGACACACGTAGGAACGTACATCCATGCATCAGACTTCATCCATTGAATATACAAAATCCAGAGTTATGATTGAAATTCTATACTCTCTTTGCTTTTTGCTTTTAAGTATACACCAGCTTGGCATAAAAATGTGATGATGAAATTTGCTAGCTTTTTTTTTGTTCTGTTTAAATAAAATCTATATAATTTAAATCAGCACTGTGATTTAGACTATTCAGCCTCAGTCACCAGCAAGGAAAGAAAAGCACCCCCTGCCTCTCACTTAGAAATTTTTCTGCCAGCTCTCGGGATTTTGTCACAGATATGATTTCTTCTTGCTCCCCTGCCCCCTCAAGCTCCTAGAAGAATTTAATTCTTTGACAATCTCAGCCTTCATTTTTGAGTTTCTAGCCCTGAGGGCTAAGGAGAAAAGTCTGAAAATGTGACCTCTGTGTATCCATGAAGGTTAAAACACTGAAAGGCAGAAGGAAATACCAAATATGCATTATCGCCAGTTTTTAAATCTCACATTTATAAGCACAACTCATGACTTTTGAATTACTAGAAAAGCCTGTAGGATGCTTGATACTGGGAACATTTCACATTGAAATAATTTCCTACAGATAATAGTGACAGTGAAGTCAGCTGTTAATGGTCATGCCATGATTCTATAGATGATTTATAATTTAAATTTTCTGTATTTCTTTTTTGCAGTTGCTCTGTTGTAAGCCTGAACTGCAAAGTTTTCATTCAGAAGCCAAAACTAACATTAGTCCCTCCCTTTAAAGGGCAGAGGGTAAAAATGTGCAGGACTCGAATGAGCTTAATAGAAAACCAACCGTCACCAGTGAAACAACAGGAAGCGCTTAGATCAGGAGACGTCAGTTGTTGTTGGAGGTCACTGAGCAGAGAACCCCATTTAACACCCAACAGGCTCCAGAAGGCTCAGCCGAGCCAGTAAAGACTCACTTAATGTTGCTATCAAAGTTATATAACAATAGAAATGGCTTAAGGAGAAATCTCCACCCATTTTGTTCAGCCCAGTAATGTGAAAAGTTCACAAGGAAAAAAAGGAAAAAAGTACTTCTCATTGTGAGCTAAGCAACATTTGATAGCTGCACTTCTAATACTCCTGGCACCTCAATGCTCACAGCTGGGGCCATCATACTGCTGATAAAAGGGACTGTGCGGGGGGCCAGCCTGACACCAGGACCAAGACATCCATTTTGCCAACCAACTCCCCCTCCCCTCCACCTCCAACCACAAGGAAAGAGAAAAAAAACCCACCAAAACCCTCTTTAGTTTATCATCAAATTGCAGTCAGAATTGTCAACTGGAAAATGTCATGCCAAATTATCCTGAAGCACAAGCATGATGGAAGAGGCACAGGGAAGCCTTGCGTGGCTGTGGTTTCAGATAGCTCCAGACACAAAGACTATCCACCTTTCTGCGCCTTAGGGAAGATGCCCACATAAACAAGAAAACAGTCTAGTGTAACTTGGGGCAAACACAAAGGATCCCTGGCTAAAGAAAGTTCAGCTAATCAGGACTGGGCTAAATTTATAGAGGACAGGGAGTGGATGCCCCCAGACCCCAGCTGGTGTCAAAGCCCAGAGCTCTCACGCAGGCACCTGCTGGCCTAGGGTAGATTATTCACAAAAAGCTCATCCTAGAGCCTGCAGACAACAAGCTTGTACAGCAAGGGCACTTCCTGCCCCACTGTGTGTAGCCTCACCCTCTCACAGAAGCAAAGGATGGGTGTGCTGTCACAGCTGATGGCACAGTCATACGCCAGAATGTTCTACACCTGGAAAAGGATGGGTGAGACCAAGGAACTGCTCCTGAAAAAGCAGGTTTGATGCCTTTGGCATCTACATTTCCAGATCAAGTGCCTCAGTGTCGGAGACAGATGCTTTGGGATTGCTTAGAATGAAAGTCAATTGCCAACTCTGGTGGATACCACTGCTAACAATGACCTCAGAAATTCCCATAAAACTAAGTTTCAAATGCATGTGTAAGTCTACTTGCTTGAAAAGTTCTTCACCTCAAGAGCTTTTAAATTCTGGATTTACAACAGGATGGACTGCATTTAATTTAAGGCTAATTCCATATCTGGAGATCAGTATTGTTTTAATACCTATTATCAGTGGTGAATGCTCCATTTGCTTTTCAAGTTTGCAGATTCCAATTATTTTTTATTTCCTACAACTATTCAGTAAGGGAGCAAGCTTCAAGGTATGAAAACTTCCACAGGTATAGAGGATTTTATGGGGATGAAAAGCTTGGATATCCATTCAGTGGAATTGTGAGGTTGGTAGGGAAGGAAACAGGGGGACCAGAATAATTGAGGAGAGGTGGGAATAGCAGTGCAATGGACCAAATGGTCTGAATGGCCATTTGACGAGCAAACAAGGCAAAGTACATATATTTTTAAGGTGGTGAAGAAACCAACTAAAAATGAAATTTTCCACAGAAGCACAGATAAACTGAACAAGTGTATGCATTTCATCTCCTTGCTTAATCTTTACATAGAAACAGAAATTACAGCATTTAAAAAAAAAATACTCAAAACCACTAGTGGAGACAGCTGCTAAGCCTCTTTATGAAAAAAAAAAAAAACCATCATGTACATCTTTAAAGTGAAATATATGCTGATAGAAAATACTTTCACATTTGAAAATGAACAATAAATTGAATAAAAATAAAACTGTATGAAGATTTTGCTCTTTCTCTGCAGGTAACACAATACACCGTTTGTGTAGACTTCTCAGATCTGTGGCCTGGTTTCTGCCACACACAAAATTAAGCCAAAGCACTTCATTCTGTCCTGGCACTTCATAAACAGCAAAACTGACAGCATATAACAGATCATTAATATCTTTTGCACGTATTCTTCTGAAGGGAAACTTTAAGCATGACTCTTCATATGTTCCTTTGCCACCAACTCAACCACCAACCTTGCCAGCAGCTCTGATGCAGCAAAGCAATAACAGATACAGGGATTGCTTAACTGTGACCTTGTGCTTAAATCAGAAGTATGCTACCATAAAGGAAGGTACTTATTTTCTCGAAAGCTCTGGTGAATCAGGTCTTCAGTGTTTTTTTCTTCACTAGACAAACACATCTAAAACAATGTTATAGTCCAAGCATAGTCAAGCTCAACTTTCAAAAATTTAGTTGTGACTCCCAATCTTACAAGATGTTGAAAAAGAATATATGGTAGGCTCCCTAATTTTTGTTTCTTTTTTTTTTCTTCCCAGTTCATTGGGAAGCTTTTGAAGCTCTATCCCTTTACTCCTATTTGTGAAAGTTGGTGTTGGGAAGAAAATGTTTTCTCAAAGAATATTAATGCTTCTGTGAAGATCAAAGCATTATGGAAAGAAAAGTTTTAGTTTCAAGTAAGTTCCATTATTGTCAACCTGATACAAAATTATATCAATAATATCTAAAAGAGATGCTTTTATATTTTCAGAGTGGAATTTTTTTCTTTCAGAATGGCTTTAAAAATTCTATTTAAGTTATTCTTTCTTTAAGTGGAGGCTAAGAGAAAAACAAAGAAGTCCAGGTGACCTGAAATCATATATTTTTCCAAACTGAATTTGTGACAAATATTTTAATTTCATTTTGGGGGCGGGAAATATGCAATTTGCCATGAAACATCATATTTCATTCTTACCCAGTCTTTCTATAGGAGAAACTCTCATTCCTCTTATGATGTATGAAATCAGATAATTAGAGTATTATAGTCTTCAAGCCTTAATTTCAATTCTGAAACAGTTATTGGGTCTGCCTGCAGATAAGACCTTGTATCAATAAGTAATGAAAGCCTGATCAGCTGGAAGAATTAATTCTCCATTTGAGGTGGGTTAAATGTCCCCTGAAATACATACTCTATATTGAGAATGGTGATAAAAGGGCTGCAGTCCTAAGATAGGCCCCTTGCTTATGTGGGTTCACCCAAGCCAACATTTTTCACTGACATGGTTGGGTTCCTTTCAACTACCACCCTTCAGTATATGCCTCCAGTTGCTCTATGAGGTTCTGTTCCCTTCCTCTTCATATGGAAGTTTCTGATTTTCTTGAGTTGTTAGATACAACACACAGCACTGGCCAGCCAGCAATTTTTGGTGGGCAAAAATTGAGCAGCTGTTTTGCTGATGACTTCTGATGGCTCCTCCTCCATGTCGCCACATGCTTTCCATTCTTACAAAAATCCTTCAAATCTCATGTGTTTCTGTAACCCAACCTTCCATTTTAAGATAAAAAGGAAAAAACAAACAAACAAAAAACCCCCAACAAACAAGCCAGAAAAAGCCTCCTCTCTCAGTTCAGTCTCAGTTCAACCTTCACTGTCACTGAAGAGGCCACTGCTCCACTTCTGCTAATACTTCACCTCAGAAGACCTTATAGCTTATTTGCAAACTTCCCCCTTTTAGGCTGATCTTTTATAAGACCAACTAGAATGTTAGTTAAGATAAAATTTGTATGTAGAACCAAATGACTAGAGCAAAATATTTATTTTTTCCAAATAATTCTGATCCTGGAAGCAGTGAATATTTCTGTAACAAATGTGCATGCATTTTCATATTAATAAAAACCACAATAAATCTTTCTGCAGCTTGAACAGTTCTTTCTTTTTTTTTTTNACAGTTTTTTTTTTTTTTTTTTTTCTTTTTTTTTTTTACTTTCCACATTTGCAGACAGCAGTCTTCATAGCAGTCTGCAAAGAACTCAGAGTGCTGTAGTGGTTTCAGGCTATCTTTGCAATCCTGTTCTAATTTAATAAGATTAATGGCAGAAAATTAGTCAAGACAAGCATTTGCCTGTTTCGTTTACCCTGCTGTAGTTCAAATTATAGGCGGGAAGTGTTTCCCCCAAGTACTACTTAATTAGTAATAAGTAGAAGGGAAAGTAAAAGAAAAAAAAAGTAATCCTTACAGGGGAAAAATATTTGTAGCTCTGAGGCTTTCCTGTTAGTACAAAGGACTGAATTTGAATGATTCAGAGGACTATATAATTCGAAATTTCTGCCTTGAAAAAGTAATGTTAGAGGAAAAAAGACACACAAGGTAGATAAACTTCTATGAACACTTTACAGTCCATTTCAGAGAGAGGATCAGTCTTATTGCAGCTGCACATTTCATTAGTTACAAAAATGTAGTAAAGTTTCTCTCTCTCTTATTTTGGCTAGAAGACATAGTCCTGACATGTGCTAATGACTGGCTAGGACAGAATATTATGTTATGTTCTTGGAAAGACTTTTTAGGCTGTCCTGGATTTTCAGCTGTACAAGTTAATGTGAATTGTTAGGAAGACAAAAAATCTAAAAAAATAAAATTAGTATTTTTAGTTGGTTGATGAGGCAGCCAGGATCGCTTTTCTTCCTGTCCTGTACTACAATATCATGATGTGACAGCTAAGATTTTACATTTGCAACTTTCCCTGACAAAGCACAAAGTAGGGATGGTTAAGAGCCCCTGCACATGTGCCCAGTGTTCTCAGATGTAGTATGAGCTCTGCCAACTCCTGTTTGCCATAACATCTATCCTGGACATTTACTCCATCATTTCATCAATTTTAAATGGTGGATTGTACAGCAGTACTGGGAAGCTGTGCCATCACTTATAGCAGTGGAAAAGGTTGCTGGAAATTTCCCAAAACTTTTTGAGGTTGCAAAATTTCTTAATACCTGCAACTCTGCAAAAAAAACCCCAGAAACATCCAACAACTCAATGAAACTTTGAGGAAGGGTGATAGGAAGAAAGCCCCATCCTTGTGGGAACTTGTTTAGCATTTGCACTCTGGTGCACTGGTTCTTAGGTGCCTCATAAATTGTAAAGTAACAGATCAATGGGACTTACCAGTGGAGTCTCACAATGCTAAAGGGGAGGATTTTGCTGCCAGGCTACTCCCTGAAGAAGATATATTCAAACTGGAGGAGGTGGGAGTAGAAAGTCATTGGGGGTTTCAAGGAAAGTGAAAGGTTACCAGACGTCTGGCCAAGGAGCCAGCAAGGGTAAGGAGACTATGTGTGTGTGTGTGTGTGTGCGCTACAAAAGCACGGGTCAGGCTGACACCTGGAAAAATTATGGAGGTTCTTAACAAAACTTTCCAGATCCCGAGAAATACTTTACATCTAGTGCAATTTGAAAGATGAGCAATGGCTACAGGATGAGTAGTGGGTCTCTTGTGATATTATTCCCACCCTGGGAGCAGGGAGAAAAAATGCCTGGTTTATCTGAACAGACTATTACCAAAATGTTCAGAATTACACCATTGTCAAAATGATCAGCAACAAAATTATCATTAGCACTTAAAATGTCACCTCAGTCCCCATATGTATAGTTATTTATATATCACCTGTAAATGACTTAAGGAATAAAAAGTATATCCACAGGAAGGAAAAATTTCGGAAGAGCCAGGGGGACTAGAAGCCCAAGCCTCCATTTCTAAAGCAATTCCTAAAAATTCATGCCACTAAGTGTAATATGAGTTCTCATACAATTTTTGGTAATTACTTGTATTGATTAGTAATTTTAAAAAAGCAAGTATGCCTTTGTACACACAAAATACCTGCCCTATCTCATCATTTGGAGTCATACTGTGAAGTTTTTCTGAGAGAGCAACTTGTGACTGATTGATTCAATCCAAATACTGACTGCATTAAATGTCAACAAAACTGATTCACAATACACCATATGGAGCCATATGTGAGAAAAAATAAAATGAGCAGGACACAAAATTTTGAGTGTTAGGAACAACTAAATCTAAAGTAAGCCTTTAATATCCCCTCTAAAGCAGAAGCTATTAATCAAAGTACTTTCACTTTTATTTCTGGGCTTCTTATTTTCTTTAGCTTTTTTGAGGGCTTAATTTGCTTTCTGAAAAATACATGCTGATTCATCACTCTTGGGAAATGCTGATACTTCTTAGACCAACACCAAAGCAGGGAGTACAGTTTTAAACTAATGGATACATTTAGTGACATCAAAAGAAACTGTGATGTGGGGAACATCTGCAAATGAAGACATTCAGCTAGGTACTGACCTTTACATATCAGTCTCTAATTGTATGTAATCAAAATTTAAAAAATGACAAAGTTGTTCACCAAAATTGCATCATCTAAGCAACCATTGTTGCTTTGGCAAACAATAGCAGACAGGGACAAAGCAGTTCTCAAAATCACTAGAATTTTTACTTGTACGGAGCAATTGAATCTGAAGCATTTTCCTATCCTTTCTTACTAGGCAGAATTAGCTCATAAACACAAGAAACAAATGCATAAAAACAGAAGAAATGTTAAGAAAGGCAAAGCAATTACTAGAGCTCCTGCTATCTCCTCTTTACCCTCTCAAACGTCAGTACCGTTAAGGTAAATGGGACAATGTGTGATCACAGGGACATCTCGCTATGAAGAAATGCTAAAAATACGGATAGAATCTTATTCCCTAAACTGAGCTTTTGGGTTAGAAATACTATTTATACAGTCTCTCTCTCCCTCATCAGAATTTTTTTTCTGGAAGTTGATGCCAAAAATTGAAACCAGACTAAAAACTCATTGAGAAGAAAATGTTATTACCTCCCCAGCCACCCACTGGCTGTTCAAATAATATTGTATATATCTGTGCACTTCTGCATATTTATTGAATTTGTCAAGTTTTTGTTCCCAAGTAAAACTTATTGGCCCTGTCAAAAGTTCACCAGCTGCACAAGTGACTTTGATGGCCTGAGGAACAGCCCTGGTGCTAGCGTCATGGAAGAGCCTGTGGCTTTCCTCTCCCTTTTCCAGCTGAGATTGGTATGTTGATGCATGGGGCCCAGAGAAGATACAGAAGGAGGGAAATTGAAAAAATAATAAACAATAAAAATATAAATTACAGAAAGTGCTCACCAAGCCATCCTGGTTTTATTATATGGCCTTGAGAAGGAATTTCGTATTTTCAATCAAACTATGTGGAATATGCATTGTAAACATTCTGCACTCACTGCTGAACATTTCTATGGCTTAGGAGGAGAAGAGCTAATAGGAATGCAGAGTGGTTTGCTACACAAGCCTTGTAGTATGGCTGATGGACTGTCATCCGGAAAGAACAGAGTTAGCAGGTGCGACCTCTTCAGACTGCAGAGGATGGGAGCAGGATTGTGGGGAGCAGGACTGTGGGGACCAGGGGGCACAAGATAGAGAATTGGGCAGAAAAGCCCCCTTTGCAGGAAGGTGATGATCATCACCCTGGTACTAACATCTTTGGAGGGGCTTCTTTACTGTAAGACAGGGAGTGAACAGGAGAACAGAGAAGGAAGACTTTTATTAGAATATTGAGATTAACTCACCCATATTTTAAACTTGTGATCTAGAGGGCAACACTAGACATATCTGCTGCAGCAGTCATTAATGCCTGGAAGGTCTCACATGTTACAGTTAGAAAGTGGTGGGCGGGGGGAAGAAGAATGTAGACAAACAACACTCTGTTTTGTCACAGCAAATGTGACAGGCTAGAAATGTTCAACCTGTGGCTGCTCTCTCATCTTGATACTTACACAATGGTTTTCCCAATGTGCTTAAATGACTTCTCCACAAATTCACGGACACTGTGGACCTCCCCAGTGGCTATGACAAAGTCCTCAGGCTCATCCGTTTGCAACATCAACCACATGGCCTGCAGAAAGATAAACAAAGTCAGATTCAGTGCACATGTAAGTGGCCTCTTTGGTACACAATATTGTATTACTGCGTTTTTGATTTGAAAATAACTACATGTACACACACATACCCCAAGCTAGGGAAATTAGCACTTTCCTTACACGGTGGCTATTAACCAGTTCAGTGCAACTCTGGAAAGGGTTCAATTATTTCTTATTACAGAAAACAATACTGTATTTGATTTTCAATTTGTTTCACAGCAGGAGTTTCTGTAGGGGAGACTTTATTATGTTTACTTTTGAACATTGAGACTTGGTTTAGTTGTCAAGAGCATGGATTCACTTGTTTAAAGCACTGCATGAATTGACAACGATATGGGGAAAAGAACAAAATTTTGTAACGTTTCAGTCCAGAGTGCTGTTGTCTGTCTGTTACAGAATGTCAAACACACTGAAGCATGAAAATATGGATCCTTTTGACTCTTTCTTCTGTCACATTTGTTTTGCCTAAGCTGAGATTTTAATTAAGAGTAAGTACTTTGAAAGGTAACTAAGAATGGTCAACAGTGTATTTAATGAAATTAATCTGTTTTTCCTGCTGAGTATGTGCTGAAGGTTACATATTAAAGCACTGTAGAAAAAGCTTTTCCTCCAGACACAGGAACACAGAAAACACTGGTGGAATAGTGAGACCACCCTTAATATCACTTTCAGAGAACTGTTTGCAGAGCAAGAGGGTCGCAATATGTTTGGAAGCAAAACATCATGGGGTTGTCAGCATATTTGCATTTCAGGGGAACAAGTTTAACTCCCACACCAATGCCTTTCACATAGTCATCTCCCACAAACAAGCAGTGAGGGTGGGTGCCATCCCAGAGGTCTGGCCAGCATGAAAGCCGAAAAGCAGGTGGAAAAGAGGTACTCAAAGACATGTGTGACTTGTCTGAGATATCCTGGCAGGTACATGTCAATTTTCTGATGTGCAAGGCCCTGTTCTGGTGACTGGACTATTTGACTGCATAGGAACTGTAGGCAGACAGAACAATTATTACTTTAGATCAATCAAAATTATGCAAAAGCTTCATTTCCTTTGGAGAGGAAAAGGGAATACCTGTATGGCATGATCCTCATTTAATAAATAACCAGAAAAGAGAAACAAAATAATTCAACTCTCCATATGGTAAAAAGGACTATCATCCTCTCACATTGTAATCCACAATGCTATTTGCATTGACCTCTTCACATCAGCTTTAAAGAAAACAACTTTAGTAGGTCCCTTGATGGTAGTGGATACTCTGCAAATCAGATTAATAAAAGCTTTGGGATAGCTCAGTTTCTCTTGGTAAATACCACCTGAAATATTCAATTTTTCCCTTCTATTCTCAATAAATCAGTGTCCTGTATAGCAAGGCAGTTCCACTTAAATGGTTCTATTTGCAAGTCATTTTTCTTTAGTTATTATTTTATGCATCTTCCAGAGTTTTGACAAGATTTTATTAACGTGTTCCTTTTGAACCTCTTTGCTTCTTGAACATGTACGGAAGGCTGGGTTTTGGGTAACTGCTGTGTAAGTCCTTGACATTAACTGTGCTTTAGGGAGATGACCTGCTGGGCAGGACAATGGCAGCAACTTTATTTTTCATTTCCAGGATTGAACATCCTAGCCAATGACGCAGAAATTTCCAAGTGGCTGATGAAACTCATCTTGTGGGGAGGAGATGTCTTAACTTGTATCTCTCATACGAGATTTTTGGAACAATGGGGTTTCCCTGCTGATTTGAGAGGTCACCATAAATCACCAGCTCCTGTTTCTTCATGACTGGACAAGCTTGCAGGATTCACAGTAGTAAGAGCTGCACAGAAAGGTAACAGGAATATCTAAAATAAGTGGTTGATAGTTCTGATTGTCCTAGCCTAGTCCCTGATTTCACAGACCTTCAGCTTTCCTTAAGCAGTCCAGCTGAAAACATTTCCTCATATGAGAGGGCTTGAACAAATAAGGATTTCCAACATTAGACAATCTGTCAATCAGAGGCAGAATTTACAGTGGTTCTCCTTTTGACTTTAGTGGATATTTGCTGTACATAATGAACTCATTTTCTTGCCTTCAGGTACATTGGAGAGAGATGCGACAACAAAACTACATTTATTGGTAAAAATCACCCCTTACCCAAAAATGCTACATAGGTTGACCGAATATGCAATATTAGCATAGTACGTGCTATTTCCTATGACCTTTGGTAAAGTAGTATGAATATGTCTAAGTAGAGGCAGGATAAGACTTCCAGCAATTTTTTGCCACCCCTTCACTTTTAAACACCTCAGTATTATAATTCATTTGACACAGTTTTAGTGTGGTTGCTTATGCCAAGACATTGAACAGTCCAGTGAGTATTTAAAATATATACGCATTACTTTTTGTATTAACATAAAATAATGCTGAAAGTTTCTCTTCACTCTAAAACATATCCTATGTTGAAGGAGAGAGCTGCAAAATACTAACCAAAAAAACAGCCTTTGACAGTGGGCCCAACCAGGTTTTATGCATTTGGATGTATCAACTCTTGTCTACCATTTCAAAAAGCAAGCAATCACTGTCTTAGAAATGTGACTTAACCTGCTGTAAGTTTCAACAGGATCAACTTAGATATGATCAAACAATGCAGATGGAGTTGCTAAAAGCAATTTTTGCTTCAAATCCTACCAGGAAAGAATGTTTAGATTAATGGTTACTTGAGAATCTATCGCTGCTGGTTCTTTTATTTTTTCTGGCATTCACAATTGTTGGCACTTACAGTTACCTCAATCCAATCAGGTATGAAAAAAATTAACATGCTAAAAATTACAAAGTAAGTGATAGCTCCGTTTGCTTTGAGGAAGGCGACCAAATGCTCTTGCTTTGAATGGGTCTGCATGAACAGTCTGTAAAAAAACACCAAGGCAAGCCAGAAGAGAGAAAAAACTTTGAACAAGTTCCACACTCAAAACTGTATTTCCTCAGGTACAGTCCATGACAACCAATAAGACATCTGTGTACAGGCAGTAGCTATATGCTTCACCTACTGCAAGTGCCAGGAATGTGCTTCTCCTCACATGAGTATAATAAAGGTCCTTGACCTATCAATTTCTAGGCATTTCCTTTAAGAATTCGTATTGTACCAGACTCCAGGCCAAGAACAAGAGGAAAGGGGGTGATACAGCTCCAGATTTATTTGTCATTACTGAATGGCTTACTGGTTTTAACAGAGGGGAAAAGCTTTGTTTAAATTTCCACTGAAAGTAATTAATGGTTATTGACTGGCAAATGAAGAACAGGTGACACTCTGAATTAGAAGATAAATGATCTCATGTTCTAGCGCGATAATGGGTTAGTAATTGCTACAAAGCCTCAGCCTAGTGTGTCCCATCATAATGCTAGATCATGTCCAGAACACAAAGGCCTCTGTGTGAGAGGTATTCAGCCGTTCACCTCCTGATCCAGCTGCAGAGTGATTTGCTCCATTTATTCTCTGATGGACTGCACAACTGAGGCAAAAGTTCACCCATTCTCACCTTCCTGTTCACATGCTGAACCACATGACCCATGACATGGCTGAACTAGGATAAAAACATTGCTCAGCTTTGGCTCTTGGCTATCTTTTAACCACTGCAAGGTCACATATTTTAGGAATTTTTCTGGTGCAGGAACAGAGAATTGTAAATTTTCCCGTATTTATCTGTAAAGGCTTTTTTGGATGGGCTGACAACAAGTAAAGAAAGTACTCGTGTTCAGTTCTGCCACCCTCTCCCAAAGTTTTTGCTCAGTCCAGGTAACAAAACATGGACACATGTTGAAAAGGAAGAAAAAACTACCATGGAAAAAAAAATCAGGCTTTGGCTCCCTTAGAACAAGACTGTTCCCGTAATGACAAAAGTAATAAAACATATTTTTCATATTTGAACTCTTTTTGTCTCTGGTCTAGTGAGTCACAAAGTCTAAAGGCACTTCTGTGTCATTTATGTTTAAAGACAGAAACTTAACAGGAGAGAGATACGTAGCTAGTCTAGCAAGCAGACACACTTTTATGATTATGTGGACTAGGATATCTGTTCTGCATGCCTGAACTACAGCCTCTGCCAAAATCTTTTCTCTTTCATCTTTCCCCTCTACCCTTTTCTCTATATAAACCCCTGCCAGTAGTAAGCACCAATTTCAAGTTACATATCCAAAACATGAACCAGTCTTCTCCCTGCCCAAATTTCTTTGCTTACACAGTGTTTGCACCTGGGCTAGTGAGTGGGAAAACCCAAGTTAGACTAACACAACGCCCATATAGACATTTTGTGCATGCCACTGCTGTTAAGGTTGTGATGTGTCTGCTTGTCTCGAGCATCTAGAGTATGCTGTAGATGTGTTTCACCATTAACTTCCAGTCTAGCATCCCTGTAAGAAAACATTTATTAACTGGGCTGTCATGCATGGATAACAAAGACCCGGTAGCTGAGGTTATGTTTTACTCTCTACATTTGAGATTTTTGTTTCACTGTCTGCTCTAGAACTATGTGTTGTTAAAATGGGCTCATAATCAGGTGTCTTCCTACTCAAGATAAAAAAATTTAAAGTACAGCTGATGATTTCTTCTCTAGAAATAAAAGAGGATTTTTTCAAGAGAATATGTCTCATCCAATTTTCGTATGTCTCATTCAAATCAAGACCCAAAACAGATATGACTAAACAGTCATATCTGGGATAAATTGAAAATGTTCCTATTGATACTAATCACTATTGCCTTGCACTGCTACACAGCAGTTTTTTTCCAAGCCCTACACTCTCAAAAAAAAAAAAAAAATTCATATGTATTTCTAGGTGTTATGCAGAGAAATTCTGACTTCTTTGTATTTGCCACACATGGAGAAAAAAAAATCAAACCAAATCACTAGTGTTTACTTTAGAAGATAGAACAGATATTTGTACCCTGATGCATGGTGCACTGTCTGTGAGTTCCAGAGATAAAGAAGCAGAGACTGGTGAATGTCTAGATCTACTAACTTATCACAGCAGAAGAAATGGGTTACCTCAAGGCTGTCTACAATCAGGGAGCAATTTCTGACTAAGTCAGAAAACTTCACCGCGTGGAGAGACCAAACAGTACATTATCACCATTTGTAGAAATTCTGTCTTTACAGTGTTCCATAATCTATTGTCTAGAAGTGGGCAGAAGCATTCAGTGGGTTGGATACGGTATTCTAGTGATCTCAAACGTAGCTATCCTGCTGGGGTCACCACTGAGAAGGAGAATTGAGCATTTTGGGCCAAAGCATGATGAGCCTTTACAGGGATGTTGCAGCAAAGGAGAGTCTTCTCCCCATATGGCGAGCACAAAGGCCTGGCATGACAGCTGTTCCTGTGTGCATCATGAGGGACTGTTCCATTTGTGCCACAAAAGACCAGGCTATTGTACCACCCCCCTCTCTGCATTGTCCCAACTCAACTGCACTGGCATTGAAAGAGGTTGCTTGGCATCTCCAGTGCTGTGCGACGTGTGGAGATGTCATGCCCACGCACTTCCTGCCTGCCTGGGATGCGAAAGCAGTTCCAGATGCCATCACCCAGCTCCTCCTGACACAACCCAGCTGACTGGCTGTGGTTTCTCAAGCTGCTACAGAATTGACCACAATTGATGATCGTGCCTTGGAAAAGTGAGACAGGACATTGACTCAGAGCTCTGAACCCAAAGTCACTCCCAGTTTATCTGTTTACTCACATTTGGAGGGGCAGAGAAGGAAGAAAAGGTGCTACACTGGCTGAGCCACCCACATCTGATTGACTTCTGCGACTGTTTAAAGCGTAGGTGTGTCCTGGGTGTACCCAGTAGACATGAGAGTGTGTTATATAAGGAGATTATATAAAGACACAGTGAGATGTATATATAATACACAACAGAGGGGGGGAAAAAAGAATCTCCTTACACACGTTCTGCACAAAACAGGGGCACAGCACACACGGCTGAAAAACACCAATGAAGCTGAAGTGCAGCAAAAAAGGCTTGTGATCAAGTAAAGCATAAGCTGCCTCTCCCTGACAGCCAACATACAAAAGTGCTGGGCACGGTCCCATGCTCTCTGCCACAATGGGAGTTCAGTCTAGAGTAATGACTATTGCTTTAGTACTTGTTTCTGACAATGTTATAGGTCAAGGCAAGCACGGCAAGGAGACTCTTGCCAAAGAAAACCACAGGGATGTGCTGCCAGGCATGCTGATACTCCCAAGAAGCCAGTGACAGCAGGAATATGGGAGTATGCATAATCAATGTACTGCTACTTTTTCCCCCCTAAATTACAACCCTTCTTGCTCAGCTACTTAAAAAGCAAGGGTGCACACCCAAGTAAGAACCTTACTAGGCTGTCACAGTTTGTATTTGAAAGGCAAATTGAAGTTCAGGATTAAGGTCATTGTCTATCATTGCACTTTTCACATGCTCAACCCATTCTCAAAACTTCCAGCAAAAGAGGTACTTCCCAAGAAGTGCAGGCCACATGCCTCCTCCTTTCCTCTAAAGAGTCATCATCCTGTTTTTTCAGATTACCAAAAATCACAGTGTTGGTGCAAGACCTGTTGCTCAAGGAACCTCCATTCATGGAAAAACCCTTCTGAACACCATTTAAGTATCTATCAGATCTCATCAGTTTAAATACATTTTGATATGCTTCTTCCTTAACTGTGTAATGCTGAACATAAGGACTCCAAAGTTTGTGTACAAAGTTTTTCCTTTAGCGTTGTCTTTCCTACTCATGCAGAGGAGACACTGAGTACTTATGACACAGCAGCTGCTTCCATTCAGAAGAGCGACATTAGCAACCCATAAGCATTGCTGACACAAAAAATATAAAATGGGAACAGATTTGAGACAAAAACATTTTTCTCTGAGAGAAAAAACACATTATTTGATAAGAAACAACAGAAAATTTACCTTAAGAATCCCAAGAAAGTAAACAAACAACAAATCTCCCAGGATGTAGTTATGGAGATAGTATGTTCGGACTCTTTTTATAAACTTTCTCACAGATTTTCAAAGTTATGGTTGAGAAATTGTACCAGAAGCAATTCGAAGCATTTAGTCAAATCCTATGGTTTGGCTCCAGAGGTGAACTTGTTCAGAGATGAACTGCATTCATGTCCATTACTTTTTCTTTCAAGTTGAAAGAGTATAGTTGATACATTTAAAGATAATAATCCAACAATTATAAAGTTACTAAAATAATAAAATACCTGATAATCTTTGTGGAGCATCTGAAATGAAAACAATATCAATGTATTCTGAAACAAAGGCCCTCACATCTGTAGGAAATACTAGCAAATACAGTCTAACTTCTCTCTTGTAAGAAGATAGGCCAATTGTTTTACAGATCTCAGGGAGGACTCGTGAAACTTTAGTAGGCAGTTTTATTAATAAAAACCACAAGAATTATAATGCAGATAAACCTTAAAGGTCAACATTCCCCATTAACGCAACATGATGTTTCTCACATGCACCTCGGGTGAACACAAAGTTCTCATTGTGTTATCAAAAACTAGATTACTCCTTTTTTTCCCTTTTGTCACTGAATGTCAAAATATTGTTCTTTCAATACATGGAAGTATTTGTATACAGTTTTATAACTGATCTTTAGATGCTAGCTGGAGGCAAAAAAGAAACAGTAAAGCTGCTTGTTGGGAAACCTCAACCAACAATGAAAATTAATATAGTTCTTTTTTCCTGCCAAAAAATTTTGAACAGATTTTTAGGTCCACAATGGTTTGTTTATTCTTCAGATGTTTAGATTGGAAGTGACATGTGTGACACAAAGTAAATTAATGAAAAGATACAGAAAGGATGCACATATGCTCTGCTTCTTTCATTTTAATTTTGGAGGATATTGTCATAATTGCTAACAAAGAGCTTCCTTAAATTCTGCTTAAGAGAAAAGGGAAAGAAATTCAAAGCTAAAGAGAGAGAAAAAAAAGAATAATCTGAATTGCAGAGTATGTGTGAGTTTTAACTACTCAGATTTGTATTACATAGACAAGACTATAGAACAAATACATGTTTCCCAGGCTCCACCTAGCAGACAATTCCGAAAGATATTTGACCCGTTTCTCGCTCCCTTTTTGCTCTTCCAGAATTAATTTTCCCTGCTATTTTTATATGAATGTAAGGCAAAATACCTCTTCACAAAGAAGCAGACTCCCATTTGACAGGATTACTCACCGCTAAAGTAAAGGGTTGTACCCAGGTTGCGGTAAGGGCAGAGAAGTCTTAGGGCCCCATGCCAGGAAGGGCTGGTTGGGGCCATGATCTAACCACAAGACAACAGACTAGGCTTTCAAGTCAAGTACTGGCATGTTCACTGGAACAAAACTATCAGTCCCAAAATAATGATCACAATGTAGATATTGATCACAAAATGTTTACAGTGCAACATTTGACTATAAAAAGATCCTGGTTCCTGCTTCTAACACCTGTTTACCTCCTCCTATTTCTTTCCTGGATTGCTTAAACACTTACAGCTAAGCTCAAGCTGACATGCTCCTTTTGATGGGGGTCAGAGGAACAGCATGATCTATGGATCAAAGTACTACTGATCTCCACAGAAACAAAACCACTGTTATCCATACTATGATTCCAACAATTACTTTTTCTCCCCAAATCTTCCTTTCCTTTCCTCCCATCTGTCAGCATTGCCTCTGCAACTTCCTAGCTTGTCTACTCAAGGTTTGTAGGTCTTCCCAGTGCCTATCCAGTTAACGGATCCTGACTCAGGTTAAACCACTAGTTGTACTGTAAAAAAATTGTTAAGAGCAGCAGAGAGAACTGCCAGAGCACAGGCAGATAGGCTCAGAGATAATAAATCAGCACTTCATAATGTTTATACATGTTTGAGGGTATAATTGGGAAGGAAGAACAGCAATCCTCAAAGAGAGTAAGAGTAACAAAGCAAAAGCACTGAGATAAAATTTATGAAGAGTGTTATTGAAAAAAAAATGCAGGGAAGAAGAGTGAGTTAATAACATAAAAATAACCTGAAATTTATTTTATAATTTATATTTCCCCCTCAAATTTCCAGAGTTCTTGCTTCATGCTTTTGGACATTGATGTATTTTCTTCTCAGATGGTACTAGTTTCCAAATGATATTACATTCCTGAATATTGATCTAAAATAATTGAACTGAAATGTTAATTTACTCCTCTTGAGAAAAATATGTACTGTCAATTGGATTCTTAAAAATTAGAGTAATACTTGTCTGAATAATCTGTGTAAATAAAGAGCCTGCTGTCTTAAATACATAATTGAACTTCACTTTCTGATTTTATTCCAGTCTTCAGTGCACTGGATTGGGAAGTAAGAAAAATTTTCACCACTAAGTCATGGTTACTTATGAGACAGTGATAAAATTGCACATCAGGCACTGTTTCACTAACTATAAAAACCAAGAAGTCACCTGAAAAAAAAAAAAAGATGCTAAAGTAATCTCATTCCTGGTACCATGGATTTTTTTTTTCTTTTCCTTTACCAGAACATTTCAGGTGACAACATTTTGGAATTTGATGCTAAATTCTCTTGGCTGAGTACAGACTGAGACAAGAGCACAACGTTGATGCCTCAGGGATACGGTAATGCAATACAGAGGGATTTATTTTCTTTTTTATTTTTACCTCATGTCACAAGTTCAATTTCAGGCCAACAGTACCCAAAACGGCCACCATGTGATATAGCAGCTTATGCAAAGAGTCTGGCAGTTTTAACCCAAGCCCTAGGACAGAGGAATCTGCCTCACAGACTCACTGCCACAGTGTTAACACTACTGTTGCTCTGACTGAGTTCCTCCGTGCTCAGGGTTGGATACCAGCTCTTGGTCTATGCCATCTCGAACTGGGCATGGAAATTTCAGCCAGAAAAAGGCAACAGTAAAATGGTCTCAGAAACCAAAGGACATGTTTTAGAAGTCTGGCTGTGCAGCGCAGATGTGAAAAGGCAACGCGAAGATTACTTTTGAGCATGCTCAAATATACATTTGGAGGGCATTTTGCATTGACCTTCCCTTGGCTTGTTCTGGCCATCCCAATTCCACCATCACTTGCAATTACTGTTTCTGCAGCAGCAGTCAGTCGCACCAAATCCTACATCAGGGAAAGAGAAGGAACTGCACTGAAACCATAGATACGGTTGCTCTCCATGGGCTAGTGTCAGAATGGAATAGAAAATTTTATTCAGTTTGTTCCCAGCAATAAATACAATCCTGGCATCCTGGATAAATCCTTCACATAACAGCATGTGTTCTTTTATGCACCCTGGGAGTGATTCTATTTAAAGCCATGGAATTGTGGGTGTGAGACTGTAAGCACATCCACTTACCCAAAACAAAATTAAAACCTGTCTTATATTAGAGTCAGGAGAGCTGTTACGAAAAATGCAAACCATATGAAGTTTTAAGCGTACTTATGTTTTTTATCTGTCTCTGTGTAGCATATACAATTGACTTTCACTGCCTGAGATGAAGTGATGACAAGTGTTTTACCATATTATTACAGAATACCCCAGTAGCATTATCACACTTCAGCTTTTGCTAGCAATAAATCTCTGCTACATGCATGTCAGAAGTCATTGCTCATATCACATCCAGACAAAGTAAGGGCCCTCCCTTCCCAGTGGACATGAACGAGACTCCACACACACTAGGTATCCTGCCATTAAGGCTGGAATAACCCCCACAGGTCAGACACTGGGAACAACGTTCCCACACGCATTACTTGGCAAGGGCCAGAGGTCTGTTCTCAGGCAAATAACAGTGGCACAGGCATGAGTCATTGCAGAATGCAATGGATTTATCACCACAATGACACCATCATCCCTTATATGCTGGTTTCCATGTGCAAATCTCATTCCTGTTTTTTTGTTCTTCTCAGAGATTTATAACTCAACTGCTGAAACATATTTCACATGAACACAACTCTTTGCTCTGTACATTTTTTAAAATAGCTATACCATAAACTACATTCTAATTGCAAGGGTCCAGCTTTAGATCCAGCCTGCTTATTGGTTTCAGTTTCGTCCCAGCAAATGATAAGCAGAAGCCATCTCCAGTGTCCCAACTTCAGCAGTGTTAATGACTCTCTTTGGAGCCTTCACTAAAGCATTGAATGATACTGCCTAAATTTTGCTGTCTATGAAGCTGCAGTCATTATAGTTATGCAACTACAGTGCTATAAGAACATTAAGGGTAGCACAGACATTTCATGATGAAATGCATTATCTGTTACAGAATTAGATGCCTTTGCACTTTTATAGTGAAAGGTGGGAATTTAAACATTCTTCCTTAATACCGACTGCCTCTGGGCTAATTAAAAACAAATTAAAGGCGCAAGGAAATGTAAGGCTGAGAGCACAGAAAAATAATTTTCAGATTACACACTCCAAAACTCAACACAACAGACACTTCTTGAGATAATGCACATTTCTGTTAAGAGGCAAGAGATAAGTGAGATAATTACTCAGGCGATCGAGATACTTATAAATTACAGTGGTTCCTTGGTGTTTTTTTCTCTCTTGTCTAAACTTCAGCAATTTTTTCCCCCCTTTTTGCACAATAATTGAAGGAAACTTGGAAATTAACTCTTTGAATATTTGCCCATAGAAACAAGGTCCGTCCTGCAAACCATGCCTAATTTTGGCTTTATGTGACATTAATTTCACTATTTTCTATAGCCTACCAACATAAAAGAGAGGAAAGTGAGGGTTGTAAGTGTAAGTAGCTCTCTGATGCCACAGTACTTTCTGCATTTCACCCAAGAGGTAGTTGTAAAACCAGGTATGAGACAAACTGTTGCATCATATGTTGAAATAATAACTAAACTTATTATTAAACCTCCTCACTTAGTATTCCCTTTTCAGCACAAAGAAAATGACAAAGCATGAGACCCTGTGGGAAGGAAGGGAAATAAAACCATCTTGCTGCACATCCTGGAGAAGCATCTAAAGCTTGAGACTAGTGTAGTCAGACCTCCCTCGAATCCCGCCCTCTCTAGCTGCCACCTCTGCTCAGTCCCCACACTGACCCCCTGAATCAAGCCAGATGGGACTGGCAGAGACATGTCAAGGAAGTGCTGAAAAGGTGACTTGGGTCTCTGGC
The DNA here is from genome assembly GCA_013398175.1 of Climacteris rufus. Taxonomy (NCBI): domain Eukaryota; kingdom Metazoa; phylum Chordata; class Aves; order Passeriformes; family Climacteridae; genus Climacteris; species Climacteris rufus. The sequence continues at coordinate 565,418 of VZRZ01006169.1, read as the reverse complement.
AGCTAGTCTGGAGCTCATTTCTATGTGAAATCTCTGGGGGCTGCTGCTTTGCAATTTCTCAGGAATGTTTAATTCTCCTCATCCCTTTGCTGAGTCTCTCTGGAGAGGTCATGGAGGCCTGTGACATCCCTGGAGGGCACTGCCTAACTAAATTAGCATGAGATAACTTTGGACTCTCTTCCAAACAAGAAAATACAAGGGAGAGAATTTCATTAAAAGCAGAAGACTAGGTGATCCAAGTTAATCCCAGCCCAGAGCTGCTGCAGAAATGTTCTCTGTTTATATTTTGACTTTACTCTCTGTTACAGAGTTCACTGACTATAATGGAAGCTGTGTTAAGTGCACAACTTGACCTCAGTTGACCAAATCTTAGTTTCATAATAAAGACAAAAAAGTGGGTTAGGCAGCTCTAAAAGGTCTGATTAGTTACTGTTCTGCCTGTTTGCGTGTGACTACGTAGGGCAATGAGTGAATGGTAAAACTGATGTACTTTATTCTTTAGATGAGCTTTTTAATCAAGAAACATGAACTCTGCAACACTGCTATAATACATACGTGTGTAGGCTGAGCAGCCATTAGCACAGCAAATACAACCAAGTCCCAAACTTGCATTTTGGGGTTTTTTAAGTACACAGAGTTTTATTTTGATTCTTTCAATGGGAAAAGAGACAAATTGGAGAGAGGGAATGGTGATGTCTGCACACGGTTCTGCAATAGTGCTTCCCATGCAACTCAAGTGCAGGGTAAGACACAAAGTTAGATCAACACACCCAGCAATATCCCACCTCATCTTCCACCAGTGAAATGATCCTAGGAAACACCACAGCAAATAGCTCCAAAACAAGGATTTGATTGTCTGTATATAAACAGGATGGGGAGCAAATTATAAATTTTTCACTTGGACTGAAGTTGTAACAGTTGACTCTAGGAAAACAGGAGATGAAATAAAAATGTACTGAAAGAACCTCATTGCCTGAGCTTCCTCTATTGGAAAAACTGAGCTGGTGAGACCCAGAAATTCACATTTCAAAATATTATTAAATATTTTGGTAGTAATAAAGGGAGACCACCTAACTTAGTACCATATGAATGAAACCCACATTATTCTTACAAACCTGAGATTAGAAAGGGAAATCTTTATTAAATGCTGTTTATAAGCCAGTCCTACAAAACAGCATGCTTTGGCTATATTGGGACAAATACTCCTCCTTCTGAGAAGACAAGAAGAAAAGGAAAAGGTACAAAAGTTCATGCAGTTCACATTAAGGACAACCCAATGTGCTCTCTCCCTCCAGGAAGGAAATATTAGCATGGCCCCTTAGCTACACTCTGAGTGCAACGATCTACTGGGAAACATGACTTCAAGTCAACAGATATTGGGGCACCAGCAGGCTAAACCAGGCTTCTTACTCCTAATTGTCATAATTGTCTCTTTTTCACAGAAGGACTGCTGTTTTGCCATGAGTGCCACTGAGTTTGTACATGCACAGTTAGAAGGCAAATTTTCCCACTGAGCTTTTCCAGAAGAATTGAGTGTCTCTTTAGTAAGTGCTTTTTCTAGTCTTCCTCAGAAAGATTAAATGATACACCAAAGGAGAAAGTTATTCCAGCATGGGAGAGACTGGAGAAAATGCATGAAAATAACTTCCTCCCACAGTGAATATTCTTACCCACTCCTTAAAGCTTGCTTCATCACCAAAATCACACCCTGAAATCAGGCATGTGGGCCCACATCCAGTCCCGCTGGAGTCAGTCAAATCTCTGCTATAGACTTCTGTGAGGATGGAATTTTGTTCCGTAGGTAGGAGCCTGCCCCAGCCAAAGGCAAAAAAAAAAAAAGGGTGTTTGCCATGCAGGCTCTGCTTTTCTGCTTTTGTGCCTCTTGGGAAACTGGTGCAATTAGATCCCTATTATTATATACTGGAAAGGCATATTTGGCACTGCATGTGAGTTTAGCTACTTAAAAAAGTTTATGTACTTGAAAAACAGAGGGAAATTTTAAATATAAGTTACTTTCTTTCAAACATCAGACTTTATATATAAACAGTTCAAAGCTGCTATAGTCTGGTAAGTGAGTAATTAGGGGAAAATAAGCTTGTGAAATATATGATTAGCTGGCAGAGAAAGAGTGCTAAATAAGATTCTAACCCCTCTTAAATGCCAAAATGAGGGATAAAAATTCGTATTTGTGCCCAAAAAATAATCAAACTAACTTCAAATATTTGAATGAGAACCACAAGGAAGGAGACTTGACAGGCTTTTTTTTTGGGAAGGTGCAAATAGGAAAATTAACCAAAGAAACCAAAGGTGTGATTTCAACAAATCTACTTATACATGCATTACATGCGTCCTTTGTCACAATGAGAGTCCCCTTTTTTATCTAGCTAAATTCAGAACTCTCTGGTCCCAAATACAAGCCCACACTGGGGTTTAATGCAGCTGAACTGCTTTACTGTACTATTTTATCCAGGCTGATTTTCCTGGACTAGACCCATCAGTGTACTGCTCTGTGAGGAACAACATGTATGGTGAGTGTGGTGAGTGATAGACTCTTGGAGTTCTTACTATGAACACTGAATATTCTTGCCTTTTTTTTTTTTTTTAATCTAAAGAATCTAAAGACAGCTGTGCTTGTGTTTTGTTTCCTTTAAAAACCTACTTTCTTCTTCTTGAATTTTAACTGGATACGTTAGTCTGCATTGTCCTAAATTGTCAGCAATGGTGTTTTTAAATATTTACCAAATAATCTGTTTCATCTCCTGAGAAAGCAGCAAGTCAACAGTGAAGAAAATCTTTGCATTTTCAAATTCAGCATGCACAGGAGGGCACATCCTCAGATGTCATATGCATATCCTGGTGTGTCAATTAGCCTGTAATGTCTTTCAGATATTTCTGTGTAAAAGTATCACAGAAACCCAAAGAATTTTCATCACATCTGAACTTTTATATGCCTCACCAGAACAGACGTAGGGAGGAAGGATTTTGTCTTCACGTTGCAGGGTAAGAAAGGAAGATGCCTTTTTTCCAACTCCCCCAGCAATTCAATGCCTGGAGGAGGAACAGGAAAGAAACCATGGTGACCTCTCTGAACTTAGGGAAGCAGCTGCCAGCTCAGCAGGAGTAGCATTGCTGATGGACTCTAGTACCTACCACTGGAAGAAGCATTTAAGCTTTGCTCTCTCTCCCTCCCCTCTCTCTTTCTTTCTCTCTCTTTGTCATCCTCTACCCCTAAATTATACAAATGGAAGAGCAAGAGAGAAGTTTCAGACACCTCAGGAGTCAACTTTTTATTCGACTGGATGAAGAAGTCACTAAGTTAAAGTTTCCAGTTATCCATACAAAATCAAAACAATATAATTGCTGTATCGAGCAAGCAAGGCATAACTTTGTTTAAGTTATGATTTATGCATCATTTCAACTTTCTTGAACGCTTTGTCTCTTGACATATTAATGTTATTGCTCTCTGAATTCAAACTTCTAAAAGAAAACCTTACACTTGACAGATGTGAAACAAACCTATGTCTCATGTATAGGGAAAAATTTCACACAAAAGGAAAATGCTGACTCTTTTAATTTTACATTTAAAGGTACCTTTGAAAGTTTCTAGCCACTTATAATGAAGTTCAGCCATAACTTATTTCCTCTACCTTTGAGAAAATGAAGTTATGAAAAGAAGAGAAAGCAAAATAAGCAGACAAGGTGAGAGAAGTTTTTATTTTTAAAGATAAGAAGTGTGAGACTGTCAGGAAAACCAGAACACAAATCCTGATCCTGAATACTTTATTACACACATTTAACCTTAGGCATCAAAGGGGACATCATGCACATACATAAGGGGGAAGTACATATGTGTTCTAGTACCAACACCACACAGAGTTGCCACATGACACTGAAATATGACAGCTGGTCAGTTAAGGTTTGCTTTTGTTTTGCCTGTTGTGAAGCCAAAGTAAATGTATCATCTCAAGACTCTGTACAAAGCGCTTTAAGGGAAAGCACTTTTACTTGTGATGGCTTAAGTGCACATGGTGAATCTGCTAGCCTGGCTAAGCTACACAAGGCAACACGTAACTCTGCCTTAAGAGCCTGTTCTTCTATTTTCATTTTTTCTTTTAATTTTGCTGTTTGGGTTTTTTTTTAACCCATTCCAAAATGTAGGAGAGTCAAACATAGCCCTTGATTTTGCAAATACTCCACAGGGTGCACACTAAATGGGGCTCTGACCAGAAGCTTCATCAAGCTCAGACCTTTGAAGAAGTAGTTTAGGGTCTGCAGTTTGAGGAAAGAGTTTATTTGGGGCCCACAGAAAAAGGCATATGAAGAGGAAGAGGGAGGAGAGGAGAATGCTTTCTGGCATCTGACCCAGGTTTAAACTGTGTTTCATTTTCTTAAACAAAACCAAAACACTCCTCCAACTTTGGGAAATCCTTAGAAAAACAACAAAAACATTGTTTCAGAAGGCAATTATCGTTGCTAAAATGACACATCATTTATGAATGGAAGTACTTAGAAAAGAGTAAACTAATTCTTAAGGACAATAGCAAACACACATTGGACCTAAATTTTCTGTTTCCTTGGCACAGTTACATTGACAATTAAATTACTCAAGAGTTGCACTACTGTAACAAAAAGCAGAGCCAAGACCATTACTTCCATGAGTGACAAAGGGATACTTATATCCTAACTGTGCAAAAGTCTTAATAAAACCACAGAATGAATGATTTAATCAGTAAATGAAAGACAGACTGATCAGAAAAGTCTTAGTAGTAATAGAGGTAATAGTAGTAGTAGTAATAATAACAATAATAGTGATAACAATGTGGCCATACATTACAGACATACATTAGTCAGGTTCAAAAGAATGCCTCTGTCTATCAGGTGTACAAGTCAAGAATTTTATTGCCTTATCTTGTTAAATGTTATCTACAAAAACACAGAGCTCAACAATTGAATATATGCTTTGAAAAACTCCTGTTGTTCATTAGTAAATTTGCATAGGCTAATGTGTCCAGTTTCATAGCATCCCGATAGTACTGATACAGAAATTTAAATAGTGGCCACTAAAAATCAACCAGTTCACAAGTCACACTTAAGAACGTATATTGTAATGAAAATTCCATTCTTTAGTATCCGGTAAAAGTATTGTGCCTTTTTATCATCAAAGTCACATTTAAGGCCTTTGAAGTAATCATTTTTGAGGACTCCAGTTTTGAAAACAGGACAATAAATACTTCAAATTGCATTTCCCCCCAATCTCTTATATTGTACAGTCAACCAAGTTCACAATAGGAAACTTTTCCTCTCCTCTTACATATTTAGTGTAAAAAAGACAAGAGACAGACACATCTCACTAGATTTTTTGTCTTGTTTACTGATGAAACATGTACTTGGTCGTTTGTCCAGTAACTCCTGATTTCCTACTGCCTTATTTCTATCAACATTTGGCAAAGAACAGCAGTACCAAAAATATTAAATTACAGCAAGTCTGGTCAAAATAGGAGTTGTCAAAGGGAGAGATACTCTGTTGCATCACTGAGGGAATGGCCAAGCCTGAATGTAACAGGGGAATACCTACAGGAAGGAGCTATTACAAAGGACCAGAATGTACAGGAAACTTCAAGCAGAGGTTGCAACTCATTAGATACCCAACCACATGTTATAAAACAAATGGCTTGTTTACAGAATTATATCTGTAAATTCAGACATGCCAGTTTTGGAGAAAGATTCTGCAGGAGCACCGTTTTGTTTTTTTTTTTTTTTTTTTAGATTTGTTTCCTTTTAAAAGCTGTTGGCTTTGCATAACAACCAACACATAATAATTACAAATGAACAGTCTGAACACACCGTGCTCAACACACCTGACCAGCAGTATGAAATTCTGTGTGTTTCCCCACCAACTGCTCCACTCTTACCAAGGCAAATGCATGGGCTGATGGCATGGAAACCCTTTGCCCCTTCCAGTCAGTTGGCCACTTCAGCATCAGTGTCCCAAAGAGCAGAATAACCCAGGAGAGGCTGTGGGCAGACCATGGCTCATCTAGAGTGCCACAGCAATTGCACATTGCTTCCTGCAATGGTTAATCCAGGAAACATGCTGCTGTCTTATCACTGTGGTGCATGCACAGGTCTGCTGATAGCATCTGCTTGCTTACTCCTAATTCCAGGCACCAATGGTGTAGTTCTAAATATGACACCAAGAGGGGCACCTGCTACCCTCCTGTTCCAAGCAGATTGGCATATAGAGGTTATTCTGATCAAGAAGATGAGAGAACGCACACAAGACAAAGTTGTCAGTTCAGACTGTTTTTCATTTTCCAGTGCTCTTCAACAAAATTAGTTGGGAGAGATTCTTTATTCCCTTGTCCTCCCCAACTCAGTCCAGAAAGCTCTCAGTGACAACAGTCCTAGAGGTTATACCCATGGTTCTGGCTGTAGGAGCTGGACAATGGGAGTCCAGTTCTGCAACTACACAAGAAGAACAAATATCTGAAAAAGATCCATATAAACTGTCATCAAGGCACTTGGATGAGCCCTGATCTCACCAGCAGGCATTGCTGCTCAACTGGAATCCAAGTTTTTTGTATATATGCCAAGACATTTCATCTCTTAATTGAAGTAAAAAAGTCTGTATGTCTGGGTCTCTAAAGGAAGCCATTCTTTCCTTGTGCAATCCCAATATTCCTTTCTAAACACACCTTCAATCATGACTCAAGACCTGGGAATGCCACTGAGGAAGAGGAAGGATGCACTACGGCACAAACACTTGCTAATCCAGCCAGACTACTGTGGACTATTGGGCAGGCAGTTAGAGAAACACTGGAGAGTGTATCCCATTTTGGGGTAAGAGAAAGCTGGTAGGTCTTTTATTTTACATAATATTGTGATATCTACCAAAATACCTTTGAAAATTTTTACAATTAGATACTATATAGCATTTTTCATACATCAACAATGTGAAGAGAAAGTATTCATAGCTATTTGGAACAGTAAGCTATATTAGTGTCCTATAAAAAGCATTAAGCTATCATCTTTCCATAATAATTTCACAAGTAGGATTTTTTTGGTAAGTATTTTTCTTTAGATGTTGCCTGTGTGTGTTCAGTTTGCAGCTCCACACCATTAGAAGCATGCAGAGGTTCTTGTCTCTTGGTAAATACTATGTAAATTTGTTCCTATGATTACAGTACTTGCTAAAATGAGTGTAGTAATTAGGAGGCAATCCTTACTTTATGAATTTTCCATAGTAGGTTTGATGCTTCAAGATAAATCTCCAGTTCATCAAAATAGCTGTGCTTGTGCTTAATTTCAAACATACCTTTACTCTACCACAATTAAGCAAAAGACTTGAATACATGCTTGTTGCTTGAAGGGGATTAAATCTGTTGACTTTAATTAGATTTATGTCCAGACTGAAGTTCTTCCCTGAACTGAGGCCTATATTTTGAAAGAGGAAATACTGAATGAAAACTAAGAGAGACTATTCAGATTATAATTTGAATATGAAATAACACTTTATATTTTTCATGTTTCATATGCATTAGCTATTTCAGACATATGTCATCATCCATAAGGAAGACAGTAAATGCTTTTAATTTATTTAATATTATCCAACTCAGTTGTAAAAAATCTCACACATATCAAGCCTCATAAATAGCAATTCAAACTGCAAAAAGCAAACAATTTTCCTTGTGAATTAGTTCTAGGAGAAGATACAGGAAGACTGTTACAGATAAAATCATCATTTGTTTCTTAGGCAATTACTTGTGGCATTTCAGGACAATGTCTTGATGGACACATGAATACATTTTAAAAGGTTTGGTGGTAATTTTTCTAAGTACATACTGTATTAAGTCTCTTAAAAATTTCCTTTAAAAATACTGTCTAAATAATGATCAGTGAAGTAACCTCCATAAGAGAACTAGATACTAATCATCATTTGAAATCAGACAGACAGGAAATTGCCACACCCTACATTAGTGAATGCATCCAGGTCCCCTGGTAGTCTTTACAGTGAGTTTAGATTGTCTATGGGAAATGAAATCATGTGCCAAAGGCCAAGTAAACCCAAAATTAAAATTCACAGTAATGTCTCCCTGTTGCATTCATAATCCTGCTTATTGCCTCTTACATCATTATAAAGTGTTCTCCAGAATAAAAACCCACTGCTGTGCTATGTATACCACTACATGCTATAGGCTGTCCAAGTTTGGCTCCAAAAGCCAAATATCACCCACTCAGTTTTAAAAATCATGCTCAGGGTCATCATTCATGTCTACGTGGTAGTCAGACTTTGGGATACTGTATGCCTCAGAATTACCTGCTGCTAATTCCCAGGTTTGTTTTACCACAAGCCCTCTAATTCAGTTTTGGATATTATATTCTATATGATGACAACAGCACCTACAGTCTACGTGCTGTTATGGAAATAAAGAGTGTAACTTCAATTCCTTATAAAGTTACCACTGCAATTACTTGTCATGACATTTTGGGACAATGTCTTCATGGACACATAAATGCATTTTAAATAGTTTGCTGCTAACTTTTCTTTTACACATATTTGTAATACCTCACATCTCTACAAAGTAATTTGTAATACCTCACATCTCTTCTTCATATTCAGAAGTCTCAGTGCCCTTCACTGTTGTTTGCAAGAATGGGAATTAGAAACTTTGATGACCTGGTGAAATCACTCACTCAAGAAATTAAACCAAACAATAAAACTAAGTAGCCTAAATATTGTTTAGCAGAAATGTGGCACCTGCAATCCATTACTGAAAGAACTCAGTACCATAAATATAGTGATCAAGTTTTCAGATAGCACAAAAGATGTTAGTAGAGAATGAAAATAGAACAAGTTTATTTTCTTCTGGTTTCTAACTTCATTTAGATTTTGTAGTTGGCAGCATGTCAGGACCAACAGGCTTCCGGCAGGAGATCATTACTTTAAAACATTAACTCCCATGTTAATGTTTGATTTTGCTAATGTTTAAATTGGGATATATTTCTGATCAGGAGAATGGAGGGGTAAAAGGATCACACACAAAGCTTTTTCTCCAGTAAAAGTAGCCAGAGGTGAGTTACAGTAAAAAAAATAAGCTAACATCATGTAATAGATATAATACAATTCACACAGGTAACTGTTAAAGCCAAAGTACAGCAAAGACAGGAAAATAAAAAATAAAAAGAGCTTAGTGATAACAGAAACAATTTATTTGGCATAGGAACCGCTGCCAGATTTCTGCTATCCCAGTATTTGAGTGAGGGCTCCTGCAGAGCATCAGTCTTGAAACTATGAGTTATCAGAGAAGCCGTGTTCTGGAAGAGAACTAAACCTCAGCACCCAACTGTGGGAAGTCATGAGAGATCCCACCATACTTTTAATGAATAAAGAGGTATCAGATCCCAGTCAAATAGCAGCTGGGTAAAATAACTGGCAAGCTAGCATGGAGAGTGTGAGAGTGGAATGTCAGAAATTAATCACAAATAAAAACAGATCACAGAAACAGATATTTTTGCCTCTTGAGTTGCTCTCAAACTTAGCTCCATAAAATAGCTGATGATCTCACATAAGTTCACTAAAGCAATCTTCAAAATAAAAGAGTAAATTTTTAAAGAACCCTTACTGATTTTAGTCACAACATATCAAGAGACTCTGAAGTATATGAGCTAACTCTGAGTTGGACACATCAGGCATCAGAGTACACAGGACCCACGGTGTGTCATTCCCTACTGTGCCATACACCCACTCCTGCAACCGCACTTATCCCCATCCTCCTCACAGTTCTGACTGCATCACACATATTTCACTCTCTATTGATAGCTTTGTGTAATACTACTGCCATGCCTTAAAATTTAGCTCACACCTCATCTAGTTTCCAAGTTTTTCCATAACAGGAAATGTGATTCATACGTATCTTTAATTATATGTATCAATATAAAACACTAAGCTGTTGCAATAGCAAAGCCTGGGTATAAAAACTTTTCCAAAATTTCAGGAGATTGTACAGAATAAAGGATTTCATGCCATGATTTTCCAGTGTCACTTCATGTGCTCTTCAAGAAGACCATGTCTCCAACACTGACACCTAGCTATGAACAATCACGAACTTTTGTCCTCTGCAAGGAGAACTTTGACCAGAATTGCATAATTCTCTTTGCATAACAAGGCACCCTGCAGAGAGATACTAAATTTAGACACAAATGAGGTTTCTTCCATATTTCAAGTGGTTGATGTTGCTGAGTCATGCTTATGGGCAATCTAACAAACAAAAGATGGTAGAAACAGCAAACTAGAACACCTACTTCTGAGATGACATGGATTATTCCCATTAGTTTAGTCAGCATGATGCAAAACACAAAAAACCGTTTGTTACACTGAGAGGAACAAGAGTAAATATTATGATTTTCTTTCTTAGCATCTAAAAGTAGCAATGCAGATTTTCATTATCATTGTGCCCTTGCAATATGAAATGACTGATTATTCATTCAACAAACTGGTGGGAAATTACAAAAAAAAATTAAAAAATAGAAATCACACAAATACAGAATACTGTACTTTTTGAAGACTTTAATTGCCAGAGGTATAACATTAGCAGGCTGTTTCTACTGTAAAATAACTGGTTTGCATAAATGCATTGCATTAGCTAGTCAGTAGCTCAATTATTACTTTGTTGTCTTGGGTTTAAATATTGGAAGTAGAAGTGTAACTTAAAACAAGAAATATCTGTCAAGCAGGAAAGCTCAAGATACCTTTGAATAAGAGAGCTGCTTTATTGTGTTGCTGCTGCTGCTTCTTTTGAATTCCTAGATAATATCAGATGAGGAACATTATACTGTTCTATGCACATTTCCCTCATCACCACAGTATCTGAAAAGCTTCCAGTAGTTCATTAAGCAACATGACTAACCTCCCTCATTTGTGGTTTCTCCATTCTCTCTCTCATCCTCTCTCCAAGGGGAGAGCTCTGCGTGAATGCGTGTGAGTGTTCAGTGCTTTGGTGTATTGTGTTGTTGGGTTTTTCGAATTATAGATTGTATTATGTGCATGCTACTCTGCATTTATAAGAAAGGGATACATGGCTTTACCTCACTTATCTTCTGCTTTTGCTACTTGCCTGTTACTGAGCGGAACCTGCCCCACCTCTTTGCTTCAGTACACACTACCCTTCTGTTCTTCCATACGCCTAAAGGTCACACAGCAAGTGGAAGCAAAGTACAGAAAAGATCAACTAAGTCAGAAAAAGAGATTGGAAGGGTGGGAGAAAGATCTCATAAATTATGTAGGCCATGATGTCACAGCTGCTGAGGGGTCTTGTGTTTTGTAAGATGCACTACTACAAAAATCACTCTCTGTGCTATTAAATTGGGTAGTGAGCATGTGAGAGTCACCCACAAGGGCGTAAATGGAGTTGCAATATTTGACTACTGTGCATGAGGTGTGATACATAGGGGTTTTACTGCCGTTATACAACCGTGTGGATGAAGACCCTTTTTCACATATGAGATGCAGATAGGAAAAACTTCAAAAAAGCTGATCCCGACTCTTCCTGTTATATTAGCATATGTAGAGCATAACTTCACTAACTCAGCATATTCCTGTGCAAGACCACATCTTGGTAGCATATGTGTAACTTTTTTAAAGCCCAGAGTGAAAGACATTATGATAGGTAAAGTATTTAAATTAGAGTGCTGTAAGTATTGTGGAAAGCTATTGCAATTTTTACGCATTCATCAAATTTGGTATCAAAACACTGGGGACAGTCTCAGTTCCCTCACTCAATATTTCTAGTATCATCACCTATCTCAACAGAGAACTTGTTCAAGGTCATATGCATGTCTAGCTTTAAATAGCAATGTAAAAATGCCTTCAATTCTTGCAATTTCTCCCCAGTATATCTCAAAATGGCTCAAGAAAAAGCAATATTTGTTATTATTTTATTGACAGTGAAAATGAGAGAAAAAGGAGAGGACTTTTCAAAGTCAGTCAACAGCGGAGGTCTGAGTCCAGAGTGAAACTTCAGGACTTGCACACCAGTCTGCTCCCAAAGCAACACAGTCACACAAAAGTCTGTACTAACCCTATAAGAATCAGCTTTAGAAGGAAAACAAAAATTATGCTAATGTTCACTGGCATACATACAAAATTAGCTTAATTTCTTTTTTTTTCTTTCCTAAAGACAAACATCTGTACAAGTTATTGAAGATCTAGCTCAGGATTATCTGCTGTTGGATTGCTGTCATTCAGAACAGTTGCATGTAAGCAGGAATCCTCTCCTCTCTGCCAGGAGACAGTTAATAAACAACGGAATCTTTAATTGTGTGTTGAGGACACTTCTGGAATATTTTACTATCCCAAGATTAAAAAATCAGGAAAGCCAGAGTAAAGGATAGTATCCCTTAATACGGAAAAGGCTGGGAATGGGGCTAAATAGTCTGGCTGGCAAGCAGGAGCCTTATGTCCTGAGACTATTAGCAGAATCTTCAGGGCTTGCCTGCTGCCTTCAGACGCCAAGGTGTCCAGAAACAACACACAGACCTGGGCGTCAGCTGTCCTTGCAAGGGTCTCACTGAACATTGAAATACTCCCTGCATCAGGCAAACACAGTTTCTGGTGTAAAGTCAGCCACTCAAGGGCCAGCTCGACTTCCCCTCAGCTTACTGTTGTTATTTGGAGCAGATGGGGAGAAAAACTAGGGGCCAATTTTTTCCCCTCATGGTGGCTTTCTTGCTTGAGACTCCATAAACTGCAGTACATATGTCAACCAGTTGCCACAATAAACTCAAGCGTGCTCTTTTCCAAAAGCCAGCAGTCATTCCAACATTACCTACTTTAGAAGTGTCATGGTTTAACCCCAGCTGAAACCACCACAAGAAAAAAATTGAGAAATGACATATTTTGAGACAAGTTTCTTAATTCCTAGGGATTTTTAGCTAAGCCTTCTAATAATTTGTTTTGCTTTACACCTTAAAACTGTTTTGCCTCTGAAATACTCTCCTGGTCCTAACTTATTTTGTCAAGTTGTTTTTTTTTTGAGCAAGTTTTCTTGACCAAAATAGTTTTTATGGTTTTAAGCTGCTGTCAATTGCCTGAAAATTAAAGTGTGGGTAAAATTTAAGATAGCTGTTCCTTAGGGCAAATACAGAGTTTGGTATGTAGCAGGTATGACACAGATTTTCACAGTTGTCTCAGGACCTGGGAAATATTTTCTGGTTTTTGTTTTGTTTTGGTTTTTTTTTTTGGAACAATAGAGGCACCCTTACTTTCCCCACAAAATGTAACATCTCAGCCACCTCATCCACTTACACCCTCTTTTGGTCTGTACACACTGTAGAGGGTAGGCCAGTCCTGTCCTCTTGTTCATGGATCAGACTTTTGCACCTAATGGAAAACAAAGCACTGCCAGCACCGAAGGTATCAGGAAAGGATATTACAAAGAAAATATAAGCACAAATTCTTGAGTGGGAAATGTGTATTGCTATAAAGCAATACAATCGTAGCTGCAAGAACAATTGGGAGAGAAAGGCCCAAAGTAACCTGAGGTTTCTTGTGAGTTGTTTTTCTTTTTCTTAAAAAAGGAAAGACTAAGTTACATTTGTCCAGACATTTGCTGGCTTAAGCTTAAGGGCCTGTGTGCAGAGTATTCACGCTGGGACTCCACTCTTTTCTCTCAATAACATTATTTCAACTATTGAGTCGTGTTGCCACTGGGAAAATATGAACATTTCAACAAAGACAAATAAATTGCATTTGTGTTCTCACTTCAACTCCCAGATTCTTTCTGGAGAGGTGCCAGGACAGTGTTTCAAGGTGCTGAGTATATCCTTCTAGCAAAACAACAGACAGGACAGGAGCTAGGCTGGGACCCAGCAGCTAGATGTAAACTTATGTAAGTCTTCTATTAGAGTAAGGCTCTTTCCTCCCCTGACCCTCCTTACTGGGAGTACCTTGGATTTCAGAACATGGACATCTACACACAGCAGCTAGGAGGGAGCCATGGCACATACGGCACATGCACTGCACCCTGTGCTGCTGCATTTTGGACACTGCCAGGAAATGCAAGGCTTGTTTCCCTCCTTTGCCACCTGCAACCTCAGAAAAATCCCTCCACCACTCTTAGACGCAGTTTCCCTCCAGTGCAACAGGAATAATCTCCTCTTCCTGGGATACAGCTGTATACCAAAGGCTCCACGATGGTCTGACACTAATACTTCAAGGCCAGGCAAATGAGGGGACTCCAAAATTTGTGCCTATGCGGCTGCACTTCATGCCAGTGGGCCCTGCCATTCTGCCAGCTTCTGCAAGGCATGCACAACAACCACATTTGTAAATATAACCCTAGTGCATATCCACACAAACCATTCACAGAAGCTAATTAAACAAAACATGGCATTTGTTGGCTGTGAGCAGGGGAGGGAGAGAGGGCATGAAACATGAGCCTAATCGGAATTGGGGAGCTGGGGTGAAGAGGGTTACAACCCACATTTACAGAACACTTTTTGAGTACCAAAAGCTTTCCTCTTTATAAATACAAAAACTTCGTTCACTTCAGTTCACTCACTGTGAATAATGAACTGGGGAATTAAAAGCTTTAAACCTGTTAAAGAAGGAATATTAACTTGGGTATAAATATAGCTGAAATAATCCAGACAGTTTTATGACCTTACACCCCCAAATGAAGGTGAAATGCAGAATTCTTTCCCCAGGAATAGTGGTAAACACAGCTAACAGATGGAAGAGCTGAGTGGAAATTTCAATAAAGTAGGCCACAAAGAAGCATTTGTAAGTGCAGGGGTGCTCACTTAAAGTAAGGGGGGGGGGGGAAAGGAGGGCTAAAAAATAAAACTTGNAAGAAGCATTTGTAAGTGCAGGGGTGCTCACTTAAAGTAAGGGGGGGGGGGGAAAGAAGGCTAAAAAATGGAACTTTGTTTTATTTTGATAGAGTGCCAAAACAGTACTGCATTCCTTAAAGAGCAGAATAAAGGAACGAGTTAGACTGGCCTTCTCAACACCTCAGCAAAAGCCCCCATGGGTCTCATTTTGCTAGGATGACTATTTATATGACAGGTAAGGGAATAATTTTGTTGGATTCAGTTACACTAGGCCTCCCTGACCTCTGGGTCAAAAGAGCAAATGCAAAAGTGACAATGTGGATAATTGCCTGTTTAGGATAATGGAATACTGATTGAGGGTCAATTATTATAACACCTGAAAGATAAATGAGCTGATTTGAAAGGTTCAGCAGAGGTAGCAAACAAGAACTGTCTGCATGTACCATGCCATGGCTAATAACACAGAGTACAGACTACTGCATTTGATAGAAGGGAAGCATATTTCCTGAGCTGAACTACTAAAGCCAAGCAGTTTCCAAGCCCTAAAATATTTCAGTTTGTAAAACATGCCATATAATAGAAATTCAGTTCCACTGCCCAAAGCTGCAGGATTAAGGTAATATTATTTAACATGCTACACAATTAATTTCCATTATAACCCTTGTCTGTGCCCCATATCCCAGACTCATTCTTTCTTCTGTCTCCTGAGTGAACTTTCTTCCATTTCTACACAAATAAAGAAAACCAGGTTTGACATTTGTATTTCTAAATGGAACCAAAGGGGAAACACCATTCAGGCTGTTACTACAGAGAGCCATTGTGGTTCACAGGATTTTTAAAGAACTGAATCTTTTCATAAAATATTTTGAAACTTTTGTGCATGTGGCTATCTCACTTATCTTGTTCTGCACTGATTTTTGGTGAGATGATTCTTGAAATACTCATTCCTTACTTTGGTTTTCTTCCTATTTCCTGTGTCCCACAAGAAATGAAGATCCTTCTTTCCTCCTCTCCTCACCACAATGGTATAGAGTTTGGGTCGGGAAAAAAGCATTTTCAAGGGGAAAGCACAAGTGAGCCCTCCTTAGGCTTACAGTCCAACTAGAGGTCATTCACCATTCTCTCCACTGAGTGTTTAGCCTGAAGAAGAGGATACTCAGGTGAGACCTCATGACTATCTATAACTACCTGAAAGAAGGTTGTAGCCAGGTGAGGGTCAGCCTCTTCTCCCAGGTAACAAGTGATAGGATGAGAGGAAATGGCCAGGTGGGGTTCAGGATGGATATTAGGAAAAATTTCTTCACTGAAAGAGTGGTTAAGCACTGGAACAGGCTTCCCAGGGAAGTGGTGGAGTCACCATCCCTGAAAGAGTCCAAAAAATGGGTAGATGTGGCACTTCTTAGTATGTATTAGTGGGCATGGTGGTAATTAGGTTGAAGGTTGATGACTCTGGAGGCCTTTTCCAATCTTAGCGATTCAATTAATGCACATCAACAAGTGCAGCGCTTAGAGGGAGCAATATGCCGAGAAACTGTCTTTCACAGAACTGTGCTGGAGCAACCAGACAGGGAGAGTACGGACACGGAGAAAGCCCATGTTGGTGTGCAAAAAATGTTTCCAGATCATTTGAAATGTCAATTTTCTTGTTGCATCAGATGAATGAGTAATAAGAAACATATCTCTACAAACAGTGGAGCTCTGAGAAAATGCTCTCAACATGGATATTCATGCCTCAAAACTAAGCCACAGCAAAAAGCATTATTTAGAAAATATTTTACTCAATGAAAAGGACTCAGGAAATCTGCTGCAATAAACCCACAACTCAGTATGAGCCTCTCCCAGTGCTCTTCCACAGCAGCACAAGAGGACCTTGCCTGCTCTTTCTCCACAGCCTTTATGTGAACATGGATCTTGGAAAGAGCAGGAATAAGCGTGTCTAGATCTCTGTGACACTGTCAACAGAATACATTAGAAAACAAGAAAAGGCTGCCAAGAAAATGAATATATGAAACAATAACACCTTCAAGGGACTTGATCACTGCATTAGTATACAGCTAGGGACATTGCCCAGTTTGGCTGCAACAGTGAAAGTCATTGCTGCCCTGTGCCTCTCCGCCAAATATGATTTTTCCTTTAGTTGCTACATGAATGTTAATCTTCCAAACTCGTAATCCTCTATTTTAGCACAAATCTATCTTTTTAAAAAATTCCAGCTATAATGGCTATAATGCAATAGTAAATTCATTTCTCCCTCCAGCTCTCCAACTGGCATATTATACTCTTCATTTATACTCATCATGTAAGCTGGGAAAAGGTGAATGACCAGACTCTGAGAGGAACTTACAGTTGATTCTCATCTCTAATTTATTTTACCAGAACATTGCTAGCTCTTCTTCAATGCCATCAGCTGCTGGAAGAGCAGTTTTGATGCCAACCAGGAGTTCCAAATCCACAATGAAACTCCCTTATCTACAAACTAAAGCATTAAAACCAACCCACTTAGTAACAGGTCAAGTGTCCCACTACAAACACCCCCTGGTAGGAACGATGAGAATGGAGAGTAAATCACATGACTTCGGGTAAGAAAACAAAACAAAAAAATCCCAGCCCTGGGCCACTGATCAAACACTGTCTCACAGTGACTAATTTCTGACTAGAACCCTACTGCTTTGGTTTTCCTTTCCCTCAGACAAGATGAATCATTGCATGCAGACTGACAGAAACAGAAGGCATCCTTTTCCTTCAGCTGCCAAACCCCTCATGATTTTCCTGTATGACAAAAGTCCATCCAGCAGTGATGAGAGATCTCTGAATCTAACTGAAGTCTTCAAGGCTTAAAAGATTATTGAAATATCTTCCAGTGTGGCGATAAGCTAGCTCTTCTTTCAAATATGATGTATTTTCTATTCCACTGCATTTAGCTTCTGCAGGGCGCATATCCCTCAGACGTTCCACAGTTCAGAAATGTCTCTCATTTTACTCTCAAAGCTATTTATCTTCCTTGAAAATTTTCTACCTCTGTGCTTTTGTTATTTAAAACTCTTTGTAACAGCAAAACCAAAACAAACCCAAACCTCTACCAGCCGAGCTTACAGAAAGAAATACACACTTAAAGGAATAAATCCCATGATGTTTCCAGTTCCCATGCAAATATGGTGCTTTCTGTCTCTTTGTCCCACACTTGGGTACTTGCACTCTGAGAGGCATCTAGCACAAAGGGACAGTGAAAGTTTCATGGAGACCCAAAAATTCAAAGTAGGGCCCCTTCTTCCTTCCCACCTATGTATGAGGGACTCATGCTGCCACTTAGGCTATCCTAACAAAGCATACACAAACAAAACCTTTTCCTGAAATTAGCTGTGATGAACCATGCTGGCTATTTCAAATTTTCATAAACTGTGTTAACTGTTAAACAAGGGCCTGAATTCTCAGAAATTACAGGAACTGGTTACTACAGCAAAACAGCACAGAGCCCTCTGGAAAGCACCAGTACGATTCATTCTATAAAAGTCCCACAGGGGATTCTTGTTCTGAGGCTATTTATGCAACATTATCAAGTCTCCAACAGCAGCTCTGCTTGACTACTGTGTAACATCTACCAGGTAAAAATGGAGCGTGACAGTTACGATTACATCTATCTCTTGAAAGAAATGCTGCTGCTGAAGGTGTGAAGGCAATTGATTCATTAGCCCAAGGTCACAAATTGCAAAGCTAACCTTCCTGCAATAGTGAGACAAAATAGCTTAGTACCAAAAGAATTCAGCCATGATTTTGCAAAGTATGAGTGAGTTGGCACTGCTCTGATTTGTGCAGCTCCCTTGTAGCCATGCTACCTCCCAGCCTGTTCTAAAAGGCCACTGTCCTGGAGTAGCAGGATGTGCAGTTAGTTTGCAAAACTGTGGATTTGAATGATTTTCTCAAGGACAAATGTAATAACTGGTTCCACTCTTTATTTTTTGGGAATGCTAGATTCTGCCTCCTTACTTCTTAGTTACTATTTGCATAATTTAAGGGGGATGCTCCTTAAGCTGAGGGTCTCTGCAACAGTGATCTGGGGCCACAGGAGCTGCCTCTGAGTGCTGGCATTTTGGCTGACGTTGACTCCTGGGTCAATAGTTCCTCTGCATGGTACAGATGTTGCAAAGGAGCCACTGGCTAATATCAGTCTGCTGGCACAGCACAAGCCTCATCAATCTGAGCAAGCTTGGACCTATTGACTCTTTGCTTCTTCTCAACAGATGGCCCCAAGTTCCCTTCCACAGGAGGAAATCTCATCAATTCCAAATGTCTAAAACCTTTTCCATTTTATGAGAAAAAGAAAAAAGCCCTGAAGGTGTCTTTAAGGAGATTCAAGAGAGATTGTGTGAAAAAAAAGCCCTTCAGAGTAAAGCACAGAAAATCTGGAGTGACAGTGAACTAGAAACCTAGTGTATGGTCAGGTAAGGGATAAAATGAACCCTTGAGTGGTTCAAATGGAGAAGAATACCTGCCATTTAATTAAAAATGAAAGATGAACATGATCTGTTGTATACAAAATACAAGTCAAATGAGTAACTTTGGAAGAGGTTGACAGCAAAGACATCATTGCTAACAGCCAATGTAACTAAGGCAGACCAAGTACTGAAAAAAACAGCAGGAAGGAAGACCCGACTTTCTTCAAAATAGAAATAAATTCCCAACATTATCCCATTTTCAGCTAGCTTACATAGCTTGAAAGAGGGGAATAAATCAAAACCAAACAGATCTTTATCAATAAAGAAGTTGATAAGTCTAGTCCATAAGCTGACCAAATTCTGAAGATCACTCATAAGGATTTAACTCAGTAGACATAACTTAAAATAGCCTTAAATTTCTGGGGTTTGCTGAGTATGTTACAAAAGACAATTGCTTAGTGTATTTTTAGAGAATACTTTGTAGAATGATAGAAAAGTAAAAGGGGCTTTTTTTCTTTGGTATAAGGCTGGGAAAATTCCTTCCCAATAATTATTTTAATGCTGTTTGGCTTCATTTTAATATTAATGGTGGCAGGAGCTTGGCGTTTTTTGCTTGGCTGTTTTGTTTGGTTCATTATCTTTTTAATTTTTTCATTGAGTCGTCTCATTTACATTTTGGTATATAGAAACATTCTTGGATGTTAAAGTTGAGATATCAAAAAGGACATTCCAGTAACAAACCTGAGCTCAAAAGTAAACCTACTGGAAGGAATGTAGAAGAAGAAGCTAAGAGATGATCAGATTACTTATAAGAAAATGAGAAATCATAGTTGAAAACCATGAGTTTTTTTCTGTAGCTTTTGTCACCGATGTTTTTTCTCCTGGAAGGAATAGTTTTGCAAGCAGCATCAAAGTTATTGAAGACATAACTGAAGCTTCACAGTCTGTGTGATTAAAAACAAACTTACAAGCAGATTCCTAAAAACATGTTGTATTTATTAAAAAGGACTGAAGTCAAAGCAGCATCCAGACTGTTTTTAGAATCGCTACTAACATTCTACACTGTTCCTCTTTTTCTTTGTTAGCAGTTTGGATGTTGTTGTTATGCTAAACTATTAACAAAACCATGATAATAATGACAGAGAAGAGATACATGACTGACTTAAAGGATTCTCAGACACCCTCCCATCCTTTATATGAAACCAAAACACAAACTCCAGGCTGCATTCAACTGTGAGAATTCTCAGTCAACACCACTGTAGACTGCAAACTTACCCCAACAGCTCTCTAAAGTTTCACCATACAGAAACCAGATTTATGAATAAAGAGAGACATCTGGAACAGCAATTTATCTTGGGCACTGCACCTTACTATTTGGTATCACTGCTGGCCCCAGGATCATTTTACCTGAGAGATTTCCCTTCTCATTCTGACTCTTAAAACCATACAGCTCACACCATCGTACCTCTCCATCATCTTCCCAGCCTTTCTTCAGTGATCCTTCATCAATGAGGAACTCAGAAGGCAGGATGGACAAGTGTGACTGAGAAAGGAGGGTTTGCCTTGCCATGGTTGAGAGAAGTCAAGAGAATAAACTCAGCTGTTATGTGTTGCAGATGTAAAGTCATGAAACCAAGTTTTCTGTTATTTTATGACAACTTATGGGTTTGGGGGCTATGGTGACTGTGAGAGGAAGAAGGAAGGAGCATGAAACATCTAATTTCAGAGGAAAAACTAAAATTAACATCACTAGGCAAACTGGCTACTGATTAAAGGGAGACTTTAAGGGATCTTAAAGGGAATCTTACAGGGAGATTAAAAGAAGAAACATTAATTAGCAGTTCAAGTGGGCACTTGAGACTTTCAAGTTTTAAATATACAGATTACAATGAAGTCATCTTTCCTGTTGTTGTTCATAGAGTTAATATTCACAGAATTTAAAAAAATGGTGACCTACTAGTGCTTGGATGTGCCATGTAAATTCTGAGAACATGCAGGAGAGGGAAAAATTAATTAGCAACAAAGGAGACAGTGACAGCAATAGAACAATTTTCTGAAGCACAGGCTCAAGTTTTCACTGAGAAAAGATCAGGGTTGTTTTCTTCCATCTTTTTCAAAACAGTATCTTTAAATGGCTTCTATAATAAATAGGATATTGTAACATCTGAGATGTGGCTAGTACACGGTCCCTATTGAAAAATCTAAAAAGGACAGGAAACTTGAAAATGGACAGCATGGGTTCCCCAGACATGCCAAGAACCATTTTAATGACCCAGAATGCCAAGAGGGAGTGATGTAGGCAGCGACATACTTACACTTCACAAGTAGTTTAATCTGCCATACCAGAACATGGATGTTCAGTTTTCCCCTAAGGGGAAAAACATTTATTCTAACAATAGTCATTTACTTCATCAGGCCTGCATCAATCCCTTTCCTTATTTACAGAGAAATAAACTGCTTGCTGTTTAGATAACATTCTCTTCAGGGCAGTCATAGCTTATCGGAGCTGCCTGCTGTGAGCCCAATCCAGCTTGCAAACAATACACTTTTACCAACTGTACTGCCTTGAAATCTGACAACATAAAGTAAAGCACAAATTACTTTCCGAGACTTTCCTCAGCATAGCTGGGAGAGACTTGGCCCATTTATAGAAAAAAATGAGACAGATTGAAAGTATGTGCGTGTCAACTGGCTCCTGCAGGGAAAATCCTGGCCATGGGCTGGGCATCCTGTCTAGGAACTTAACCAGCCTCTCACTGAGGTGTGACATACTCTTCCAATGGACTCCTGTCTAGGAACTTAACCAGCCTCTCACTGAGGTGTGACATACTCTTCCAATGGACTTCTAATCCATTCACTCAATAAAATGCACAGAGATAAACCCAGCAGAAGCCAGGAGAGAGAAACCAGCATTTTGTGCCACTTTGCTGTTTCATCACTTTCCATTCACTCACCTTTAACTCACCCTCTCATGCAGACATAACTCCATCCCTGTGACCAAGTTCAATGAACTCTTGGGGCAGGCAAAACAGCTTTCCTCAGTTGCTCTGTATGTGCCTGTCTCTTTTTCATACCATGATCCGAGCCAGGTTGGCAGCTTTAATTATCATTTTCCCTTCCAGCTGGCCTACATCCACTCACGTTTGAGGCATCATTCTGGAGCAGTCTCCAGGTTCCGAGAAGCCAAACTCTCTCCATGGCTGACACCTCTGCAAGGTGTCTCAGAAAAAAACCCTGTGCTGAAATTCTGGCAGGGCAATGAAGAAGAGTTTGTCCAGGTGGTTTCTAGCTCCACTGGCATTAAAGAAAAAAAATTTAAAGATCACCTTTTCTGTCAGTGAAATTCATCTCAAAAGCCCCTGGAGGTCCTGCAGCAAGAAGCTCTGCTTCGGGGCATGGGCAGACACCCTGTAGAGTTCTCCTCTCTGCTTTGATAAACAGCCTGGTCTTTGCACCTCCT
Organism: Climacteris rufus; assembly: GCA_013398175.1. NCBI lineage: Eukaryota > Metazoa > Chordata > Aves > Passeriformes > Climacteridae > Climacteris > Climacteris rufus. The sequence goes on along the minus strand of VZRZ01006169.1, from coordinate 542,696 downwards.
GTACAAGACTAATAAACTCTATAAAATATAAAAATTACAATTACCAGGGGATACATCAGTAATCCAGAGATTTCATTACTGGCTGTGTAGTGGCTTGGTGTGCTGTGACCCACTGCCTTCAAAATTATAATCCGTTCACTGAATGAGACACAATTAAAAATAATATAATATTTCAAAGGACTAAGTGCTCCCATATGGAGATCAGTTATTTAACTGTTGTAATTTGCCAACTCTTAATATGCTGGAATTGTTTTAATGAAATATCCTGTGCTATTATGTAAGTACAGTATTGTTTCCATTCACACTTCTGTTCTACACAACTATTCCAGATGTTCTACCCACTAGTTCAAGATGCTCTTTAGAAAAAACAAGCATATACACAGACACATGCTTATTTAAATATGCATATGTATACATAAATATATATGTGCATAAAAATCAACTTAGTAAAATAAAACCTAAAATTAAATGCTTTTACATTTGAAAGAAGTTATCTGGGCATGTCTTAACCTTTTTTTAACAAACCTGCCATCATATAACTCAAACCCTTAAATTTTCACAATCCTAAGTTGTAATAAAAACAAGAATAAAAGTTTACTAGAAGGTCAAAAACTGTCAAGTATAAGCAAAAGAAAATACAGAGATGCAGAAGCAGGAGAAAGGTCAAGTGCTTCTGAAAATATTCAGGTACTGTACCTCCAAGTATATTGCAGCAGTAGGTGACTGGTTACTGCTGTTTTATTTAATAAGACTTCACATAAATTCCAGCTGCTAACCATGTGATAAGTCCATCTCAGAACAGAAGGGCTTCTATTCTCCTGCCACACTATGATCTAGACTTCCACCCACCTCACTGGGAGTTACAGTCGTACTGAGGGCTGATCCCATGGACCGTTTTCCTGTGTTCACATTTGATTATAATGCGTGAGCTGTGTGAACGAACAATCTTAGGATTTAAGGAAAAAAACACCTCATTTTATGTAACCCTATATGTGGTATGGTAATAATTCTGGGGCTTGACTGCACAGCAATTTTCTCAGTGCTTTAATGCAGTGATGATATGTTTTTTAAAACAAGAAGGGGGGAAAAAAGAAAGAAAATGCACACAGGAAGAACAAGAATGAGATTAAAAAATTATTCATAGTTTCTGACTTTTTCTCCTTTTGGTCCTTTCCTCATTCTCTTTTTTTCACTGTATTCCAGTTATCCTGCTGCTTCATACATAACTCTTGAATTTGTATTAAGGGTTCAATACTTTGCAAAATGCTGAAAGCTCTAAACTTTCAGCTTTTTCCATCAATTTTACAAAGGAAATATACTTTTTTTTTTTTTTCCTGGGCAGACTGTGCAGCTGTTCTATAACTCCTACGGCAGTGTCAGGTGGTGGTCGGTTCTGCCATACAAACGAATATTTTCCTGTGCAAGGAGGAGAAGGTGAACTGGAAGATCCACATGGCACATTTCTGCCCAGCCCTTACACTATGTGAATGAGGGGAAAAAAATTGCTACCTTTTTTTCCCTAAAAAAAGGGTACTTTTCTTTTTGTCTCTTCAGTGGTCTGTTTCCCCTCTTCTATGTGTAGTTTTTCTACTCTTTAATAGTTGAAAACAAAATATTTACAACTGGGAAAATAAGGAGATACTTTCTCCCCATTTTAGAGTGGAGGTTTTTGAAGATAAAAGTAGTAACATAGTTTTAGTTACATTTTATCCCATAAAAATTGTATTTAAAAAATGACAATTCTGATGACAGAAAAACTATTCTATAAAATGTGTATTTGTGAAAAAAAAAGAATTGAAATTAAATATTTATTATTAGTGGCTGTTTGTTTCAGAAAAAAATAAAGGTATAAAGTAAAAGCCACATTTCATTTTACTCTTAATAAGTATACAGACAATGCTGTATATTAAAGTGGTATGTAATGTTTTTTCACTTGAACATTGTTAATCTCTTTGCAATGTTCTTCTTGAAGGAAAACTTAATTATTTCTCACACAGTCTATAAGCCTTTCTCTGGAGACCTACATCAAATATCTGTAACACAAGCTGAAACTACATTTAATAACATCCACTGTGCCAAATTCACTCTTTAAAAAGCAAGAACTTTGAAATCATTACAGCTTAAGTGTTAAAAAAAAAAGTGTATTAATGGCAGGGTTTTTAAAACATTGGAACTGCAACTTGTCAAGAAAGGGTGTGACAGCCTGGGAGGGTGGGGAAGACATCCCTGACCAGTGACTATAAGGTCACAAAGAAATCCAGACCTAGAAATTCATCTGTAGCTAGCTAAATGAAGCACACCAAACATGCAGGCATGAACTAAACCATCAAAAACACTCATCCCAACTATCTGTAGAAATTAAAAAGCCCTAAAAAAACCAAAAACCCAGGTGCTATTCCAAATTTGTATTTCTCTGCTGCAAGTTGAGTTAAGCTCTAGCTGCAGCCCTCCTGACTGTGGAGTCAGCAGCCAGGCAGCCCAGCTTTCACTCAGGTGCAGCCTCAACTCGATGCTCTCAGTAGCTCTGAGCATGAGCATGGACATTTTTGCCAGGCACAATGCTCTTTTTTTCTTTTTTTTCCTGGGTCTGCACAGTGAGCAACTGCAGACCATGCAGTGACCTGGTGCAGAGTCATGCAGGGAGAGGGTGGGAAAACCGAAGGAGGCTTGCTGAAAGGGTGACCACAGTAGTTTGGGATGATTATACAAATGGCTCTGCATCTTTTGATGTTTCCTCTTTTCTAATAATAAGATGGTCATCTGCACGCTTTGCTTTCTGAGAAACGCTGCTTCATTTCTCTCCCATAAAAATGGTCTGTTTCCTCTCAGCGAACAAATTAGAGGAAGAGACCTACAATAATTTACAGTATATTAGACAGTTATTACTGTGCAATGATATAAAATGGTGATTATACTAAACTAGAACTTTGGTAAAATTCATATACTGGAAACAGGAGAGTAAACTGAGGTTTGGTACTGCATGCCTGAACTCAAACCATCCAGGCCAACATATAAATTCCAAATCTCAGACACCTTACTCATTCATGTAGTTTCATCATGATTATTCAAGCACTGACAGTGTGTTCAGGCCGTAACAAATAAAGAAGATGAGAAATTAAAAGGCTGGCTTGTGTGAATATGACAGGCACCATTTGGCCTCCTGTATCACTGCATTAAAGTAAGACTGTGGGTCTTGATATCATGGCCTTTGCACACACCGATCATTTCTTAGCACAGCTTAGAATAGGAAAATAGGAGAGATAACTTGTTAGTTCCTGTTTACTACCAAAACACGAGAGGTACAGCTCTGTTAAATGGGACCTGCTTCACAGAGCTGATAAAATTCAAGAGTTCAACAGTGTCATAGCCTGGCATCCACATTAAACTTTCTTTTTTACTAGTTAATGCATGTGCTACATTTTAATGGATGCTAATGTAAATAGATGTGCATATTATGACTTTAGAGCACTCACAAAAGCTTAATAAAGCATTTTTATTGTCATCATTTATTGCCACATTCTTTTCGCACTTCGAGTGGTGCAAGTCCGAAATAGCCCCCTAGAAGTCATGGCTTTACCTAGGTGTAAATCTGTGGTTACTTTAGATGTTTATTGGCCTGAAAGGAGACTCTGGCTCATAGAATCTAAATATCACTTTGATTTAAGTGCTGCTGAATTTAAGCAGACTGTAACCAGATACTGAAGAATCACTCTAGCTCAGGAGCAGTAATAATGTTAAGTAGAGAAGGACTCTATTCCTTTATATAACTTTAAAAAAAATTTTTTTAAATAAGATGTCTTGTTTTGCCTATGGGATAGCTATGAAAGAAAATTTATTTTGAGAAGGTTGTCAAACCATTTGGCATCAACTTGCAGCTCCTCGGTGCCTTTACTTACTTTACTCTTAAGAAAGCAGAGTCTGTCACAGACCCTTTTCTCCTCCTCATTTTTTCAGATCAACTGTCGATATTGTTAATAGCCCAAAACATTGAAAAAATGAAATTTTTCATCCCAGGAAGGATTTGTACACAAGAATACGTGATGAAGGATTTGGGGACCACACAAAGCACTGCTGAAAGGCAACTGTGCCTTAAATGAGCACAGCCAGGTTTAAGTGGGCAAATTGATATCAGAGGGCACATTATGGCCAGAAGAGAGAAATAAAGGGACCTCTCAGAGGCATGGGGAAGACCAACAGAAGAACATAAAGCATGGGAGATGACACACAACTCCAACTACAGATGCAGAAACAAAACTGGTCTGACATTTTACAAAAAGTCATCAGATTGCAAGCACTCAAAAATGCTATTTACACATCACAGAAAACAAATAATAATTAAAAAAGAGAACTATAGAAGCACTGTTGCCCTGAGCCAGAGCTGGTGTGCTGATTAAGAAGTCAGTACCGGAAGATCAGATGCTACAAAAGATGACACCTAACTGAATGCATGATTCAGCTACCACAGAACATGTTTCTTGAAGGATACAACTGACCACAGCTGGCCATGAGAGATCTGAGAGGAGATACACTGAGACTGGCAAAGTTCTTAACAGTATATAGGGAGAGAGATGCTGGAACAAATTTCCCCTACACAAATAAGAGCATGGCTCCATGACATGCCAGTGGTACCCTGGCAACAGCACACACATGAAACCGCACAGAAAACACTGCACTGAATTTATCACAGATAAAAAAAAAACCTACATGGAGGCATTTACCACAGAGCAGCTGAAATGCCGTGGGTATCTTCTGGTAATGCATTGTATATCCAGACTGGTGCTTTCCACAAACAGTTTTTCCTTGTGTCAGCAAGCTCAGACAGGAGAACATGTTTTCACTCTAACCAGCCAGGGGTGCTTCTTGCCTATTTTCCACCCAAGCTTGCCCGATTTAATAGCTCTTCCTTACAGGACTTCACCATGACTCAAAACTTATGAGGGAAGGTTTGTAAAGGGGCAAGCAGGTGCCTGGTTTTCACTGATTACCACCAGCACCTTGCTCCTACATGTGCTGTTGAACATCTCCCCAAACTGGCTTTGTAAGTGCCTGTGAAAAGGAGGCTGGAGAACAGGCAATCCAGCTGGCACCTGCTGCAGCCAATATGCCCACAGAGCTGTGAGAAACTTTTGCAGTGAACTCCCAAATATCCTATGGATTTCAGCTTCATTACAAATATGAATTTCAAGCCAAGTTTGCCAAAATGTCTGCAAATATCTACGTATCTTTTTGCAGACTTAGCTGAAATTATGACTTCAGGTAAAAGCCACAAGAAAAATACGTGGTTGCTGATTCTTCCCAAAGGCAGGCAACTGCTGGCAGTTTGGCAACAAACCCACAAGTCGAATATAAAATGCAAGGCAGGAAAAGTAAATGAAGGAATATTTCCTATCAGCCTCTGCAGTCCAGAGCTGCACATTGTTACATGCCTAGGAACACCTATTTGAAAGGCGGGCATAAAAATGAAATACAAAAGAAAGCCAGGAAGCCGAAGTGAGAATCTTCTGATGTGCTAATTAATTCTTGATTCATTCTTCCGCTGTAGGTGAATAAGAAACTGTTAGAGAATTGCACAAATGTTTGTACAAGCTGTGGGCCCAAATTCTGGTTTCTGTTAATCAGCCAGAAACCTTTTACGCTGACTGTGGCAGAAATAAATTATTCAAAGTGACATAAACCCACGAGGTGCAAGCATGCCTTACTCCTGACAGAAAAGAATGCACGAATTTTAAGCTATTTTTTAAAAGTTTAGAATCCTGAATTTGAATTAATGCAAAACAATGGGGGGAAAAAACTTGCTTTCAAAAACACCCTCATCAGATGAATCTTTTAAGCAAGCTAATACTGTAACCAGACTGACCCTAACTTTCTCCTTCAGCTTTTTTCAGAGGTAATGCAGGAATATTGGACAGAGAGAGAATGTAGCAAATCCTCCAATGCTTTGAGCTGAGGAGTTTGGGGAGCTTAATTCAGACCCTTTCCTTCTTGGTGGACTGGGGCTGTACATCTCATCAAAGCACTCATGTTGATTACAAAGTCTTATCATCCCACTGCAATCAGTCATCTGTCAACAACACAGAAGGTCACACCTCCCCTCTGTCAGTAAGTGATGAGTCTGAGGGTTTCTCCAAATGAATGATCTCCAGTCCCAGATGGAAGCAGCAACCCAGCACCGCTTTGAACAGGCTGTTTTGCTTGCATTTCCTGTGTTGGCCCACCAGCTTCTCACTTCTGGAGTGCACAGCACTCAGTTTGGAAGCAGTTCTGAATTCAAGTCTAGACCTACCATTGACAGCATGACTTGAAGAATGCCCCAGCCTCAATGTACATTGCAACTACACATGCAAATGGTCTCTTTGGCAGAAAACCCAAATGCCACTATCCCACAGCACAATTAACAAGCCTAAGGTGAAAAAGTTGTATTGATTCCCCTCTCTCACACCTACACAGGCCTTTTGTGGCCATAACTATTGAAGGTCTGCCTCTTCAAGGAAATAGGTTGTGCCCGAAACCTGTGCTGCCTGAGAGGCACATTTTGCTTCCTCAAAGCCAGCTTAGTGACTCCCACACAAAGCTACAAACATTCCCTAAGACTTTGGAAATCCCAGCCTTGGCTAGGTTTTGTAGGGACATTCCTGAGAAGGCTGCCATTAAAATGGAGCATTCCTTTTTCAGGGACCCAAGCTGGGGCCTGGAGAAACACAGATCTACTTCACTGCTCTGTGGCCAGGTGGAGCCCTGAATATGACCCTTACATTTCACACTACATAAGCACAGCTCTCACTCCACGGTACCATTTTGCTCACAATATAAAGGGAAAGCATGTAATTTATTCACAGATTTTGCCCTAATAATTTTCCAGAAGCACACTTTACTAGGCACAATACATTTTTCCTGTAAAGAGTCAGTCATGAGCAGAATCACTGGAGATATTGTCTGAATTGTTTCCATTAAAAATACTTCTTTTAACACAGTTGCACATTTTCAAGCCCAGTTTTAGGGATGCTTTCTGAGATTAATTTTAACAGCAAAAGCAAGTTGGTGTGATGTCCTTAATTTTTAAGATAAAAAAGAGATTGCCAGATATAGATCCATGTAACACAGAAGTCTCTTGTATATTATAATTTTACAGGCATACATGCTTACTGTATCACACCTATGTAAAATTGAGCTGCAGAAAAAAAATATACCTTTTTCACCTCCCCTCTACCTCATAAATAGGGAAAAACCCCACCAAACCTACAGCCAAAAGCCTAAAACTGCTGAAGCCAATCACCCCCCAAGCCCCTGCAGCCCATAGATTTCACCAATAAGAACATAACTTTGAGTAATTTTTTTCCCCATGGTTCAGCAGTAAGAATTCAACCAAATGTTCGGGTTTTCTTCCATGTCTGGGCAACTTTCCAGAACTTCTAAGCCCAAGAGGCAACTTGTAGTTCTATCTAGGTTGCATTCCTTTGTGCTACTCACCTGATTCCTCCTTGTTGACATTTGCACAAAATACAAAAACAGTTGCAATGAGAGATTCCTTCACAGAAATGGTGCTGCAGTGCTATCTTTAAACATATTGAAAATCTTACAACAAGCTGAGAAAGAATGACAGTAGTCCAAGAATCTAGAAAACAGCTACAGAATTTTTCACACTGAGAATACACATATTTGTTTAATGAACCGACCTCTCATTTCAAGTAGCTTCCTCTAATCAAACAATTGCAACACCACCTCAACTGACCAGACAGAGAGATGCAAAACGTCATTCTACCAACCTTTACCTTATTATCATCCAATTATTCCAGGATCTTATTAGCCCTTGTGTGCATGTCAAAGGGGTAGCATGGACTTAAGATTGTAAAAGTCAGAAAAAGGGAGGAACAACCTAGACAGCTCAAATGAAGATAATGTGTAAAATTAATGCTCTACTTTTGAGCACCTCTAGAATTTTTGAGACAACCAAGAAATGCACAGAACCCTAGCACAGCTAAGGAATTTACTTCATCTCATTATTCATCTATTTTTTAATTCCTTCAGCTTCCTCATCAGGTTTCCATGTGCCTGTTTCACTTTTTAAAACTCCTGTTGTCCTAATAAACAACTTTTTGTTTACATACCATATGCCTCAAAACTTGTTCTGATGACATGAAAAAAATTACCCACAGAAAAAAATACTTTTCCCTGTATCCATTTGCTTCTAAGGTATTTCATCTTAATCTTTGTAATGGTTCTCTTCTAATCCAAAACCCTTGAGGCATTTTAGAATGTAAATGAGTGATTAGAGGCATTCCTGCTGTAATTTATATGCTTTGTAAACCCTAATTGTTCTGAGCCAAAGATTTCTTTTTTCCTAAAGTGTCAGGCTTAGTAGGTCTCAAGGCGTAGAACAAGGCGTGTTCCAATTGGTCAGACTTTAATAGATTCTGGCCTACATCTCTGTGTGTTATGCTTCATAATTTAAAATCCAGAGACTTCGGGTGTTAGGAAAAAAAGTATTTTCAATCACTAACTGAAAAATGCTTTTCATCAAAATGAAAATTATATTTTGAATTCTCAAAAATCTTGACCAGCTCTAATGTTAAGAAATTTCCCTGAGGTCAGTTTAGAGGCAAAGATGAAAGAATACAAATACTAGATTTGGTACTTTGCTGTTAAATTGTAAAGCAAATAAAACAAAACCAAAACCAAAACATAAAATGTATGTTGCAGGTTCCCTGACTGCATGATGGAGTAGCACAACATGAGATTTTCAGTGGCACTTGCTTGGAATGATCCATATGAGCTCACATATAGCTACTCATGAATAATAGGATCATTTTAAACTCTGAAGTAATAAAAATCTTCATACTTTGTCGTCATACACTACACATATTCACACACACGTGACTAAGGAGAAAACTGCAGGCATGATAAAATCATGCAAATCAGCAACAGTAGGTGGTGGCTGTATGGCAAGAAGAAATTAGTTTGCGTGGAAATGTACACATCATTTACACACACAAGCACACACTATGTATAGAGAAGTGAAATATCTCAAACTGTCATGCAGGAAATGCAAAAAAATTATGTTTTTGCTATAGGTACAATATACTTTTAAGTACTGAGCAGCTGAAATCTTGCTTCCTCAGCCCAATATAATTTCATGCTTAATTTACAGCAAGAGAATACCCAATGACTGTCTGAAGGGAGAGAAAATATGCACAGTATAACATTAGCACAGGACCTGCTACTCTACTGTTTGGCAACCATAGGGGTCTGTGTAGTTTCTACCCTTCAGTGCATCAGAGTAAGATTCCAGCAAAAACACATGTTAAGGGGGAGAAGAAGGGAGGGCTGGGTGTTCAGCTGAATGAACTTACTGTTACCTTTTTTTTTCTAACATAAGTCTTCTTTTTCCTGATACTGTCTGAATTTGAAACATCTAATTTAATACATTGAAGGGCCCCGTCTTCCTTTTATTTCCTGTCTGTACTGGAGCAGTCGCCTGTTTCAATTATGACTTTCTCCAGCTCCTACATTTTTTGTGCTCCAGCTGGCTCAAAGTGCACTTCCTTGGAAGGTAAAACGCACTAACTATGCTGATCAGAGGCTGATAGCTGGAAAGCCACAATATTTAATAGCTGAGCTGATAAGTGGAGGGGTTAACAAAAAAAAAGGGGAAAAAAAAGGTGCCTCAAGCCCCAATGCAATTTTGAGCCTAAACAAAAGGATATGATATAGCTGCATGTTCAATTAAGGCCCCATTATATATATATATATACACACACACATAGAACTGCAGACTGCTTACATAAATTCATACTTTTATGGTAAATTTCATCCACTTCTATGCATGTGTGTTAAATGTTTCTTTCCTGCTTTTCAGTCAGTTAGTGCTGACTGGGGACTAACTTGGTGCAATTATTTCAAAGAACAGGATTGTGGGATTGATATGGCACTACTGCAAAACCCTGTCTAGCTAAAAATAAGATTGTTTGTAGTCAAGATGGAGAGGGGAAAGAAAAGTCTCTGAGCTGTAAACACCAGTGAATGTATTTTTTTCTGCTTTATGAAAACCACAAATCTTTTTTTTCCCCTTTTCCTTCTTACTCATAGGGCAGTTTAATTACAGTTTAATCTCTTTCAGTAAGTACCCCTTGAGACCTTATTGTCCAAGTACTGCATTATCAAGGCTACACTACAATTTACTGCAGTAGGTGGGGGCTCCCTTTAGAAAGGCCAGAAGGTACAAAAGAAGTTAAAAGGAAAAAAAAAAGAAAATAGAAAAGGAGTAGTTCACTCACTTTATTATTAACTAACAGTGCAAGGCTTTACTGGACCCTAGAGGTCCTAGTTCAATAATTAGAGAAACTCTGTAAAGGCAATGGCCAACACTCCCCCTCTCTAACATGCTTGTGTCAGTAAATCTGAATGAAAACATGAAGTTAACAAAGTTGTTCAGTGCTACATTTGCTATGGCACCTTAGGTACGTGGGCTTGGGGAGGCAGGGGAAGAATTTAATGAAGCATGTTGTGAGGTGTGAAAGGCAAAGCATAGATATTTTGGTTTATAGGGCAATATTGAAAATAAGCAGGAACTAGTCATTTATATTAAAAAAATAATCTACAGACCTTTGCCAGCTTTGTTTTTAAATGAATTTGAAAGTATTTCCCCAAGATGTGAGAATAACTTTATGTGTAGAAAACTCAAGTTAATTCAAGCTAGGAATGCGGAGGATGTTGCATCAGCTATTTTCTCCTGCTCTTTATACTGGTACAAGTACTTAGAAACAAATGCAACTGAGAAGAGAAATGGTGCAGTATGAAATTACTCATGCTATTGAGGAGAGCATAGCTACCTGATCTTTCAGGTATGATTTAACTGTATGTTTGCATAAGCAATCAAATTATATCCCAAGCACACAGGACATAAACACAGTGTAGTGAAATCTAAGTGATGCATTACTAATATCCAGGAATGATATTTTTTCAATCATTTTTTGTTAAAAAAACCTACTCTACATTCCCCTGTCTGCTCTCTCACAACTGTTTACTGCACATGGCAGGAACTTGTTGCCAAGCACACAGATATGATATGGTATGTAGACAGTGACCTAAAGGGAATATTTATTTCTGTGCAGTGTAGCAGGTTATGGTTACAGCTATCAAGCTGTTTCAGTCACTGATTTATTCACCCAGAAGAATAGAAACAATATTTTTCTAAATCTGTTTCCTATTAACTTTTCCTCCCCCCTGCCATGGCCACCCCCTTCAAGATTCCTAAAATGGATGAAGTCTCTTCTTTTCTCAGCCACAAACCAAGGTATACTGTATATAAAAATTCCCTCATCCTTGAGGCAATGATCAAGGAACAGGATATCCTGGTTAATACTAATGCAGGAAGAAGGTTTGCTCATTCTCACAGACTTTTCAACCCACTGGTGCCTTCTGAACCAGCCTAAGGCATGCTTTCCTTTTTGTCTCTGAGAAGACCAGAAAAAAAAAATAAATAAAAGAGGCAGAGATTATTTTAAAAGCTACATCTGCCATGTGACAAGGTACAATGGCACTGCAAACCCCTTGCTCTGTGATAGGGCACACTGTGTTTGACAGCAGCAAGGACACATGTTGTGAGTGCTGCCTATTTTCCAAGACCTATATATTGGTATGGTGCCCATCCCTGAAAATGTTGAAGGCTAGGCCCAACGGGGCTCTGAGCAACCTGGTCTAGTGGGAGGGGAGTTGAAACTAGGGGATCTTTAAGATCCCTTCCTACCCAAGACATTCTATGATTCTGTGAGCTGTGCTCCCAGAGCCTGCACCACTTCTGCACAGAACTGCATCTTGAGACAAATATTGTTAATAGTAATAGCAACAGTCATAACAACAAGAGATGTTCCAATATCTGATTGCAGAACATGGAGAATCTTCAAAACAACCTGCAGTTGTGGGTGACAAAAAAAAATACCTACAAAAACAACCCTCGGAAATAGTAAGACATCTAGTCCCTCTGTTACAACTCACACGCAGAACAGGCCTCTCAAGAATGGAAAAGCAATCCATTCAAAGAGAAGTCAGTAGGACACACCAGTGCAAGCTATTCATTTTAACACATACAAACACATACCTCACCATTTCAATATCCACCATCTCCTTGTTTCCTCACTTCTGTTAAATTGCCATCAATTAACACAGATGTTGAGGAGATAAGGTTTTTAATAACTGCTTTTATTTCCCAAAGCAAATGTTTATGCCAGTAGCACAACACCTTATTATTTTAATTCATTTAAAGGTATTATGCAAATAGCAAGATCTAATCAAGTGACAAACATGTTAGCCACATGAATAACCGAGCAGCCTTTGGTCTTACTCCTCCTTAACACCTATGATGGAGGGGGCTTTGGTTATGTTTGTTTTATATTGGTATAATCTCACTAATTGAAGGGGAAATAATCCTGATTTATATCCATATGAGTCACGAGGGCAACAAGAACCACAATCGTTTCAGCATTAAAAAAAAAAATAAAAAAAAAAAACAGAAAAGTTTTTCCCGATAGATACAAATCACTGTGAAAGAAATAAAGCCAAACTTATTTACCTATACACACAGCTATGAATTCATGCAATAAGATTATATTAATTCCATACAGTGTTGCAAGACTTCCTTCTAGTGAGTCAAACAACTCCATTAGGAGAATCTAGTCAAGGTAGGAAAGGAATTTAGATTCCACAATCAGTTCAGGAACAGTGCTGAATTCATTCTTGCTTATCGCAAAGTGATTTTGCACTAGTAATGTCTTTTTCCTCAGTGCTATTTTCCAAGATTTTTTTATGCTGCTGTAAGCCACTAATATTTTGGGCATTTTCTGCACTGCTGAGACTTACTAAAAACCATGCCTCATAAAATGAGGATTTAAATCTTCCCAGAATAAATGTATTTTATTTCTCACCCTGCCCCCTCCTTCCCCACCCAAGGTTTCTACTATAAATGACTGGTAACAGCCCAATCAAGTGCATAAAAGCAATTGAATAAATAAAACCATGAAGTAAGTGTAAAATATTAGTGTCCAGACATGCAAGATGTATGCAGGTACTACGAAACTTCCACAGCTGTACGTGCCTGGAACTCATGCAGTGCCACAGGTTTAACAGGACCCGCTAACAGTAAGAGTTTTATTTGCTTAATAAATTACATTCAAAAGCACAATAGTCCAGGCTCTTAGCTGTAAAATTGCCAAATATTGTCAATGATTGCTCTCTGGTTATAAATAGTAAAATAATGTACAGCTCATTAGATTTTTGATTCCCTATGCAATTCTTTCTAACCATTACTCAGAAACATATAAAAAGCTACTCTACACGACATTTTATAGAGGTTATAAATTGCTATGAGGAGATGACATGGGATAAATCTGTAGGCAGGGTGAAAGGGACTCAGCCAAACCAAATGTGTAAATTAAGAGTTCGGGCAAAGTGTAGGACTATATGAAACAATACTGAAATCATAAAGAGAGACGGATAAGGATTAACTGCAGCAAAAAGAGTTTTACATTGATGGAGAAAACACCAACAGACTTTTCTACTGAAGATAGACCAGTTAGCTGGTCCTGGTAGCATACAAAAGTCTTAAAACCAAATCCACTTCAAGTAACTTTAATGCTCAAAGTAAGATTAATTAAACGTAGAGAAGCATTGTGCAATGGCCATCTCACTTATATGAGCCAAAATTGCAGGATTTTCTATTTACTTTTCAAGATGAGTTTTGGCAGCTCTACAACAATTTTACTGGTCCATAGGGAAGATAATTGTTTCACTGGACAATGTTCCCAGAAAATTAAACAAGTTGTTTCTTTATAATATAGGATTTTTTTTTTTTGACACACAACACAATGATTTTTTTATTATGTATTTACATACTTAATCAACATATGAAGAAGTACTTTGAAACTTCCCAATACAGGCTTACAGGACCCATCAAAATATTTCCTTTTAGCTTTAGAAAATCAGGCAGAGAAGCTTTTCCTTTACTGCATATCTTGATCTCCCTGAGTGACAATAACATCCACAGGATACTGCACAGCAATTCTTGCAATCTTGAAAAATTCTGAGTGCTTTTCACAGGCTTAGCTCCTTGGACGAAATCCTGAACCTATGATCATTTTCCCCCACCTTAATGGAGGTCAAAGTCATTAGGGGCATCCATAAGGGGCATATCCATAAGGTTCAACAGACATAGGTCTCACCTTAATATTGAGGCATTCAAGTCATTTGACAGTGCTAGGTGCTGAGGTTTGTGTATTTGGTTCTTACTGGATATTAAATTGCACTAATGAAATGCAAAACTTCATAGTGCAAGAACTATATTGTCTCTCATGCTTCTCAGAGAGACTTTCAAAAAAAGAGGTTTTGCCTTCTCCATCTGTACAGTATTAAAGCCCTTTTCACTAGGGCTGAAGTTGGCATCTTCTGTTCAAATGATTACATGTCCTCATGCTATGCAAGAAATGTGAACCTGAACATCCTGGTATATATATTTCTTTGCTTGAACAGTATCTAATAAGCATTTCTCTACTATGAAATGTGGCAGTTCTTTTGGACAAAAACCATGGTGGAAAACCGGAAGATACTTTGACAACCTCACTCACAATAAAAGACTTCAACAACTTATATCATTAAAGCTGTAGTGAAATGAGACTAAAGCAAGATAAAATTTTTAGGCAGAAGCTATAGATTTTATAAAGCCAGATGATTCAATCTGGAAAAAAAGAACCTGATTATTTTACACAGACAAGCCTTTTTACAGGTCTTGTTCTACTTCAGTTAGTGCAATAAATGGTACTATGTCCTCCCTGTAAACTGTACCTCATCCACAAACTTTCAAACAAATATGCTTTCTCACACACTCTCCTCCTTTCTGACATAGGGGGAAAATGCCTCACAACACTGAACATTTTCCTCTGACAAATTAACCAGGCACAGGAAACACCTTCCCAGTGCAGTTGCAGCAGCAGGGTAGTCCAGTGGCAGAACAACAGGCCGAATGTCAGGAGACTTTGTCCCATGTGTAGCTCTGTCATGATTTGACCTTTGGTACCTTTCTAACCATTCTGTCTTTCATCCTTTATCTGGCCTGTCTATAACAGATTGACAGTCCTTTGGGGCAGACTCTACTCTCTTTCTACATATTTCTGTAGTGCCTAACACAAAGGAATCCCAATCTGCTTTTAGTACTGTGCAAACACACAACTGAAAATGCAGCTTCTTCCTCTGGGACCTTGCAATCTCAGGCAAGGGACAACAGAGAGATACATCAAACAGATGAAAAACACAAGTTAACTCAGAGCTGCAACTGGTCTGTCTGAAAAGGAAAAACTGGTTTGCTTTGCAAAATATGGCTTTTTCCTAATTCTGAAGTCCCCCATTAAAACTCTCTGAACACTCTGTCAGTGTCCATTTTTCTATGCTCTTTAAGGGGAAACAAACCAACTCTGTGGTAGAACAAATGGGAGTCCTTCTCAGGAGATTTTAATTGCTTATAAATTTGCATTGTGGAACTCCAATTTGAAAATGAGATTTATTCAGACTTTTTCCATTTGAGCAGTCTAGTTCCAGCATTACCTTATATTTTGCTGCTGCTTGTTTTCATCTCTTGTCTCTTAGATCTAATTTTCTGAGAACAGACTATCCTGCTGTACACATATTGTGCCCACAGACCTGAGGTCCTGGACCGGGAGACAGGTCCCAAAGTATGACCTCAACATACAAAGGAAAAGGCAACAGTTTATAAAAAAGCTCAGTGAAATATCAACCACCATCATTGTTCATAAGCACGTGATAGGGAAACCAGACAGTTTTGTGTCATCAAAAAACAGACACACAAGCATTTCAATTGTCTAAGAGCTACAACGGCTTTCTAAAGAGGTTTAGAAAGTCCAAGATACCTGACAAAGGAAGTAATGTGGTATGTATGACAGATGTATCCTATGAAAAAAAGACCTGGAAAAATATCTGGTGGGACATTTCCTATGCTTGCACACATCCATGAATCCCAACTGAGTCAAGGGCAGTAGTAAGGTCATTTCTGAGGGAAGAATTTTGCAACCTCCTAGTCAGCTAATTTTCTTTTTTCCCTGTCTGAATTAATTGGGTCTTGTCACTCTAAGACCTCAAAAAATCAGGGCCTTGTAGAACTTGCTAACTGACGTCTCTCTCATTCATGAAAAGTGTAATCTGCTGGGCCAGTAAAGAGCTAAAAATATAACATTTACCCTCATTCTTTTTCATATTCCTGGCTCCTGGCCACCTGGATTTGAACAAATCCATCACCGGAAGATTCCACATGTTTGCTATTTGAGCAAACGTCTGTTGGTTAAGCTGCTGTTCCCTTGGGAGTATGGCCTGGCTGTTCCACCACTCAGTTTGGTGAATTGGTTTCTCTTGTATGCAAATGCACGCTGTTTTTATGAGCTCATTCCTTTCCTCTCCAGCTATGGCAGAAGCCACATTGTGCTCTGACATAAGCTCAGATGCTTAGCTCAGTCCTCTTGCTCCTACAGAGGATTGCTAGCTTGCTGATTGTCCTGCTAAGGACTTCACTGACAATTACTTTTTCATCAAGTATTTTCTGAAGGATTTATTCTTGTTTTAATGGCAGGGAATAGTCTAGACCAGAAGTCTTTCTGACAACATGCTAATTTAAAAATAAAAAAAAAGTTTGTATTAATTATGTGTACGAAGTACCAAAGTAAGTCTACTTGCTTGACTACTCCTAAGGTCTTTCTCCCTTCTTGTGTTACTCCACTCTCCATCTTCCCTTTTGAGTCACATGAGGCTTTTACATCTTGCTATCTTTCTGCTCCTTCCTTTACTTTCCTGATAGCCTAGGCTCTCATTAACCATCTCCCACCATCTAAAATGATGATAATAAAGTAAGTAAGGGCTGATTACAAAATCTACAGTTGTACAACAAATCTAAAATGAAACACACATACACACACACACGCACACACACACATACTTATATATACAAACACGTGCCTTTTTGGGCTACAGCTTCAGGCAGTTTGCAGACCCAAGAAGACAGGGTGGAATTGGTTATAGGTTGTGCACTCGTGACTCATATCAGTGGTCTAGACACCACTACTTTAAACTTTCCTCTGAGGATTCAGCTGTCTATGAATGAAATTAGTCTCTGTGTACATGGCAACATCAGGCAGACATAGCACAAAGGCTTGTACTGGTTTTATAGTAAAAAAAGAGGGGATCCAATGAGAAGAAAATGTTAATTTTATTCTTCAGACTGATACTGTCCTCCCTTTTATTGAATAATCTTTATCTCCTGTCAACATCCAATTTCTTCTCCTATCCATTCTTTTTCATGTATGCTTGCCCATCTGAGAAAGCTCTTGGGCAGAGGATTACGACCAAGTTTCTAAGGATTAAATACCTAGAGCATCCTATTTCAGACAATGGATCCTCCATCTCCCATTACCCAGCCTGATTTTCAGGTTATTTGTACATTAGAAGTGGTTTGGAAGTAGTGAGAGTGTCTTAAGATAAGTTTTTTAAAATGCAGTATTTTTTCTCTTAATGTGGTAATGCTGGTTATTGTAATTTCAAGGCAAAAAATTATGAGTTCTTCGCAGAGCTGCTTCTGTTTTATTTTAAAATGCAATGATGGTCCTCTTCTAATGACATTTGGAAGGGAGGAGTCTTCACAACAGGAGCCCCTGAGGGTCCTCAGATCAACCTGCATTGGAGCAGTTGCAAGATAAAGGCCAGAAGCACTGAATTCAAAATTTGCCCCATCAATCAGTTTATCCAAACAAACTCTTACTAGAATTTGAGGAGGCCAAAGAGCAAGATTTTATCTTTGTGAAAGAACTACTTTTCTGTTTGTAATATTTTTTTAGTAGAGAAAAATCTGAAGGAAAGAAAAACAATTAAATTCTGTTTCCCTTCTGATTTTTCATTTATTTTCAAAACTTTGGTTTCTGAATTTCATAGGAGAGAATTAAACAAAGTTTAAAAAAAAAATTCCACCAACTATTGCCTCACATTTCTTCTAGTTATCAGAAGACAATGGGTAGTAGCCTGGAAAAGGAAGATTGTGTATCTGTATGAAGACTGAAGGAAAAATCTGTAGCACATGTGTGTTCCATTGAGAAGGATGCTTCCCCACATGTTCCTTTAGACTCATGGTCTAATCTGCTGTTCAGCAGGGAGGGAGCTGCATCCAACTTCAGCTAATGTCTGATTGTCACAATTTTTGTATAAGGAGCCATCAGCTTTGGCACCCCACAATTCCTCTTCTTCATGTTAAGTCACTTTTTGGCAAGGGTCTTACAATGGAGCAGAGGACAGTACATTAACCAGACAATTAGTTGAATTCCAGAACTGACTGAGCAGGCAAAAAGTAAAATTAGAAGTCCTCACCAGCAGCAATGCATTTTGTGAGCTGAGTTGTCCATTAAGCACTGTGGCCACCTGGGTTAAACTGCAATGAGTACTTGCTGCCAGCTGGCCTTGTCATCACTTTCCCTCTGCGGACCATGGGCTGTGCAGCCAGAGGAACAGAGAGATGATAAATTGCAAAAAGAATTAGAGGACCTGTTGTCCCAGCAATTGAGGTTTTTTTCAGGCCAAATAAATGAACGTTTTTCTCTTTGAAGGGAGCAAGGCAGAACATCTGCTTCAACCTAAGAGCAAGAATAACTGGGAAAATCTCATATCCTCACCGCACATACGTGGAAGGGAGGTGCACCTATCATTCAAACACAGCTGTCTCTGCTGAGGGTGGGAAGCTCCAATGGCTGACTCAAGGAATCTTTTTCTAAATTTATATTAGGTGTTATACTATTTTAAATAAGATCACTGTGGCCTTGTGAGCTGAGCAGCTTTAAACCTATTTGGCAACATATTCCCCCTCCACCCATTTAGGGCCAGACCCAGCAAAGCATTTCTCCTCACACTTCTTTTTAAAAGTCTAATATAGGTCCCTTGAACTCAGCAAACTATTTTTGGGCTTAAATGTTTTTGCTGAACACCAGCTGGAACAGCATCAGCTGAGCATCGATGTGGTCTTCCAAGGGCTGCAGGGGTGTAAGAATAGCTTGGCTGCTGGCATTGCACTAGATGGACTCCTGGTCATCTTCACCAACATGAGAAGACATGAGGGAGTCAGAAGATGAGCAACTAATTTTAAGGGCTACAGTTATACATGCTTAATTGGTCACTACTCACACTACACCTTACACTGCTGTCAGAATGCTATTTTTTTGCCCAGACTTCTTTTTCCAAAAATGCTTTGGCAGAAAATCTCACAGGTTGGAAAGAGACACAGAAGCAATAGAGCCAAACTCCTAGAATCCAAATTCCTAAAAGGTGTGTTATGGAATGAAATCTTAGAATAACAAATGAGCATGGCTGCTTTGGAGATACTTCCCCACAGCTTGAAACGGAGATGTGGGAATGTCTATGCTTGTACTCAAGCTGTTTGCATGTACATTTAGTAGAACTCTAATATTCATCACTCAGCAGAAATTGGGCTGATATTAAAGCAAATATTTCAAGAGAAGATTTATGCCCAAATCTGCTTCTATTTAAATTGTTTCTAAAATATGAGTTCATTCACCACGTGCCTAAAGCAAGGACCAAAATGAAACAGCTGGTGCACGGGCCAGAGGAGAGAAGCACAGGCTCAATGAGCTGTGCTGCATCAGCACTCCTTTAAATATGAGTCTGCACTACTGAGCATTTTCCACAGACCTGACATCAGCGGTGTAAATACAGTTTGCTTTTGCTTCTTTGATTTCATCAGAATTTGAGACAGAAGGCCAGAGAGAGCAGGAGGAAGGTGCCACCACCAGCCCCTCCTGCCACTGGAGTGCAGAGGAGAATTCAGGCCAGAGAGATTCACACACATTGCAAAGTGATGGACTTGCTCAAGCTTACAGCTGAAATTGATGCGAATGATTTCACCCACAACAAGCCTTGGTCATTCAAAATGAGCAGAAATCACCTCACAACTCCCTTGTAGTGGTGGGATGTACAAAAGAGCCATTAAATGTGCATACAGTGCCAGGCTCTTAATCATTTAAGCAGGACTTAAAGCCAGCAACTGATCCCATTAAGTTGACAGCTGCTCACAGAGCAAGGCACATCATGGGACAAGGACCTTGTCTTGCTTCTGGCATTAAATTATCTTGCACTGTTTGATTATGGACAGCACCTCTCCCCACGCACGCCACTGGTAAATCACTGGCTGATTTATTAGATGACACACCTTTATACTATCTTGTATAATTATTCTCCTCATAACATCCACCAACAACCAAGTTTTTCCAGGTTACAAGTTAACCACCTGCTGAGTGACCAAAATGCTGGCCCAAAACTTCAAACACATTCCATTACTTTCATATGTGAGTCATTTTATGCTCAGAAATAATGTCACATGAGTCATAATATCCTTTGAATTAACTGTCTGAAGGATCAGAGCCCAGAAGTATCCTTAAGTTCAACAGTTGCTGTGTTTTCCTCTCAAAGAAAAAAACAAAAAGAGAAGAATGCACCGCCTGTTTGCCTTTTTGATGAGGTAAAATGGCCAGAAATACTGGGGATTTTTTTTATATTTGACATGTAAGTAATAACTAGAAAAATCCATCTTGCACTTGGAAAATTCTCCTCTTACTTATATGGATAAAAAGATAAAAAGAGAACATTTGATTGCTTTTCTTCAGCAACATAAAACTCAATTCAGTTTCACATTTAACAGAAACAATTTTTCAACTTAATCCAGGCAAGTATTCAACTTATAAAATATAAGTTACATTGGCATTCTAATGGGAAAAGTTTTAATAAAACCATGATATTAAATACTGGAAAATCAGCACTATGCATGCTTGAAACAACCTTTATCTTTTTTTTTTTAATTTTATTTCCTGTAACTTATTTTACAAGGTGGAATAGACCTTCTTATCTGAACATAAAAATATTCAGTGCTATTTCCAGACCCTTACTAATACAAATTGTACTGCAAATTTCAGAGCAGTAGTGAGAAGCTGCAATTAATGTGGAAAAATAAATTAGTATAGTTCATGTGAGAAAACTGTTCCAGCATGACCTGCCCTGGCTCTGATTCAAGTAAGTCTTCAAACATGCAGTTAAGTGCAAGCACAGATGTTTTTGTAAATAGGAAAGGAGTAGGCTACCCCATGAGAAATGAGTAAACTGCATTGCCCAAAATTAGAAGCATTTGCCCTGATCCACACCACTGTAAATACAGAAGCTGGCTATCTGGACCTCTAATTCAGCCATGTCTCCAAAAATCAGATGACCAGGTTGGCCAGCAGACCATCATAAGAAAAATTCAAAGATTAGGGATGCAGTCACAAGGACAGACAGTGCTACAGAAAGGCCATGCTATTTGTAGTCAAAACAACTACAGCAGCTCTTTCTTTCAAGAGTTACTCTGCTTCTGGGAGTATTACAAGGTATAAGTTCATTAGCTATACATTCTTTTTAATATCTTCCTGACCAGTAGTAATGACTTTATGAATAGTTGTAATTAACTCAGTTATAGGATCCAAAGAGGTCCCCTAAATCAGTCATCTGGAGTACACCTCACTGCTTAGTTCATATAGGTTTGGACTTCTTCAAATAGAGAGAGTTTGAAAAAAATCTGCTTCTTTGCAATGAAGAAAAGAACCAAAATAGCTTTCCTCAAATATTTGTTTTCTTCTCTCTCACCACAAAATGCACAACACAGCTTGACCAAAAGAAAACTCTACGGCCTAGGACAACAACTTGTTACTCAAGTCTTTTGAGTCAAGCTGCAAGTGAGCCTTTCAGGGATGAGAAAATAAATCACTAATTCTAATGCCCTGGAAAAAATTGTTTTTCTCATTTAATTTCCAAACTTGTATCAATAAAATATTTCAGGAGATACACCCTTCTAAATTCCACACAAATTAAAAGAATTGGAGTAATATTCCTTGCATATTGCCTGAAGACTCTGCAAGAGGCTTTGTGTTTCAGAGAAAAGCTATGGACTACTCTGGCACTGGAAACTGAAGCAATATTAAAAAAAAATTAGAAATAAAATTTTTTACAGACATTTTAATTGTAGCATAACTGTGTGACTTCTTCTGCTCCTTTATGGATAAAGTTTTTAAAAGCCAACATTCACCAACAGCCCCAGCAGACACACCCAAACAACCATAATACTCAGCTGTGCCGTCAGATTTGTGTCTGAAGGGGGTGACCTTACCATTGGATGCTTCCAAACTTTTACAGCATGTTCGAGTCTGGTATGAGGCAGTTGGATGAGACAGACATGCTGGATGTTGTTTAGAATGATGCTAACAAACCCTTGGCCAACACATACACCAGATTCTAGAGGAGGCACAACCAAGCAAGTTTGAAGTCATGCTTGTGGTAAAGATGGAAGAACAGTACCAAACACTTCTCTAGATATTTGTCTCTAAGGCAGAATTCACCTTTATGTTAACCAATGTACCCTTAACAGTACAAAGGTTGGTATCATGCATTCCAGATGTAAGGCAAGACTAACATGCCAATTCTGTGATGCAAGCCTCACTGACCTTTTAAAAAATGTTGGGAGGACAGGGGATGACTAAATGCCTATATAGCACTCTTTCCCTTAAAGCTAAAGGAAGACTTTTCAATAAACCCAAACTTCTGATCAAATTTAAAAATCAGCTGCAGTCACTCTTTACCTAAGAGAAAAACTAAGACATATTTGAAAACAACATAATTCCTTTGTCCAGATGTAGCATTTTAATGCTGCCAGTTCCCAGGGTTTTCCTAAATTAAATGATTGATCTACACAGCTTTCCTGAATGTGATATGCTCTGAAGTTTGTATACATTTCAGATTCTTAATCATGGCATTGCTGGATCAATTTTATGTTTAATAGTGGTTATATTCACTGCTACTTTTTTCCTGTGTTCTATGTCAGACTAATCTCCAAACACAGAAAATGACATGACTACCTAGCGACCAGCAGGCTAAATTAACATATGAGAGTCAGAATCAGAACACACTATCAACTGATTATCAAATTAATTCAGGTTGTCTTGCTTTCCCTGAAATTCAGGCTTTGAAAGTCTTCAAATTAGTCCTAATAAGCATTCACATTAAAACGTATATTTAAATAAATAGCTATAGTACCCCTCCAACTACTTCCAGTCCATTGTAACCTGTGCAGCTTTGCTGGTTATCAGCTGCACCACCAACATGCAAGTTAGAGTTTTATCAGTTGGTTCTAGCATATATCCTTTGCATAACACCTACATGAAATTTTAACTCCTCAAAACTATTTGCAAACTAGGTCCATATTGAATGAATAGCTAAACTTGAAATGTTTTCTGCTATTCTGTTGATATTAACAAAACTAAAGGTGGAATTAAGACCCTCCCTTTGTGCTACAGAAACCAGGCTTAGTGCTGTCATTAATACAGGTCATTAACACTCGTAGTAGATAATAGTGACTTTGAAAAAAATATCTCATGCATATATGCTAGCATGTAACTGCTCTACACAAAATGCAGCAGTGCCAGAAAGAAAAAGTACCTGTGACTTAAAAATTTAAATTACATGCTTGAGCTGGGGCAGAGACATTAACCAAGCTAGCACAAATAAAAATGCAAGACTCTGATTTCCACTTTACCAACAAAGAATGGAAGAAGAAAGTATGTTCAAAGAAAACTGCATAAGAAGTTCTCGGGTTTTTTTCACTTTGATCAAAGTGAATGAAGAGAGCATTTTGTGGCCATCTAGGAAAATCCCTTCTTTGCAGACATGTCACAAATACTTTCGATGATTTTCTTGAAGCTGTTACTCTGTTCTTGTCTCTTTCATTTATTATTTGTCTGCATCTACTTGTGTTTCTATCCCTTACTTGAAAATTTTCTTGAGTGTATTTGTCCTTTTGTACTGAGTTTAACAGTGCAAATAATGGAATTCTGTTCCAGGAATGGGTTCCCAATACTAATGTGAAACAAATAATAAATTAGGCTGGCTGACTAGAATGGGGATCTGAACAAAGTTATCTCCATGTTCAGGATGTGGCCCATCAGATATAATGCAAAATGAGATAGCATGTGTTATCATTCTTCAAAGTCATTTATTTCTCTACCCTCAAAACAAAACAAATCAAATCAAAACAAAACAAAACAAAAACCAAAAAAAACCCAACCAAAAAAAAAAAAAAAACAACAAAAAACCAACTTTTTGTCTCTGAAATTTGAGTTTGTCCAGGTTTTGCAGGAAAAATCCAAATTGAATACTTTGAAAATATAAAATTCTGCAATTTATAGAGAAATTAAAAATCTTAATGAGAAGGGCCTTCCGAAGTACAGCCCTATTTTTCAAAAATGCATGTTCCAAGGGATCACTAATATTACACCATCCCTGACAGAGCCAAACTTTACAAGTAGTCATAATGCAGTAGATCAGAGATGATGGTGAAGAACTTGGTAACAGCCATAGTAGCAGTGGAAACTGGATCATCAAACCAGGAAAATGGATGGGGCAGGAGGTAGGAGAGAAGGGTGGATATGGAACAGATGCAGAAGGAAAAGATCTACATATTTTTGAAAGAAACAACAAAATTCAGACTTTATAGACTCTAAGAGATTTGTGAGAAACTAAAAGAGGTAATTGTTCACATTCCAAACATTTTGATATACAAACTGCACAACCATCACCCATGAATAGCTCAGCTGTTAACAATTTTTTTCCCCCAAGAAAATAATCAGGCTTCATGCCAAGTTACTTTTCTCAAAGTGAATGATATTTTGAAAGCCTGCTCAAGCTGTGACATAGTAAGTTTTTAAAGTGCACAAGTGACTCCAAAGAGATCCCAGTTTGGGTTTGAAAGAAGACCCACTTTATAACCCAATTAGGAAGAAAGCACTTTCAGACTTTTACTTTAGTGGAATTCTCAGAGAGTCTCCCAAAAAAAGCCAGTCCTGCATGCACATCTGTTTCCAGTGTGATGCTGGTATGCAAACTATTGTCTATTGGAAGTGTGTTGTGGTAACGTTTGCCAGGGTTAAAGACTGGGTCAATTTGATCAAGAAGCTAAAATTAGCTTCTGTGTGTTTTCCTGAAAAAAAAAAAAATACTGTAAAGCTCTTTGTTTTCTTTCAAGTCTTGTTCTCAGATTTCTGTTCAGCTGCGTGAACTACCATAAAGCAGACGGTTCCAAAACCTACTTCTTTCTTATTTGTTCTTTTTAATTGATGCAATAACAGCCCCAGCCATTAGCTTCTACAAAACTGAACAGTCTAATCCTGTATTTCATTCATCACTAGAGTTTAAAACTCAATAAGGCACGCAAAATCCCTACAGTAGTAAGACAGATGCAAGGAAAAAGTTTTGGCCAGTGAAACTAAAACAAACAGAATAATTTTAGCTACTAAGAGAATTGAGAAAAAAAACTCCACTACTTTTACATTTCTGACAATGATAAAATTGCATGTGTTCCTGGAAATGTTTTACTGCTTTTTCTCTTAGTTACATGCACTTTGAACTATACATTACTTGTATCTGTTGTGCTACAGCCATATATACAGGAACATTTTTATGTCATAGAATCACAGAATTGTTAGGGCTGAAAGGGACCTCTGGAGACCAACTAGTCCAACTCCCTCCCAAGGCAGGGTCACCTAGAGCAGGTGACACAGGCACACATCCAGGTGGGGTTTTGGAGAGGGAGACTCCACAACGTCCCTGGGCAGCTTGTTCTACTGCTCTGCCACCCTCAACATAAAGAAGTTCTTTGTGTAGAGGTGAAACTTCCTGTGTTTTAGTTTATGGCCATTGCTCCTTGTCCAGTCACCAGGCACCATCAAAAAGAGTCTGGCACCATCTCCTTGGCACCTGCCTTTGAGAAATTTACATGTATTGATGAGATCCCCTCTCAGTCTTCCCTTCTCCAGACTAAACAGGCCCAACTCCTGTAGTGTCTCCTCATAGGAGAGATGCTCCAGACCCCTCAATATCTTTGTGGTCCTCCACTTAACTCTCTCCAGTAGCTCCTTGTCTTTCTCGTACTGAGGAGCCCAGAACTAGACACAGTAGTCTATTTTCACAAGAAATACAACAACTAATTTATACTTAGAGTACTCAATTAAAGGAAACTTTGTTATATGGAAATATTTCCTAAATTAAACACTAGTAATACTGTGCCTGTTTATGATGGTCTTTAATTAAAAATATTTAAATTACTTTTAGGTAGAAAAAAGTAATGAAAAAGTCACACTAAAACTGTACTTTTCATAGATCGTTTGCTTCAATTTTTAACAGCCTCAGAATAGCAGTTTGAGTTTGGGAAAAGAGAGTTAAAAAAATGAAGGAAAAATAATGTGCACACATTTTGCCTACACACAGAGTGAGACTCCTACCGCCTCCTTATGGACACAATCAAAATGTTCATTTTAGAGCAGTAAAAAGACAAAGACAAAAGAATAACATACCATAATCTAAAAAGAGCCTGAGGAAAAAAATCAGCAAAGGTCCTGATCCTGTAAGTAATGTCATGGGAATACTTTGATAACTATGAATAATTAAAAAAAAGCTCTAATGGGAAGTTCTTTACATGTGTAAATGTTTGTAAGATTGATGCATCAATGCACAGAGTATAACACTACAAAGTTATTGTAAATACTTATTTATTGGTTGGAATTTCTGTAATTTACAAGACAAACTTGATTCTCTAGAATATGCCATCTTAAAGCAATTGCTCTATAAACTGGCTTGAAATTTGTCAATATTAATGGCCACAGTCTCCTACTAAAGACTAACTAATTTTTTAATACCTAAAAATAGGTTGGTTCTCATAAGGCAGTGTGGAATGATGTGTTTATTTCTGAATAAGCAGTAATTTAAGAACTCATTTGCTAACTTAGCACCAAAATGGCAAACAAACAAACAAAAAAAAGCTAGCCTAACATGTTGTCAGTGTTCAACAGGCTAACTTGAATTTAATGAATATCTTTTCTATTTAAACACCTCTAGAAGCAGGATCAAACTGAAGTTACATGAGGAGAAGGGAGGTCTTTTAAAATATTGTATGCTCATTAACAAGTCTTTGATTGTGTTTGTTTTTGCATTAGGTGCACACATTGGCATACCTCAGTTGTTCCAAGTACAGACTTGTCCTCACACACTCACAAAAACTTATATAAACTTTCCACTAGTCCTTCAAAATTTGCAGGCAGTCTGTCTTTTAAAGACAGAGAAAGCTTAATAGGCAAGTAGTTAACATCTGTATGTTCTGGCTTTTCCTACTATATGTTATGTTTCCCTAATTTTTAAACTTATACCCTAATTTATGGATATCTAAGTCTAATGTATGGATGTGATATGCTGTCTATGTTAGCTTCACCATCCATGAAAAGAGAACTTTGAAAAACCCCAAACACATACTGAAGTTTAAAACCTACTCCAACAAGCTGGACTGAGAAAAGTTCCCTGTTACGAGAGACAAGGATTCTACATCTGATACTGCATTTCAGCTAGTTCTGTGAAAGTCTTTCTGTGGAGAGCATTTGACAGTGTACCTCCCCTTATTTCTTAGATACAAGTTGTGCTCTCCAGAGCTGATCATGTAAAATCACAATACTCCTAGGAAAATAAAAGACCAGTTGCTTAAGGGCTTGAAGCATCTGCATCTACATCTGCATCTGCATCTGCATCTGCATCTGCATCTGCATCTGCATCTGCATCTGCATCTGCATCTACATCTTCATGCAGAGTTTTCCCATCGGCTCTTTGGGCCACAGATTGTAGCTGAGGGGAGCTTCTCTTTGGGGAACAGAAATACAGGCAGCTTTTTGCTTTCCTGGGAATGTTCACCATGTCCCTGGTTTTACTGAAGATAAGTCTATGAAAGTTAAGAGAGCCTGAGAGAGAGTTCAGAGAGTTCAGCTACGTGCAAATATCTATCCCCACCTTTCTTCAACACCTTTCAACTTCCCAATCAAGATGCATTTCAAGCAAGAGATGAACTTTATTTATCCTTTCTATGCCTGAGCCTCAAATGCTCCCTGGTTCATCAGAAGGGGCACCTTGCACCTCAGCACAACCCAGGTGCTGCAGTTGCACAACCAAAACACCATGGTGGGCTTCACTGGCTTAAATTCATGGCACTGGTCCTCAGGTGCTATCTGGCTGGACATTCTATGATTCATCTGTCTGGAGAAATATGCTACACCAATGAATTTCCAAGAGTAACCACTATTTTTTATGGGGGTTTTCAGGACCATTCTTCTAGACGCCACAAAGAGGGTAGTTGAAGTTTCAAGGCTTAATTACTGTTTGCAAATGCAATTTTTGTATTTATGGAACAGAGAAGTAAGAAGAAACCTTGAAACTAGACCAAAATTTTTGCTACTGTTTCCAACTATCCTAGCTTGCCTCAGAAAAGCTTACCTATACATACAGACCTCGCCTAAGCTTAAGTTAGTATTTCAGCTAACAAGACATTCCCTCATGCTTTCTCCTGACTGTCATTATACATTTGCCTCTTTTTCAGCTACTGAGGAGTATGCAGCCATTATTTGCTTTGGATAAGATACCTTCTTATTGTGCATTTCTCTTTGTGTGCATTGCCCTGTTATTAAGGTAATTTGAAACAGCCACGTGCAAAGTAACAAGGGAAATCTCTCTCAGTCATGGCCTCATCCTATGGGCACAATTGTGTTCACATTATTCAGGCTGACTATTATGTAATTACAGAAATGTTCTTATTCAAGTGAAAATCTACTCTTTCCTAAAACAGACAGGTTATTAAAAGACAACTTTTTAACTGCAGTATTGGCTCTCACATATAAATACTAAAAGAAAGGAGAAAAAAAAATCTAAATTAGATTTTTTGTATTTAGCCAAGGTAAAACACAGTGAAGCACCAAAGGGAAAGCCAATGTAAAACTTGCTGGACAGTTCCTGTAATAGCAGAATTTGATGAGCTTTTTGAGATAAAACATTCAGGAAAAACATTGTATGCCCCCCAGCTTCAACCCCTCCAAAAATACCACCCTCCATCCCCCCCCC
>VZRZ01006169.1:460892-513639 GCA_013398175.1 Climacteris rufus | reverse complement strand
AAAAAAAAAAACAAACCAAAAAACAGAAGAGGAGAGAAGCTATCATTTTCTAAGAAAGAAGAATTAACATTTTCTGTCTCCACAGCCACAATACAGATTACCTATTTACACAGTAAGGTGTGAGGGCCACACAAGGAAGGAAGTCTTCAGCTACTGAACATCGTTAGCAGCAACGAGGGAGGCCACTGTCAGTCACTTTGGACTAGTTTCTCTGGATACTTGTACAAAAGACGGAAAATTATTGCCACCACTGGGCCTCTGCCCAGGTCATCCTACAGCTGAACACATGAAACGCTATGCCCTGAGAATGAATGCCCTGGAAGAAGCCCAGAGGTGATTTGAGCCCCTGCACACATTAATCACCCTGAATGTGGTCTCATGCTGGGATTCACAGCCAAGGCAGCCAGCAAGGTTGACTCCTCTGAGAAGGGGAGGCGTCAGAATAATATTAGAAGCATCAAATATCCTCCTTTTCCCTGGTATGGAAAGCTCATCTAGGAGGTGTCAGGATAAAACATGAGAGCTGCAGTTGTACTTACAGACATGAAGGAGTGATTCACTGTTTCACGGCACAAGTGGAGGAGGAGACTCCAATAAAAACTTTTACAAGGTGAGATCTAAACCCTGAACACAGCAGCGCAGGACTACAAAGCCTTTTTTGTCTTTTCTCAGGAAAAAAAATACCAACCAACAACTGAGAGAGCTGAGTGTGTTGTAATTAAACTGTAAATTTCTTGAAATGAAAGTATAAGCTATGCTCTTGACACACCTGCTTTATGAAAGTTACTCACGTGCATTTTTGTTGATCTGTTCCCTTTAAGAAGGAATCCAAAAGACATCAACAGGAAAAGTATGCTGCAAACTGCTACCCTTGAATAATCATCTTTTAATTATTAAGGAAGTTAACAAAGAAAATGGAATCAAGCAAAGACGGTAGCATCTCCTTTGTGTCTCCTGGCCAAAAAAAGGCCAATAACCAAACCCTTGGTAAATATACACTTCAGAGAAAAAGAAATTATTTATATTTTATAAATATTAAAGTATAACTGTGTGGTGGTATACTAACTCTTTACAAATATATGTTAATTAACTTTTTTTTTTAAGGTTCTAATAACAGTCAGACTTCCAACAGGATTACTCAGAATGTAATGGGTGAAGGCAGAAATACATCTGCTTGACAAGACCTGATGAGCCAATAATAACATTAATTTTTCACATAAACATTCTATTCATTCAGTGTTTAAGTCATTTAATGACAGCTAAAAATCAGAGGAAATCATCACAAAATGACAAATGACACAATTAGAGCACTAAATTTTCACAGAAAAACAGGAGAACCAGGGAAGGAAAAAAGCTTTTCTTGTGACCTGAACATGTTCCCTTCTCCATCAAAAAACTCAGGACTATTTCTTACTTCTGCTATCCAAGCAATTCCAATGTCAAACAACTCTGTCTTGTCCAAAGCTAAGAGAAATTAAACATGAAGCCAGACCTAGCTCCCACTTAAAACCCCCAAGCTAAAATGCGCCGAGATACCACTTTGAACACTTTAGTATAAACAGGAATGCTTTATTGATGAGAGAATACTTCTTCTAGAACTAGTGAAGGGTATAACTGAATCATACCATTCTGTGCTTCATTGAGCTGCAGAATAACTTAGGCTGCTCCATAGTGCTCATACAGTTGCAACAAATCAAAAAGAAAAAACAAAGAGAAGAAAAAAAATCAGCAGCTCATATTCAACATTTGCTGCATTTGTGCAGAATTCGTCAAGATATGTATATTATCTAGTATTGGTTTTAATGCCATTTCACTCAGATAAACAGAATATCCGCTTTTACACAAGATGTTTCTACATCTGTTTTCCCTGCTCAGATAGTCTTCCAAAATCTTGGTTACAGGCAATAATGTCAATTTTTTTCCAGTAAACTTACAGAGATTTAGAAATACAATTCCATATGTAAGTGCTGAAACAAAGCCAGACATTGCACACCTTACTCACTGCAGACATTGAGAAGGATCACTTACAAGTTTGTCCTGTTCCTATGCTCTTTTCCCAAGCTTTCATTATTGGCCTCTGACAGTGACAGGGTGTTCAGCAAGATGAAACCCTGGTTTGAGTCAGCATGGCAGTTCCTATTAATAGTTAATACACTGTTGAAAGTTCAGTATTTTTATACTAACTACTCTCAAGATTTTCTTGCAATCCTCTGTGATGGGACATTTCTCTAATCCTTCTCACTCCATCTGTAGACCAGCTGGAGTCTTAACCTGATGCATCCCTGGTCTGATGTTGCTTTCGCATATATATAAACTGACTTGCACACAAAACTTTTGTTGACTGTTTTAGTTCATCTCTCTGTATTTTCCCTCTGGGTAGGAAAGCATTGTCACTTATGTCTGTCATTCTGCTGCCTTTGTTCAAGCAAGTTTCCAGAAGAATGCTCTGGAAGCCAAATGACTTTCTTTGACTGCAGCGAGTCTTGATCCTACCTCCCAATAGAAAACAAACTCTCTGGTTCTTTGTGCTTCCTTCCTTTTTCCACTTAGCTTTTTTTAACATTCCAAACTTTCCAAGCTGTCACTTGCTGTGTTGCCAGGACCAAGAAGAGATGGTGAGGCAAACAAAAAAAACTTGCTGATGCGTAAATATTTATGGGTCCCAGCTAAACTCCCATAGAAAGAAAAGGCTGTTTTGGGTGATTTAGGACTGTCTCAAAGTCCAAAATCTGATCCCAGCAACTGGAAGGACCCAGACATAGCTGACAGAGTCTTCATCCTACTTCTAAACAGGAATTAAGCACCCTTGAACAACAATGAGGAATGGAGTGCAACAAAAGCCTGAGATAGTAATTTTAACAAAATGGAGAAAATTCAAACAGAGAGAGAGAAGCAGTATGGATTGCAGGTTTGACATCCCAACAGAAGGGAACAAGCAATTCTAAAATTACTTAATTCTTTTAAAAATAGGACCAAGACAGAATTGTGCTGAAACATTTGCAGGCTTCAAAGTCCCTCTTTGGGTGTGATTACTCTTCACTAACTTTTTGGACTTTGTCCTTGAAGACCTTTAAAGCCCGAAGAACTGTCCTCAAATATATGTCTGAGCTCAAAATGACAAAGAATTTCAGAAGAGGTTCTTGGCCTCAAGAAGTCTGCAGCTGGAGTTTGGCAGTCATCAGACCATAACACATGCTACATCTGTTGAAGAAAGTTTTCAAATGAATAATGTAAAAATGGTAGTGTGTAAAAAAGGCAAATCTAACACAATACTTATCATCTGACCCCTACATGATGACAGTATTATGTACTTTAAGTTTATGAGCCATACAAATACTATTACATATTTTAAAACATGCTAAAAAATAAAATTACGCTGTGATGGTGACAGTTTATTGTTTGCAGGTGCACAGTGCTGGAGGGCCTGGCTCTCTGGATTAACAAGCAACAGCACAGGCAGATACAGACAGCTGTCAGTCATCTTGCCTAAATTAGACAAGCCCCCCAGAAATGATGCAACAACCAGAACTGAAAAGCACAGGTGTAGTCTGGAGAGTAGATGCACAAGAATCCAAAGCTCTAGAAAAATTCTTTTAAAAAAATATTTTTTTTGGCCATCCTTGAAAGGATGTAGCCACTGCCTGGTATTGTCCGTATTCCTATATAAACTGTGAGGTTACAGTCAGAAATTACGAGGCAAGTGACATGTATGGGATATGGTGTTCCAGCCTTGAAAGGTATGATTTTCTCACAGCTGATAGGAATATTTCCATAAAACATGAAGACATGCTAGTCTTCACTTTTCACTAAAGGGAAGTGTACTCTTGCAACAATATTTTCTGTGAGCAACAGAATTGATGATGCCTGTCTTCTCACAGATGTATAATTTTATTGTCCTTCATCATCTCAGCTACTTGCTTCCTCCCTCCTCCAAAAGGTCCTGCTCTTCTTATGTTCCCTATAGCACCTCTGAAGGCAAGGACAGCCTCTGCTAGAGCCATGGGAGAGCATAGGTGTGTGCTGTCTGACTGGGCAACTCCTGTTAAACAGAATGGACAACAGCTAAGTTGTACTTACCATTCCCTCAGTGGGGGCATTCATTTCCATTCCTCTCCCTTCCCTGACCACTGATTTTCAGACTTGAAGAAAATTAATTATCCACGAGACTCTCATGTGAAATTGTCTTGCAAGTTCAAAAGGCCCAAGGGAGAAGGAAGGCACAGAGAAAACAGTGTGATTGCCTAAGCCTTGTTTCCTTAGGAAACCAGCCTAAACACACATCCAAACGAGAAACACTAACTATAGGCTTCCTCTGGTCTGGTCCCTTAATCAGCAAACATGAATACTTGCATGGAGACAGAGGAGAGTATAAAGAAGAGAATTTCCAGGGTAGGTTATCCCCTTAGGATATTACTACTGTTCTTGGCCTCTTCGACTAACAGCAGCACCAATTCGTGCTGCAAACAGGTCTCGCTTAGAGCATACTTATAATTAGACAACGACACTCAAAACAACTTGAAGGGTAACTGACAGATCTGGGTGAGAAATCACTATCTTGTTACTTATAACCTTTCTGCAATGCTAAAACTTTTCCACTTTATGCTGGTATGAATACAAGCCTTTTAAAATTGAGAGAGAGAAGGCAAACCAAAACAGCATTCCCCAGGAGAGACCTATCCCAGAACTACCTGTTGCTCAACGTGTACGGTGTTTGTACACATCTCTTAAGTCCCTGGTTACTGAAAACACATCAGGGACTTCAAGCCTAGCCCTTCAGATGTGTCCTTTAAACTCCTTAGGGATTATTCTGACCTTGTCCCCATGCATCTTTTTTGTTGGGGTTATGATATCCCTGTATAGATATTTTCCATTGTTTGGACCTAAGAGCATGCGGCTCTACAGGCCACAGACCAGAAGTTTCAGGTGGCACGTGGGAGGCCAAGGTCAAATAATTGCTTGCAAAATCATTCCTGTGGAATAAATCTGTGAATAGACCTGTCAATACCCATTTTAGAATGTTCAGTAATATGGTAAAATGTAATGTGGAATTGAATATGTGGATCATTGCTCTAAAAATAACAGTGCTGGTACAGGTAATGAAGACTTGAACCTGTTTTGTTGACTGCCACCAGAATTTGCATGTTCCTGAAAACATTTGATTGACAAAAAACAACATTTTTTTCTGTGATAACATTTTATCAGAAAAATCCTGAATCCATCTAGTCATTTGAAATTGTAACACCAACCAATGCCTTCTCACCCTAGGGGATGACAGCATTCCCATGCTCCTCATGGCAGTGTTAAAGTCCAAGATGTAATTTGATTCCTCCAGGCCTGAATGGTATACTAGTAGCAGATTACTCTTGTGGCTCCATATTTAAATTACTATTTAAATAAATTAGAGACATTTTAAACAAACATTAGAAGTTAAAGATTAATCACATCAGTTTATCAGGTAGTGAACAAGACAGTGTGCAATTTTGGCTCTAAAAGGGATGCACCCAACAGATTATTTAACTTTAATATACACAGAAACCAGAAACAGATTTACCATCAAATAGATTCCCTGAACCAACAAAACTAATGCTCTTCTTTCACTGACACAAAAGGAAGTGAGAAAGGATGATTCAAGGTGG
Organism: Climacteris rufus; assembly: GCA_013398175.1. Classification (NCBI taxonomy): domain Eukaryota; kingdom Metazoa; phylum Chordata; class Aves; order Passeriformes; family Climacteridae; genus Climacteris; species Climacteris rufus. The sequence goes on along the minus strand of VZRZ01006169.1, from coordinate 508,003 downwards.
GGCCAGGGAAAGGGGAATTATTAAAGTCCTTGTATAAATGCATGTTTTTTTCACTGAACTTTTTAAATTTAATCTTTTTTTCTCCCATAAATTTCTAATGACTACTTGTAAAGCCCTCATTTCCACCACAGTCATGCTTTAATCCAGAATGGAAGACACCAAAATTACATAAATCTCCAATACAAAGTAACATTCTGTGTGCAAAGCAAGACCTGTCATGAAAAAGGTAATGAAGAAGAATAGCTCATACAGAGGGCTCTAATGCTATCCAGCTGCTGCTATATGGCACTTGCTGATAAGACTTTGTTTTAACTTTACAATAGAGAAAGTTTGGGAAAGGTTAAAAATCAAAATACAGGAAGTAAAACTCTTTATACTTCATCTGTTACATTTCCTTTTAAGTAGCATTTATTTTCTTACATAATTTTGTTTTCCACAAAGAACACTTATGTGTGCCTTTTGTTGGTTTTTTTTTTTTTTTTTTTTTTTTTGTTTTTTTTTTTATTAAAAAAAAAAAAGAATTTTATTTTTTGNTTCCTTTTGTTTGTTTTTTTTTTTTTTTTGTTTTGTTGGTTTTTTTTTTAATAAAGAGAGAAGAAGAATTTCATGTTGTGCTTTTTAGGTACATGTTTTTAGGCAGCATTCCTATTTTCCTTGGGACCTTTAGGGAAAAGGATGGTATAAGAATGAAATAACACAAAAACTCCATCATAGTTATGCTTTTGGGATATTCTAATCATAGCAACACTGTGGCACTGCTACCATCCTGCATCTTCCATTACGTTTTAAAAAAGGGGTTGGTTCATTCTAAATTTAAAAATGCCAGGAATGTGTAAATAAACTGCTATTATTGTGTTTATTACTTTTCACTATGTAAGCAACAACCACTAGGAACATGTTGCTGGCAGACATTTTACCAATAACTGTGTTGATGACTACACTCATAAAACAATTTTTTCCACAGAACCATAGAAATAATTTTTAAAACGATGTATGACAAATAAGTACAGATGTTGAACACAGATAAGGAGGAGGATAAGAAGGCTAAACCTGGCTTTTCAGTTTTACAAAGGAAATACTTTCATGCTAAGGTGCAAATGCAGTAATATGCTGCCCAGACACAAAAAACTAGGATGACCTTGATTAGAATCAGTCAAGAAACAAAAGTGAAACTGACTAAATTATTTTTGTTTCCTAGAGGGGAAAACCATATAAACTGCAAAAAATGCCCTTAGAGAGCACTTGTAGTGTTAGAATTTCAGTGGCTAGATAACGAATAGTTGGCACTCTGAAATATGTCTGAAATTAAACATCTCTGCAAGTTGCTTACCCTAAGTAGCAGTGATAAATCTCTTCCCCCAATTTTTTTTTTTTTTAATTAAAGCTCCTATAAGAGAGGCAGATATCTATCTTAGGTCAAAACTGTCACAAGCTGACAGTGATTACCAGGGAGCAATGAGAAGCTCCATTCTTCCCTTGCAGGGCACATGTAGTATCCCATTAGTGTTAAATACATTGGAAGGAGAGCAAAGCCTCAAGGAACAGAGCAAGCTACACTCCAAAAAGGTTAGCTGCAAACCCCTTCACACTTTGTGGCCATTTACTGGTAAGCCAAACTAACCTGTTGACATCATTTTTAAAGCACTTTTATTAACCTTGATGACACTAAAGACATATTTCCAAATACTGAAGCCGACATCAATAATCTCAGAATCAAGCACTACTAGCATCTCCCTAGGGAGGAGTGGGAAAAATGCTGTTGTAAAGACTCTTAATGGCAAACCTCTGCTCGCAATTCTATCAAGAGACAATGAGCATTTGGCAAAAATAGCCAAGGCAGCTTTGCTGAGGCAGCTTAATGATGTAGGAGCCAAAGAGTTAAAGTGAAGCTGCAAAGCTGTGCAAAGTGCTGAAACCTTCCTGTTGGGAGTTCCTTTCAGAAGGACTGGGAAAGGAACAGTATTAATAGCTATTGCTGGCCTGCACTTTCCCACAGGTCTGGACAGGATCTCCATGTGAGCTTTTGCCTTTCTGAAAGGAAGACCTGAAACGACTGCAGGCACTGGAAACCTCTGGGCCTCACAAGGAGGAAACAGGAGGACCTGAAAGACAAACCAGGGGCTGTGCCAGGCATTATGACTGCCCACAGCGGAATGGCCACAGAGGAGAAAAAGGCAAGGGGGGAGCAGAGAGAGGAACAGTGAGGAAGAGAAGATGGCAGCAAGTGAGCAACAGCAGTGCTGATGTCAACAACAGGTAGCTGTCACTTGTCAAAAAAACCCACTTGCTCCCTGAGGAACCTGGATGAACTTTCTGTCCCAGCAGGAAGTTTGCTGGTACAGGAAAGTATTAAAAAAATCCAAGAACCCTCAAACCAAATAAAATTTCCCTAAACAAATAAATAAAATTGCTCAAGTTTGTTACAAATCACCTCATTTTGCACAGCTGAGTCAAGGCTTTTGTTCTCAAAGAGTTTTACCTCTTGGAGGCAAGGAAATGCAAACTGTCCTTTTTATTACCATAAGTAAAGAACTATTCTTAATGTTGTTGAAAAGGGTTGGGAACTTTTTCAACACTAGACAGAGATATCTTTGGTTAGCTTTTTATTCATGACAATTACTTATGATTGCATGATTTTGGCCCAGTTTACATTTCTCCTCTCAGACCTGAAGATTAAGTTCTACTTTTCATAAAAGTGAAAAATGACACTACTTGTACAGGTGAGAAGGCAAATAGACCATCCTCTGCAGGATTACATGATTACAAAAAACTTTTGGTGATGCAGAATTTCAAATGAACTGGAGTCAGTGGGAGAGCAGGCAGGAACAGAGAATTTTCTCTTACAAACTTCTCAAAAGAATGAGACCACTTGACTAAACACTTTTAAAGCTCTGTGCTCAGTTCCAATATTAAATAATATTCCCACATCTGCTGTCAAATCCTGCAACTGAATCTTTTCTCTAGCCAGAGCTTGTGAGAATCACCTCCTTCTGCTGACAAACATAAAAGCCATAGAGCAGTGAGTCCTGATGAGAAAAAATTGGTGTCTACTTAGGTTGTCACCTAAAACACAGCACAGGAGATTTTGCAATTAATAAATCCTGCATCAGATCTACCGTGCATCAGTTTCCACTATGAGAAACCACGTTAATTATCAACCATGGTTTTAAGTGTATCTTGAAAATTTTGGCTAAAAGGTTCCATAAATGCAAGATCTTAGCAGTCTACCAAGGAGACTTAATCAAGACAGGATATTCATTGGTAAAAACCATCTTGGAAGGGGGAGTAGGGAAAGAAAAGAGTTTGTCACAATCATTAAATGCAGGCATATTGCTTTCTAAATGTAAAACAACCCATAAAAATATATTACAAATCCACTTTTCTATTATAACTTTAAATACTCCTTACATTCAACTTCAGGTAAGAAGGACTTTGCATCAGCGATTACCTTCACTTTTGAGATTCAAGCAGGAATAGCCTAAGGATGTTTATTTTAAAATGCTGAGTGAAATAAAATGAAGTCACTGTAATGACTGGGGGGGGGGGCTCTTTTTAACATGCAGAAGATTTGGTCTTTCTTGGTATTGTGATGTCTATGAATAAGCAATCATTCTACCTATTACTATTATGTTAACAACTGTAAACCACCTACAATTACTAGCATGATCCCTAACCTCTGAGAGGTGGTAATCCAGTATTGGTTGTTAGCTGTCAAATTTATTTCCCTTTGGTGAAATATACCCTGGATTTAATTACCAGTCATTCTTGATACTTTATGGAGTTGAGCTCAAGTACTGTGGCTCTGACATTTAACCCATGACCCTTAAATATTTACCAGCTTTACTGGTTGTGTACAATTATCCCTTCAAGTGTATCTCAGATCCATCATTCTGCCCACGACTTGCTACTCCAGTCATTCTAAATCAGATACATCTTCTTCCTTCCAATAAAAGGGGAATGCTTATTTTCCACTCTAAAACATAAAAAAAAAAGATACTGTTGTACAGAACCGTGCACTGCAGTCAGCATCTGCTAACTGCACTTTTACTGTTAGAGGATGACTTGCATCAAAGGGACAATAAACTCAGTTCTGTGCAATGTTTATTAACAGAAGCATCAAACTAGATTTCTGTTACTGATTATGAGCTCAGTGTTCCTCTCCAGTAACAGGATTGGAGTGCAGGGTGAAAAACAACAATTCTCTGACATGCTTAAAAGATGACACTGAGCCCACACACGCTTTTCCGTGAGGTCATGTTCCCATGGCTGAGCAGATGACAGTACCAGGGAGTAGCTGTACTTCAAACAACACAAATAACTTCTCAGAGTTAATGCTTCTCCAAGTTGCAAAAAACCCTCCAGATGCTCTGCTTCTCTGGAAGAAGAGCTGATGGCCCTAGAAGAGCCATCCATGCAAGGGGGAAAGGGTAACGTGCATCCTCCCATAGGCAAAGTCTACCTGCCCTGGGAGCAGGGTTTGAAGCAGACAACCAGGGCCTTTCCATGGCCACTGAAGCCTCTGAGTCCTGTGCAGAGCTGGAGAGGGAATTCAGATGAGTAAAATCTTGTGCAATGGCCTGAGTATGTCATGCTTCCCTCAAAAGGCTATTGAGAATTAGTACAAGATGATTTAGCTGATAGGAATAGCAGGTTACTAGATAATCCAAAAACTTCCTTTGTTAGCAGCCAGCCTAGTTTAAAATACACAAATTTTCCAGTGCCAGTGATGCTACAGACCAATCTAAATGTGAAGAACCTGGCAAAAAAGCACAAAAAACACCAGTCAGCTGTAAACAGTAATTTTTAAAGCACATTAAATGCAAGTCTTTGTAGTGGCAGAGACACTGACACACATAAGGGGATGTAGAGCAGTGCTCAGCTTCGGATTATTCCTTTAACAGAGTTAATCAGCAGCCTGGCTTCCAACTGTGTAACCTAACCTAACTGCTTCCCCTCCAAAATCCAAGCCACTGCATAAAACAACTATTAAGAAGTTTTAGAGTTAATTATTTATTGGCACATAGTTATCTTACTTCCAAAAGTGTTTCATTTATAGGTAATTTGCACCCTATACAATGTATTTTTAAAAAGCACGATAGTCTAGCTGCCTTTAAAAGTTGCATATTACTTGTATGCATTACCTCTGAATCAAAAGCATTTTAATATAATTTTTCTTCTCTCATAAATAAGTATATAAAGCTTACTTCTAACAGGTAAATGAAATGCCTCATGACCCTCAGACAGACACCCATACTTAGTTCACATGTAAAGGAAAACAAGAATTATTATTTAACAGCACTGGAATGTTCCAGAGAATTCAAACTCAGATATTCTCTGTTGAGAGTGACTATGCATTCCTCCCTTCAGCTATTTCTAAAAACCACAATAAAGTTTGAAAAACTGTAGAGCAAGATGACCCTTATCCTACTGAATTAGTATAATTTCCCTTCTTAATATATGGCTTCAAGGAACTCCACTGTATTTGAAAATGTGGTTTTAAGATGCAGAATAGATATATTAGGACTCTGATAAAAGTTACCCTGTGTGTGTACTTTTTCAGAAGTAATTTAAAGTATTGCTCAGGAATCTGTTCCTGCATGTAATAATTTGAGAAATAGGAAAGGACAGACTGGTATCATGGACATAGGTATGAAACTGCAAGTATTTATTGGCTCAAGTCTTTCAGTTGAATCAGACCTCCTGCAAATGCTAATGCAAGCCTCACTCTCAGAGCAAGTCATAGGATGGAGACTCAAATGAGGCCATGAAAAATACTAGAAAAAAACCACTGCATTTTATTTTCCTAAGCAATTCCTTTCATTCATCTCAATGGTAGTTGGCCCAATGGGATCAGCAGAAAAACCCAGATCTTTCTACAGCATGACTCAAACAAACCTGCCCAGTCTTTCTTCTACAGAGTAAGTTCCCTGTAAGACAAGAGTCATTATAACTACCATTGCACTGTGCACTTCAGAATTTCAGAAAATAAAAATAGCTTTGATTTTACTTCACACTATTATCATCACATGAGCATTCACCATATGAATGACACTTCAGATCTCTTTGAAAAGATAAAGTAAAAAAAAACCAAACTAACCAAACCCCACATTTATTTCTTCTAGACTTCTCTGATTTTAACCAAAACTACACCCTTCTTTTGAGATAAAAAGAAAAAAAAAACAAAAAAACACAATTTATACAGTATGTATCAATCCAATCAATTTTTATGAACATGAGTTACAAAGCATTTAACAACAATTTAAAAAAAAGACAAAAGCAATTCAATCCTTATCACGAGCTTCTAAACTTATTAGTGGGCAATGATACCTATGAGTTCATTAACTGCATTGGAGAGGAGAAGTAAGAAGTATACCAAACTATATATCACACTTCTATACCTAAATTAGGCAAATTAAAAACTCAGAAGAAGATTCTAATGAATCTGTATTAGTATAGAAGTGTCTTTTTAAAGACACAGCACTATGAGAAACTGATTCTTAAAATATCTGACATGTGGGTTATATCTAATTTTAAGAAAGCAGTAGCATCCAACTTACATAATGATCAGAGAATTATAGAATAATTGAGAGTGTAATGGCCCTCTGGAGCTCATTTAAGCCTAAGTGATCTAGTTATATTTGCTATACAGGCATTTTCCCTACATCCTCCTTGCTTCTGGTTTCTGTGTGTTCTCTGGAAACCATCTATGCTACATGAATCTTCTGTCTGGCATTTCACACTTTCCAGGATAATTTACAAAGTTTGTTTATGTCTTTCTGGAAGTCTAAGAGATGCATCAGTTGCAAGAACTAACAACTTACACTGGTTTTTTTCTGCAATTTCTGAATTCTCAATACAAATTCATTTATGGAGCTACTCAGATACAAAAATGTGTTCCAATGTTTCCTTTCTCCTCCTCTCTCTCCCACCCAATGTGGACACAGTCTAATTTATTACCACAGAAGAATGAATTATTGGCAACCTTCTTACACAAGGACTGCTTCCAGAATACACGACTTTCATTTGCCAAGTTTGTAGTGGTTCTTAGCATGCTACAGCACAGACATTTCTGAGATAACATAGCTGTTCAGTCAAAAGTCTGTATCACATGATTCTTCTGCATCAGACTTAGGCAGCAATTTGATGACTTACAAAGTATGTGCAGTACCTAAGTGACTCACTGCTGAAAGCACACACAAAATCAGATCCCTTATCAAAGCCAGCAGAAATTGCTATCAGGTTTGGTTTGCTTTGGTTCATCTTACCCTTGCCTAAGAGAGAGGTAAAATTCACTGGTTCTGTGAAGTGTTTTCCATTTCTACAGTAAGAGAGTACATAAATAGATTCAACATAAGTAATTCCCAGGATATGACAGAAAGGTTTAACAAGATAAAATAATTTTTACAACCCACAAATTCCTATGAATTATGTTTCTAAGTCCCCATATCTATAGTTGTGCATTCAAACTTCAATTATAGAAATGTAAACCATATCATGTTTTCCCCTTTACAGCCGGAAGAAATTCTTGACTGAAAGAAAAAGTAAACATTAAAGCAAGCCTTGAGTCTGGATAGTACACAGAGCAATAGCTTTGCAACTGAACAGTGTTCATGTTAATTTCAGTGATATATTAATTAACCTTTCTGACATCTAAATTAATTACTTCATGGTGATCAAAAGCCTGAAAGAGTGCATGGGGTCTCCAACAGAGTTACACTTTGAATAGCATTTCATTCTAATGTTAAAGAGATTGGCAAGTGAGAGGCTCTTGTCTCTTTTTACTATCTCAAAGATTAGGCCAACTCTGAAGCAACCACAGACCTACAATTTATCTAGAGCGACACAGGGATGCCAAGAAAAACACACAGGTCTACTAAACATCATTAAGAATAAGAGCATTAAAGGCAAACCAAGATCTGCAAACCTGGTGGAAACAAGTAGCCCTGTTGCAAAAACTACAGAACAGATTAACTGGGACACAGAAGCAACCTCTCATTCTGGCGTTACAAAAACAAGTGCAGTTGGAAGCACACCTAATCCTTCTTCACATCCAGTCTGACCTGATTGGTAAAGAAAAGTACTATCCTATCTTTTGTAGGTACATCTGAATCCTTCAGCTATTGTCCATGTATCTTAACAAGTACATCAAGTCCAAAACACCATTTGTTCTTTGCCGATCATGTGAGCTACAAAATCAGAGCAGAGGCTGTCCTCTGTATGTCCTTTCTCTTTTCCTCTGCTTTTAAGAGGAACTTTGTAGGGTGCTCAGATAATCTCTGGAATGCTCTAAACAAGACTTAAACCAGGGCAGTTGGAAAGTTGAAAAACTTACAAAAAATGAAGCAACAGAACAGATAACATTATGTAAGAAACCTGTCAATGCAGACATAAGGAGCAAAGAAACCACAAGCAAGGAAATGTCCCATTTGTCTTCAATCAACCTAATCCAGTTTGTTCTCTCATGAGTTTCAGTGCAATCTATGCTGACATGGGATCCTGTAGAGAAGAACAGATACCAAAATAATTTCAACACTGCATTGATTAGCATTGATGGAGAAACAAGAAAGAGGAGAAAGTGTACACAGCTGCTACAAAGCTCAGACTGTCTTGTGATCATCACCCCTACTGATATTAGCCAACAAAGCTGAGTCATTAGACGGCTTGGGTTGGAAGGGACCTTCAAGATAATGTAGTTCCAAAAAATGGGTGTTCTCCCTGTTTAGCCTCCAAAGTTGCCTGATGTCTGAAAACTACAAAGGGTCTGGGGTCATCATCTACAAGCACATCTTCTAATGAGTAGTTTTACAAATCTGCACCGGCACCTACATTTTGGAAGAGGTTATGCAGAGTACAGGTATGGAATTCAAAGCCGCATACTAAATGCAATGTATTACACACCATTCAGCTGTACACCATGAAGGTATTACTGCCATCTTGATGTTCTCATTCTGTTCTGTTCTCCACACAGCAAATGACTCCAGAGTTTCAGACACCAGACAGAGTCTACCCATTTTATGAATTCCTGAAAACAATAAGTCAACAAACACTCACAAGTAGATCACAGAAAAATAGTTTTTGTAATTGATGCTGCAGTTACATACTGACCATACTATAATCCATTGCAAAATCTGTTGTGTCCAAAACATCGTAAGGAAATACCCAAAGAATTCTTGCATCTTCCAGCATATCCTTATCTGCCAAACAGAGCAGTAATTATTTTCCGGTCTTATTGAATTCAGTTTTCTAAATGACCATTAAAAGGCTCAGATGCCACAGAATCTGCCTGAAATGACAGATTATTACAAGGTCACTAAACAGCTCGTCGTGAACTTCCTGATATTTTATAAACTAGACTGCCTTCACATATTGTGACACATGAACGATTGCAAAACTCCTTTCAACAAAGAACTTTTCAAGGTCTTTTGTCTTTCATGCTAGAAGTGCTTGGAGGGAGACAGAGTTCTCTGAAAAATATGAAGTTTAGTTTTTCACAATGAGGAAGGTGAATCTTAAAGAGTTTTTGTTTCTACTGAAAAGCCTTTGAATATAAAGTGGAACTGACTAGAATCTCTGTAAGTGATCTCTGGGTGAAGACATAACACATATCATAATGCATTTCTTCTTAACCTTTACACCCTCTGCTCCATGCTTGCTAAATTCTTCCAAATTAAATCAGGCTAATGACAGAAAATGCAATTTCATGCACTCTTGCTCGTATCAGGAAGAATGAAGAATTTCTGTGAAAAATCAGTATGTACAGTGGTAAGGATATTTCTGCATTAAAAGTGCTCTCCATATTAAACAAAGGAGAAATCACTCTAAAGCTGAAAAGTCCTCTCTGAGTGGCATATGGCCAGCTGGGCTGATAATGGCTCAAAATGCTATGACTCACTAAAAAGTTATGCTTTTTCTTTTATAAAACTAGCCCCTCACCAAATCTGGATCACAGTGTTTTCTATCTTTAGCATAGATAATAAGATCCTCACATGCCAAAATGCCTTTTTAAGAATGCCCCTCCATCACTATAAAAAAATGTTTTTAAAAATTAAAAACGATACCTATGTGTTAATTGATACTTTCATCTTGTTGTTTTCCTAATAATTTACAATACTGTTTTGCTTATCAGAGTAGGAACAGAGCCAAGCCCTCTGTGCATCTGATGAGCCTCACAATAACCCCGAATGCACCTGTTAATTTCGCCTCTGGGTAAACAGTTGAAAACTCCTCAGCTATTTCCTTAAATTGGGTGGAAACAAAGAAACATGAGATTAAAAAAAAGAGAAAGGACTAGATTAGGGAATTGGAGATGCATTAATTTAAGAAAGGAACAGGGTCAAACTAGGGGCTAGGAGGCTAATAAGCACAGAGCACACAGCAAGAAAGCTCACAGCAGGGTAAGAGTTCACTTAATTTATTCAAGGGATCTATTCCAGACGCAGTAAATGATACATTATTGGATCCAGACCTGCAACTGCTTACCAAGACCAACCTCACTTAAGTGTCATTACCTTCCCCTTTAGAATTATTGCTATTACCCAAACCTGTTCACAGTGAGGGCTTTACTCAGCTGGCAATCCACTAACTTTTGTTCTTTATGATGCTCCCCCTAACTCCCCCTCTCTGCTGTGGGAATTAGGCATAACAACCACCATGTTAACCGCAGAACACCCAAGTTGATACAACTCTATGAGATTTTTAGTACTTTATTACACCGAAAACCAATCCTATGGATAGCAGACTATAAACAACAGCAAATGCTATATCAAGCAAGCAGTAAGTGGTTAAGGACTTAGAGTTTTACTAGGGGGTTTCAATCAATCAAAGTCTCCTCCGTAAAAATTAGAGAAACCTGAAAAAGAAAGCAGAGAAACACTTATCATGGAAAATTTTAAAGGAATTTCCGTTTTGTGTCTTTTTTTCTTCGAACAAAAGAAATAAAAGGCAGATGGTTTTATTGTAAAAGATTGGCCTTTTTTTCCCCCCCGTGCTGAATTATGATTAATGCATTTACTAAGCAAGAACAAAAGGGAGCACATTTATGATGGCAAACTTTCCAGTAGCTGGCTATTGATATCTTTAAGAATATAATTTAATTCAATGATCAAGTTACACAAGATTTCAGAATTCATTAAAACTGTACTGTACAGACAGAAAGTGTAGGGACTGTGAAGCACATGGAAAGCATAAACCTTTGCTTAGCGGGGACTTCCTTCAGTCCATGGAAACCTGGTAAGGTCACACATTAAAGACTGCTTTTAACTACATGTCTTCCCATCCCAAAGACACAACCGACCCTTCTGGTTATCCTGGTAGGGCTGCTAAGAGGAAATGCACTACAAGCCCCTGCAGCTCTTTCTCTGTGCTCGGGCAGTCTCTGAAGATGGACAGGACTCAACAAAGAGAAGACCACGACCCACCCCTGCATCATGGAGGGAGACCACGGTGCACATTGGGCTGCACTTACAGATTGCACCTCATGTTTCCTTTGCTTGCTTCTGTACTGAATGGCACAGAGGGCAACCCCAATGAGATTTCACAGTGCAGTGAGGTCCCTCTGTTAGACACCCGCTTTAACCTATACTTTCCACACGGCTGGGGCAGTAATGTTCTTATGCTGGTAGAGAAGGAAAAGCCACTCTGTCACGAAGAAGATAACTGCTTTAAAAGTTCCTCCCATCCTCCCCAGGCTAAAACCAAGTAACACTTAGCTTGACACCAAACACAGAACAGCTGGAATAGTGGGGGTTTGTTTGTTAAAAAGTTAATTGACTGAAACTCATATATTCAGCCATTTGCTTCCCATGTTTGTTAATTTCCCACACTTAATAGCTTTTGCAAGGTCCTTTGCATTTCTCACTGGGAGCAGTCAGTTCTTCATCTCTGGAAATTAGCACCTCTGGAAAGAAAACAACAGTAACAGGCAGTTCAACAGAAGCATTTAGCATGAGAGTGTTATGTATCTTTCAGATTTGGTATCCATTTGCAGAACTGATTGCAAGGCTGATGATGGTGTCAGGCATTATGATACTTTATCTGCAGCAGAAGACCAAGGGCTCTTCATAATGCTTTAAAAGAAGATGGTCCAGCTCTGGGATTTTAGGTTGGGACACTCTAGAAGAGATAATTCCCAAAGCAGGATTCATATCTGTAAAAGCCAGAAACAACCAGCCCTAGGACTTTGCTTTGCACACCTCTAGGAGATAGCATTAATAATGGGAGTCCTGGTGGCAATTTCCATTCCAAGTAGATCTATTCAAATTCATTCTATTTAAAGTATTGCTACTACAAGCTTTAAAAAGGCCTCTGTAAAGGCCACAATAACATTCAGAACTGCCGTTTCTAGAACTTTTTTTCCGTTGAATTGTTTCTTTTGATCTTTTAGCATTCAGATTTTCAGTATTTTCTTGGAAATCTCAAGGGCTGCAAAACAAAATGCTGAGATCTTGAAATAATCATGGAGCTCCAGGAGCTGAGGCTTAAAGCAAACACTAGATATTGCAAGACCCACGTTAAAATCACGAGAGCTGGAAACACTGTGTGAGGCTTTGGTTTCTCTTTACATAAAGCACTGAGGAAAAATAGCACGTAAAAAAGGTGATTAGATCTATCAGTCAGATTTATAAATGTAATGGGGCTTAAAATAACCAAAATAAATTAGATTGATAAAGAATATTTACTACATCTGATACGTCTGTAATGTGAAAAAAAAATAAAAATCAGAGTATCATATACACAGACCGAAACGAAAGCCATTCATTTAAAATTCCCCCAAGTTTGTATGACTCACGTAAGGGGAATTTTTAATTTTAAATTATTTGTCCCTTCTGATATCAGTGCCAACTCTCCCCGACCCCCTAACACAATTAGCAGCAGACAATGCCACCAGTGTTTCCAGGGCAAGGACACAAGCTAGGAACAAGTAATATAACAAAGCTGTTTGTGGCTCTACAGTTAAAGGTTATGTCAGCATTTTCATGACAAAAACCCTATTCCAGACATCAGTAACTCTTCTGGAAAAGCTCACTCCACTCAGAAACTTGTTGAAGAGGGCTCCTGCCATAAGATACATTCTTTCAGGAAAACTATGTGCATGTATGCCTGCGTGTTTGTGTGTATATATATATATATGTATGTATGTTGTGGGTAGCTACAATGAGACCATAATTATGCTTGCAGGATGCTCTCAGCTTCGAGTGGAAATCTTTCCTCTCTTAATATTCAGACACACAGTGTCAATTGAAAATGATAATGTCAGGCCCAAGACTGGGACAGTTCATGGCAATGTGACCCTACTTGATCAAAGGATTGCTACTAAACATCTTTGGTTTTTGCCTCCCATGATCTGGCTTTTTAAAATGCAAAATTTATGGAACTTTTCAAAGCTTGCAAACAGGGCTATGGAAATGAGCCAACACTGCATGAAACTCTTGATGCAGAAATCCTGGGCTAGTATCTTGATCAATGACCTGGAGGAGGAGATGGGGTACTCTCTCAGCAAATTCACTGATGACACCAAGCTGGGGGAAACAGTTGACACTTTTTTGCCATTCAGGGGTATCTTGACAGGCAGGAGAAACAGGCCAAGAGGAGCCTTGTAAAATTCAAGCAGGTCAGATGAAAATGGGACAGATAATTGACTGCTGAAATATACCATGGCTATGTAGAAGCTCTGCTGAAACAGACCCCATGTCCTGGTGGCCAGTAGGCTGAACACAAGCCAACTCTGTGCTCTGCCAGTGCTGGAGGATAACAGAATCCAGGGCTATATCAAAAGTCCTACAGCCAGTAGATCAAAGGAAGTGATAATTCTCCTTTGCTTAGCACTTGTTATACTGCATCTGGAATGCTATGTTCAGTTTTGGGTCCACTAGCACAAGAAAAATGTTGAAAAACTGGAGTGAGTCTAATGAAGGACTGCCAAGATGGTCAGCCAGAGCTGGGAAAAATTTTTGTGATGAAGTGATACTAGCAGTAGAACTGGTTAAACAGGAAGGTTTCACAATCTCTGTACTTGGAGCTTTTAAGACTCATCTGAAAAAAGGCCTGAGTAACTGGAGTTAAGTCAGTGTTGGTCCTGCCCTGAGCTGGAGGTTGGAATAAGGTCTCCTGAGGTCCCTTTCAACCTAAATGATCCTCTAACTCCACTCTGAAATACACTGGTGAGACTGGCACTTCACCATCCCGATGCAGATAATGGACAGTCATGCCACATCCAGGCTGGGGATTTTGGTTCATGAACACATCTTTCTCATTCTCCTTTTATCCTATTCTGTAGGCTTTCTGATCATGCTTTCTAATGTGCTGCAAGGTAGCAGATGAAGTGCTAGAGCCATCATAATATGTCTATCTCTGTTACCTGTACCCTTGACATGGAAATACCACACTCAGCAGTGAGGAGGAAAGGTTATTCGTACCTTCCAACTTTAAATACCTCAGTGTCACCTCTTCAACTTTTCTCTACTGTCAACTAAGTGAATTGTATCAAGTGCCTGATTTAGTGGTTTTAAATCTCTTTGTGGATAATGATCTCTGTCGTTCCATCAGTCAGGGATGGAAAATAGGGAGATCGACAGATGTGCCTTGCCAATTAGGCTGGGCGCTGTGAATAATGTGCAAGTCTTTATCCTCAGTGTCCCACAAATCACTGCTTGCACAGGCAGCAGTTTCACACTTGAGTATGTGTCTCTTCCGCTATCTGCTCTATCCAACTAGGGATATATATGTGAGCCTCTTGAACTCTGAGAGCCCTGCAGGCAGCATTGACATCCAGACAGTTTCACAAGGAAACTTTGGACTGGCATGAGGCAATGGACAGTGAGGCAACAGGCACATCTGCCAGGAGAGCACCTGGCTGGTAGGAGTATTCGGTGTAGCACTTGAGACTTGAGACTGAACCCTCTGATGCAACCATGGAATTACTCAGTTGCATTACTGTGGCATGACCTGACCTGGGTTGTAGGCTACAACCTTTAACATAGTAGTTCACAGAGTAGTAGTACATGTATAAAACAAAAGGTTTCATAGAGATGAAACCAATACAGATAGAATTTTCTTCAAGAAAGATACAGGAAAACAAGCTCAAATATCATGACAGGCAATGCTTGAAGTACATCAGCTGTCTAACCACTGTGAAGACTCCTGTTGGCATCACAGACTGAGATTTGAAGCACAGAAGTGATGAAATAGCTTTCAGACTGTTTACAGTAGGAGCCTCCCAGCTTGATGAGTAGAGAAAGAAAGAGGTGATCATCTGAAAATTTAACAAGTGGGTGCTGAACATGGGTGTCAGAAGTTGGCTGCAGGCAGGAGTTAGCCAGTCAACAGAGAAGAAAAGACGACAGGGTGAATATAAGACATGAAAGGTCTGTAAAGTGGAGACAAGTAACACTGGTCTGAAGTGACAGAAGAAAGGAGCCAACAAAGATGTGTGTGACATGCTGAAAGCAGCAACTGAGAGAAATAATCTTCCCAGAAACATTCTGAGTGGATCTACAAAATTTTATGTATCATGTTCACCAAGCCCACAGAAAATGACACTGCCTCATTTATAACATGAAATGATTTCAGACTGGATGTTCTAAGTAGCTTTACAGAAATTAGTATCTCTTAAAGACGTGATACACAAAGACTCAGCAAATGCAGACTGAAACTGGTGCTTCAACTTTGTCCACCTTTTTGGCCCGAAAACTTCTTATGAGCTCATTCAGAAACTGGATAAAGAAGTCATTATCCCACACTATTCAGCGTGTATCAGGCCACACCTGGAATACTCTGTTCAGTTTTCATCTCTGCTATGCAAAAAAGCAGTAAATAGGCTGGTGAGGGTCCACAGAAGGGCCACAAAGATGAGCAAAGACCTGAGCAGCCTGGCATGTGAGGAAAGACTGGGAGAACAGGGTTTGTTCAGCCTTGAGAAAAGAAGAGTTAGGGGAGACCTTATCCCCATGTCCCAGTATTTAAAGTCTAGTCTACAAAGAAGATGGAGACTCCCTTTTCATGGGGAGTCACTTGGAAAAGACAAAGGGTAATGGGTACAAGTTACTCCCGGGGAGATTATTGGACACAGGAGGGACATTTTTTACAACAAGAGCAATCAGCCAGTGGAATGATCTCCCCAGGGAAGTGATGGCTTCCCCAACACTGGACACTTTCAAGATTCAACTGGACAGGGTGCTGGGCCATCTTGTCTACACCATGCTTTTGCCAAGGAAGCTTGGAACAAATGATCCTTGAGGTCTCTTCCAACTGGTATTCCATGATTCCTGGATTCTATGAAAATACATGGCTTTGGCAGGGTTCATCTCAGCTACCAAAGATTAGGGAGGCAAAGATAGAAACCAAAACAGTGAAGTTCAAATTGTTTGTGTATTCCACACAATTAGAACAACTAAAAATAGTTAAATAATCAAGCAATTTGTTTATACCAAGTGGAATTAGGTAGGTGATAATTCTCATCGCACACCTGCAACTTTACTTCATTTTTTCAGATAAATTATTATTTGGAATGCTTTCAGCATCACATGGGCTTTCTTTGAAAAGAATCTATAAGCCACATGGTCTATCTAAAACTTGATCCTACTTTAACTGAAGTCTAGAACTGTATTTGTTTTTATTGCTACAGGGTCAAGATGCCGGTTTGTACATGTAATATTTTATTTTCTTATCATTCACAAGAGATAGAATATATAATAGATATTCTTTTTAAGTAGGCAGCTCTTAGGAAATGACATCTCTATCCTCAGCTCTGTGGCTTAACAGCCAGTGTAAAACAAAGCCAAGGATTGTTACTTTGACAAATTACATACTTTTCACACAAACCAGTTCTGAATTGCAAACATAAATTACATGCCATAATGTGTGTGCATACATATATACCATCTAAAATTCATAATTGCTATTCTGAGGCCTTTGTAAGTTCTAGGGAGGAGGATTTCCATGCAGCAGGTGCAGAATATCACTATTACTGAGTTTTGATAGACTGAGGATGGATTGCAAACAAGTTCCAAAACAGGGGTGTGGATGGGTTAACTCTGGCACCATTGCACCATTTAGTTGCTCAGCAGTTTGAACTACGTAGGTCTCCATGGAAGGTGAGGCCACAGGGTCTAACAAGGCACGCTCCCCTACTGCACTATAAAGTAGGTGAGAAGCTAAGGAAATATGCAAGGGTCCCCCACAGGGGAAAAGGAGTAAGAAGATGCCCTTGAAGACAGCTGCAGTAGTAGCAGGAAGCCAGCCGGGGAATTGTGAATAGTCTGGGACAAACTGGCAAGGAACTTTTCACCAGAGGGTGTTGCAGGATCTGTGGGGTGATGGAAACACCTGGGGTGTGCCCTGAGCAATGCTTCCAAGTGGGCGTTCTGCTCCCTCCTGGCCCTGCTCTGGTGCCTTGGGCAGAACCAGTTTCATTAGGCTTTACACAGGGATGTGAGTTCTGCCCTCAGTGGAACTTTTAGCCATACTAACCCAGTAAAGAGAGCAGTGGCTCTTGAGGAGCCGCTGTGGTCTGAAGAATGAAGGTCCTCTTAGCATTGCCTACCACAAGAAGAGAGATTTGGCAGGCTACCATGACAGCATCAGAAGCAGGGCTTGTAAAGAGATTTGCAGGTTTAAATGGCCCTCAAACCCATCTGCAAGCCAGCCCAGAGTGATTTCCCTTCCATCTGACAGAGGGGCAAAGGAATCTCACGCATAGGGGGAAAAAATCCATTCATAGTTCAAACAGACATATATGTTTTAAAATAATTTTCCCCTTGACATGGCAAGATAGTAGAGCATGAAAACGAAAACTGGAACAGTGACTGCCTATGAAAGGAATACCTGGTGACAGTAAGCACCAGGGCTCACCTGTATAAGCATGGCTGTTCAGTATGGATGGGGACTGTCTCAGGAGAGGAGAACTGATCGAGAAGAACTTTTTCTGCCAGTTCTACATAGAAGCATGTCAGGTGACATAAGAATCAGGTTGGTTCCCACACTTCCACAACACTACCAATTTCTAGCAATAATTTCGATATTTGGGGGCTTACATTTTCATCCAATGCCTAATTCCGGGAGCAAGTACAAAAGAATCTGTTTACAAAGAAAAATACATAATCTTTGAGGTTTTGTATTTGCAGAAAAATGCCTGACACAATGAACCCTAAAGGCTTATGAAACAGCAAGAAGTAAGAAGACCCGTAGCAATATTTTTTTTTAAATCTCCTCATTTTTTAGGCTAATACAGTGTTGTTTTTTATTTTATTCAGTCATAGCTTTGAAAACCTGTGTTGCATATTCAGCTTTGAAAACTGCATATATTTTGCTTTGAAAGACAGTCTGATAAACCTACAGAAATACACTTTTTAAAATGGGAGCTCATCTCAATATCCTGCAATCTACTTCATTCTATAAGACAATTATAATTCTTTTTAGCACAATTTCCCGTGTGCCTTTCAATATTTATTATTTTGGCTGCCAGTCTGAGACACTAATGATCTAAAAGGAGGTTTTGCTGCTTGTGAAAATCGTAGTCACCAGACAGATAACACACATGTAATGGACTTACTGCTAATTTCAAAGCCCTATACAACTGCCACTTTATCATATGCTGTTTATTTTTTAATATCTATGCATAATTATAAAAGAACATATTTTTAACCCAGGACTGGGATTGCCATCCTTACTGAGACTACAGATTTGAATATCCCTCTTGAGTACAAAATGCAAAAACAGACAAAATGCAGTTATAAAGCAATGTAAGCCCTGAAGCAACAATAAAACACAAAGAAACGTACTTGAGATGTTACCCCTCATTTCTTGCAAAGCAAGCTCATATTTAAGTTCAGATGGACCAGGTTAACAATCACTATTTTTAATGTTAAAATGCCCTGGGGAAGTTATAAACTCACCAAATATGCTGCTAAACTTACTTTATATTGTGTGCAGCTGTATGGCTTCATACCAGTGACCAAACTTCCTAAATGGGCCAGTGAAGTAAAAAAGACACTCTCCCTTCCCCCCTCACACCCTTCCCCCCCCAGCCCCCCAACAATGACTTACTTGTCACAGGAATTTAATTTATTTCAGTAGTTTGTCAGGCTACTATTCAGTTCTGACTTTCCCTCTCTTACCCTACGTTTTTGCATCTGGTAAGGTCAGGATGAAGAAACAGATAAGGCAGGAGAAATACGAAACATGAATGACACTTTTTCCCTTAGAGCAGTCATTGCTATGTAAAAAAGGTCAAATTTCAACTAATTTTGAATTATGTTGAATGTACTCTTTAATGCAGATCTATTTTATGTTCACATTGGAAGTCTTTTTCTAGAACCATCCAGCATAAAGAATTCCACAAAACTAGTTATCAAGCTAAACACCACATTTTTCCTGCTTTCTTTTTTTTTTTTCCCACTTTGATAGATCAACCCTATAAGGCCACAACATTTATTTCTTGCAGTAAATGTATTTTCCTGCAAATGTTTCTGTAGCCTGTATTGGAGGTCTTAAAGGAGGAGGTCTGGCTCGAGGATTTGGATTTTGAGAACTTAACAAGGAGGCTGTTATGAAAAGGAGCTTTGGCACGCCATGGCTCATTGGCAGTGATTAATTGACCGACATAGTTTCACATGATCCATTCTGACATGTAGACACAGACCTCACCTAGGAAATCGCCAAGTGGGTATTGATACCGCGTTGCCAAACTTAGCATCACAAACTCTTTAAGGCTATTTCAGGTTTTACTGGCAGAAACTGGCTTCTCTTGAAGCCTCAGCTAGGATAAATGGCCATCAATGAAATAATTACTTAAAAATGGGTTTCAGGCTGTATAATAAAAAAATAAATCCATGTGGTCAGAGCAATAAGGAAAAACTGTCAGGTTGAAATGTCTTTAAGAAAAAGAGGCTCTTCAGTGAAACAGTAGACTAAATGAAAATTAGAAAGATAACTGCTATCAACAGTGTAGCAAGGGAAAAATGCTCTCCTCACTATGGTTTGAAAATCTGTATTACTTTTGATGACTAAAAAATTATATAATTACTGTTGCTATTTTTTTTGCACATAGTTCATGCATTTCCAAAGCTCCCAAGACTCCTAGATAAATATAGTCAACCAACTTCTAGCGAGGTTTAAAAGAGATGCTTTTTACATCACTGGTCAACTGGTGTGCTTCAGTTAAAGCATAGAAGAAAATTTATTTTGCTACATTATAGTAGACCCATTTTACATTGTAAAGAGATGGCTGTCTTATTCCAGAAGAACCCTGATTAAAACCAGATTTTTTAAAAAATTCAACATGTTTAAATATACTATTAGTGTTTTAACTTGATTTGATTGGAAGCCTATAAAAATATTCCCATAATATATACATATTTTTTAAAAGGTAATTCTGTGTGTTTCATGTACAAGATCAATCATCTGCCCTGTCCTGTTGGTGACCAAATCTGCTTCGCAGCATGATGTTGGCAGAGAAGTGAAGGAGAGGGCAACATTAAGTCACAACAAGGCATCCTGTCACTAAGTAAACACTGCTACAGAACGACATCAGATGAAACGAAGGAATGATAAAATAAATGTAACTATTGCAAGTTTGCCTATGTGAAAACATGCAGTAGGAACATAATGTTCCAGTGCCTGGTGTTGTGGTAGGATCAGGCTTTCAATCAGATTAGCCAAGAGCCACTAGCACAAAGAAGGCACTTTTCAGATGTGCACAGACTTGATAAGCAGTTTGCAGGTAAATAAGGAAGGCAACATTTGTATTAGCATTAACAGTGAGTTAACAGTTTAGCTTGGGGCTGCTAGTAACTGCAAAGTTCAGTGTGTTGGTTCTTTACATTGTAAGTATTCCATGATAGACTATGTGAAATATTTAATACTACTTTATTTATTTATTTACTTATTTTTAGGGTTAACAAAGCTTACATAGCAACAAATACAGCATTGACCTCAGATACTACAGAGAGTGGCTTTTGGGAATACTGACCATCTTCCTCTGTTCTGGGTTTCAGCTGAATCAGCATCAATGCAAATAGACTTCCTTGTTCCTACTCTTGCACTGTTCAGTGCTCTAGTCATACAAAAATATATTCCTCTGGTCCAGGAACCATTTTCAGCCTGGAGTTGTTGCTTAATAGAAGTCTACAGATAGAAAAAACTTATTTGCTTTAAAATACTTTTTCTTTTCAAGACCAGTATTTCATGGAAATGTATCTGTTTCAGTGAAAACATTCAGGATGGAATTTCTAGTGGATGTGAGAAAGAGTTCAGCATCAAAATGAACACAAGTCCCAAAGCTCCTCTCCCCTGCCTTAAAATGAAATTGTTGTTCTCAGACCAGCCTTCACTCTGGCAGGATAATTGCACACTTTGAGAGCTGAAAACACATATACCAGTCCATTAAGTTAGATTTAAAGCACCTCTTAGAAGAAAAGATACGGCTACCCCATACTGTAGTCACCATTTCCATGAACTAAAAACAAAACTCCTAAACAACACCAAAAAATTATGCACATCCTGGTTGTCTCAAAACAGAAACCAAGAATGAAAGATGAACAGCCATATATTGAGCCATGCTTTACCTACAAGTCAATCTATGTCTATCACAGAAAATCTGGGTCTACAAGCAGGCATTCAAGTTGCTGGAGCAGGAGCTTAAGGAGCTCAGGCTCGGGCAAAACACAAAGCTGAGGACTCACAGTTCCCTCTAAGGAGAGTATTACTGACTCCTAACATTATACCATTACTGTATTATACATAGATGTAAAAGTACCTCTGTGATGTGTAGAGGAAGGAGATTGATCTGGAGGAAGGAGGTCGATATGGAGTAAAAACAACTATGCAAGAAGGCCACACAATTAACCCAGTCTATAAAATTTGAAAAGCCAAAAATAACTAATTTAATTTTATGGTGCAAATTCTTCCTCAAATAAAAAAAAAATCCTGTCTTTTGAAACTGTTGGAACTTTACAATTATTAGAAATCAAATTAGGATTAGAAGACATTGGACAAAATTTAAGCAAGAAGAGCAATAATCCCGAGCCAGTGAAATCCCTGTTGAGGGCTACTGTGCAGGCACATGTGAGAACTCCGTAATGTGCTTAAGTAGTAGCTAATAAAAAAAAAATCATTTATGGAAATTTTTTACATGTTGTAAATAGCTCATGCATGTTGCAACTTGTTATAATTTGGGGATTTCACTGGCTATCCCCCAGCTTATTCAGGCAGAGTGTGAAAAGCAGTGTGCAGAAGAAAGTTACAAGGTCCTTAGTAAGTAACGGGGATTTTTTCCATTTTTCCAACACATAACAAGTAAATTGTCTCACTGTGTTAGTACTGAATGTAATAAGCAGTAATGAATAGCTCAGGCTGGTTTTGGTTAGGCTGCTGTTGCTCTCCTGTCTCCGGGGTGTTAGGCTGCCCCTGCGTGTCACTGCTGGGGTGGAATGACACAGGGAGAATTTGGCGAGGACCTATGCAGTTCTGGCGGGGATGGATCCTGCTTTCTTCACAATAAAAGTAACCCTGAAATCCAACCTAAACAAGATAGACAAATGGGCAGAGAGGGCAGAAATGTACCCAGTCCAGTACAAGAGATCTGTTTGGGTGAAGTTGTGTTCCCCATGCTCAGCCAGGCATGGGGCAGGCTCCTTTTGCCATATTCTTGCAGGTGTATGAGCACAGTGAAGCGCAAAATACATTTCAAAAATATCTTCTTCTGCCTACCTGGTCCTAGAGGCAGATTTTCTCTACAGGGTATAAAAAATGTAGTTACATTTGCAAACATTAAATCTATTTTAGCTTAGACATGATGCAGCAGAAAATATTCTGTATACAGCAAACAATTTCCAACTGATTTCAGGAGAAGCTGGATCAGGACTTCACAAAGAAACTGATGAGGAGGAAGACAGTGACAACAAGAGGAAAGAGTGGCAATCTTACAGAATACTCATTCTCTAAGTCAAACCAGTGGCAAGTGTTTCATCTGATGTCTGAAGGTATATCCTTTCATTAAACAAGGTACAGCTAATGCAACGGTATTGCTATGACTTTGATGTGTTAGAGAAAAAAATTCTTAGTTCAGTGGCTTCTATTGTATATAACAAACATGAGCAAAAAATAATGGGAAGAGGTATATCAAACAATTTCAGTATAGACTTTAGACATGCATACCACTTAAATCTTAGTTGATGTTATCTGTGAAATCAGACACTGAATCTAATTAATTCAGCTTGAACCTACTTACAACCAAACAGCAACCAAAATATCCTAAGTATTTTTTCATATTTTCATAGAAAAAGTATAATATGCACAGTTGCATTTATTTAGGAATTAACTGTTCCAAAAATTTGATCCAAGAGCATTTTTCTCCAGTTAGTTATAATAGCTTTCAATTTAACATACCTACTCCAGTTTCTCCTGGGACTTAGTAAAAGTAACTTACTGTGTGAGTAACAGAGCTCAATCACTACTTCTGCTTGTGTAACACGAGAAAAGTTAGTCTGTTGAGGGTTCATGTCTAATGTGAATGTTTCTAACAGAAAAGTTGAGTTGGACACATTTTGGTAGAGTAGCATTGGCTTATAGCAGCAGCACAATGGCTGTTGTACACAGTAGTATTAAGTCATAGATCATTACCTGCAATTTGAATGCTTCTGAGCAGAAAAGACTTTGCTAGGGAGACCAGTACAAAACATCTAAACCAATACAATCTGCAAGAAATAAAATTCATAAAGGTGACAGACAAGATATTCAGTTGTGCAAAATAATGCAAGCAGGCATGCACAGTACCCAGACATAACAAAATAAAATACTCCTAGATGAACCAAGATAAAGAAAAATAAATATCTATTCCTTGAATTAGATAAATCACAATATAGTATTAACTTGGCAATGTGAATAGTGTAGATTCAAGGAATTACTACTTCACATAGTAGAAAGAAAAATGAGGAAACTCCAGTTTTAGACACTAAACTTAACAACTTCTAATTCTTATCTTTAGGTCTTGATAACCTTTGTTACCTTTATAGCTTTCAACTATGCCTACCTAGGACCTGGAAAATTAATTAGAGTTGCCCATTAGTCATTTTCTGGTCTCTGAATGGTAAATCATACTTTCGTTTATTTTAACCTTCACATGAAAACCCACTTTTAGAAATGTACAGCCCAATGTTTTACTCTTAATAGGGAAAATGAAAAAAAAAGTGACAGCTAAAATTAAATGTTTCAGATGTTTTCTTTGGAAAGTCACATCTCAACTATTTTGTGGGGGAGGATAAATGAGGCGAGATCATTTTAACATACTACCTCAATAATATATGCAGAGTGCCTCAGGAAGTGTAAGAACTGTTGGCCCTATAAATGAAAAATTAAGAGGAAGACAACTATTTATTTCATTAGTCATCTATATTTCTACTTAGAATCACTGAATAACCTGAAGGCTCCAGCTGGCTAAAGATTCCTTGTGATCTCAGAAATCAGGAATACTTAACCAACTTTTTAAAGATAACATTCACTTTATTTTTCCCTCAAGACACAGTTGTACAAGTTTTCTGGAATTCTAGAATATGTTAAGATATGTCAGAATTGCCGTTATTTTTACCTGCAAATAAAAGCAGCAGTTTTATGGGCTAAAAAATTGTATTCCAGTTTCCAGTGTATACCTCTGTTTCCAGCATTCAACCATTCCTATCATGTATCTTTCAAAGTAATTTAGGCAAATAATATATATATATTTTTAATAATTCTAATAATTGCTCATTCTCCCCCCCCATTTCTTGAGTATATTTATCAGTGTAAAACACACTATCTTAAGCACACTAGTTCACTATTAAAATCTAACAGGCTTCTATGCAGTAGGAACTGTGACTGCAACCTCAAGTTACACAAATGACTACTGTGATGAGAAAACACCTTCAACATCTGTTCATGTCTTTCATTTGACACTTTCTTTATGAAATTGCTGGTCAAAACATAGTTTACCTTTTCTAAATCTCAAAGAAGCAGACTGTGATTCTGTTTTTGCAATCAGATATTTCAAATCATCATTTCAGGCTTTTTTGTTTTTAAGAAGTTATATCAGGTCTGAAAGCACAAAACAAATGTTGCCATGACTCTTCCATTTTTTCTTGTTACAATATGCTAGTCAGGAAAAACCATCTGAATCAAGCCATATTTGGAGGAGTCTAACATTTTAATGACTCTTCAAAAGAAAAAGAAAACAACAAACCTTTCTGAGCTTTTAAAACACTAATAATGACTAAAAAATCCATTTGTAATAACCAAATCTTGTAGGAAAGATATGCTCCACCTGGAACTCACAAGGCAAACTGAAATCATATCACCACATTGAACAAGCTTTATCCTTACTTGTCTCTTTTAAGGGTATGTTTATCCCAAATTAATGTTTGAAAATAATTTAGGAATAAGTAAATGTTAATGACTATAACACATATTCAGAATATTTTTGCAAAGTTATAAATAAAATTAAAGATGGATTGTAGTATACCTGCTTGTGGTGGGAATATTATAAATCTCTTTTTTAACATATTTATTTTTAACAGCTACAGAGAGCCTTAAGAAATCATGACCATGGTCAAGAGACCCATGTGCATCCATAAATTTTCATGCACATTTTATGCCCATGAAACTCGGTACTAGGTGCCTTGTGTGAAAAAAATTAGCATGGATTCAGAGCAAGAAAGGAAAACATATCCAATGTTCTATTACAAACAATAAGCTCAATATTCTGTCATGCACTTAGAATAAATCATAGAGATCTGCAAGATCTGGCCCTGCAAATCTCCATCCAGCACATTCACCCACAGACCCACTGAAGTTACAGGGTCTATTTTTCAGCACACAATAACGGACACTGAAACTCTTCAGTATCCTGTTTTTATATCATCTAGTACATCCCAGATCTGAAGGGCTATGTTTCTAAAAACTCATGGGAGTTGGATTTGACGATCCTTATGAGTCCCTTCAGACTTGAAATATTTTATGATTTCAATCTTTTTACAACACAGAAGACCAGTAAAAGAGAAAAAAAGGTATGTAAAACAACTAAATATCACAGCTTGATACACAATCATTATTACACAAGATTTACTAAAAGGAGTGAAATTCAAGAAACGGAACCAAAAAATTGGTGGTGATCTTATTAAGAAAAAAGTAGAAGAGCAAACCTTGTGACTTTAGCACCATTTTTAAAATGAGAAAAAGACTTATCAGTCAGTATTCCTTGGATACTCACTAATCTAACAAATTGGAAATCTGATATCCACCTTGGCCTTCACTGTGATGTCTGTAAAAGAGTTTCCTGTCAAGACCCAGGTAGTGAATCTCCTGTCACCTTTTCTAGCACGTTGCTTTTTGACTAGACAAAGAGCACAGAGATATTTTATACCTGATCTTTCATCCTCCTTCCCCCTTGTTTTAAATGTGGTTGTTCATGTACAATTTATTTTGGTTTAAACATAAATGGGATTTGATCTCTGGTACAAGATCAGATATTTTGCTCCTGTTTCCAATATGTTTGTATTGATTGTGCATTATGGAGGAATGGGAAAGCTAAGTTTAAAACAATTTCTCTTTCAGAAACTTGACATCAGCTGTTACATGCTTTTTCATAGCTTTCATAATAAGCTATGGTTTTAACAAACTTTTGAGTGATAATTATTTGAATAATGCCTACATTTAGGATTGTTTTTTCATGTTTTAAAACTTAAAAAAATTACACCAGCACTTACTTGCTACTTTTATTAATGCACAGCCCTCTTTTAGGTGGAGTTCTGCACTGCTTCTTGCCCTGTTACTCCGTATCTGTGGTTTTTCCACTTCATTTGTATCCTTTTTGCACTTTTTGCATGCTTCTTTTTGCATTCCCTTTTATTTTCACACCAGCCAGCTTTGGGAAAACTGACAGTGAATGAATGAATGAAAGTGTTGTGAATCATACCCAAAAACACCTGGTAAAGGTTTATTTTATGGCATCAAATAAAAATGCTGAAAAATACCTGTCAAATGATATTTTTTTTAAACTAGAAAACCAGAAGCTTGAAACACAGTGGAGGAAAAAAAAAAAAAAAAAAGGTGAAAATTTACAAGGAGGAAGGCAATGGGGAAAAAGAGTTATTTTGAAAAAGTAAAAAAAAAAAAAAGGTGTAAATTTACAAGAAGGTAGGCAATGGTGATAAAGAGTTATTTTGCAAAAGTTAAAAAAAAAAAAGAAAAAGATTAAATGACATTAAAAAATATCCGAGTCTTCATTTGATTATCTTTAATCTAATTATAAAAAGAAGCTGCTTAGTTCCCTGCAAAACAAGGAGACCTTAGATGGTTTAAGCAGAAAAAACAGAGGCTAGCACAGCAAAAATAGTGCTAAATTAAAGTACTTGGAGGCCAAGGGCTTTGAACCTGGGTTTAAGCAGTCATTCCAACCTTGTGAGGCAGGGACTACAGAAGTTTGAGCTCCCGCTAACAGAGCCCTCATTGTTTCGCCAGGCAGCTAGAAAAATGCTGCTTTATATCTCCTCACACCACAAGCCCAGCACACATAGCTTAGGAGGAGAAGGAGTCCGACGGCGTGCTATCCATTGAAAAGCCATTTTTCCACTATAAACTACCCCATGCTCCAGCCCTGCCTCGCCAACAGTACTAGTGGGATGTTATGATGGTGAATAATTTATAACTGGAAATTTCTGATTTATGTGGGATTTGGAGCATTTGTGTGCCCACCCTCCCAACATTCCCTCCTTCACTCAACCCTGGGCATGTCAAGGTGAAACCTTCAAACTGCAGAGCCAAGGTATCCACTGTACTAGTGGATAAACATTGCACAGTTGAAAGTTCAGTTATTCCACACCTGTTTAATATGTTTATTCAGTAATTAAAGATTAATGCTTATTCCAGACCAGATAAATATATAGTGTACACACGCTTGCATTCTGTAAGAAACAAAGATTTAACTGTATTGGACTACTTCAGGGTACTAAAACCTACAATTTTAGAAAACCTAAGCCATGTCACAGTTAGGCTGTGCTATAAATTACAACACATACATTGGTAGAAGATGCTAATACCAAGTCAGTTGGAAGAATTACTGAAGACAATTTAGAGATAGGTCACTATTCATTTGTATGGCTCATGATTATGGCTGTTTGCAGAGATGACTATGGCTCATTGCTGTTCTGCAGCAAACCCAACAGAAAGCATATGTGATGATGTTTTCATGGTTTGCCGAACCTGTAATAAAATGTGTTATGCTGAAGTGCTCCAAAAAATTTATATATATGTACATATATAGACAGATAATATGTATGTATTTTTGTATACATAGCTACAAAGACATTCTTCATATGTATATACATAGAGAGAAATTATATATATGTACACACATATAAATTAAGAACCCTGTAATAAGTTTTCCATATGCAAAAATATACATATAATAAAAAGGCCAGATCCATTGTGCTAAGAGAATGAGATCTCAGTAGGAGGCATTGTCAAGGAAGGACTTTCACAATGACTGAAACAGACTGTCTTTTCCTTAAAAAAAGTCCAATTAAAAAATTTGACCAGTTTATAAGTAGATGTAATATAATGAATCTCATCTAATGTTCTTTTTTTAATGCATAAGGGAGTGGAGATACTTTATTAGCACCCTGCTACATTTTAAAGCAAACTCTACAGATACCTCTCAAGGCTCTTTTGAGAAAGATCTGTGTTCCTTTCTCCAAACTTGCTGTGTAGTATATGATGGAGGTTGGAAGCAACATCTCTACAGTCATAAAGGACCATGGGAATAGCTGAATCATGTTTGTGCTGAATTCACACCAATTATGCTAATTCTATAATTTCAATTGCTTGAGGTA
The DNA here is from genome assembly GCA_013398175.1 of Climacteris rufus. NCBI lineage: Eukaryota > Metazoa > Chordata > Aves > Passeriformes > Climacteridae > Climacteris > Climacteris rufus. Next base: position 479,150 of record VZRZ01006169.1, on the reverse strand, counting down.
ATCAAATATAATTTAGTTAACTCTGCTTCTTATAAAGTTCATAGGTTTATAAACAGAAGCATCTGAATAGTATCATTTGGGATGTTATTGTGCTCAATTAAACCTACAAAGCTGGCAAACTAGTATGCTAGCCATGCTGAAAGTAAACCTCCGCTAAAGAGCATATAATTGAAATATATTTAGGTGGTTTTATTATTTGTAGCTCCAAATCAGAACAGCAGCTTAAGATATTCTTAAGGTTCAATCAAGAGGCCTTATTCGAGACTTATACTGCAGTGGAATTATCAGTCTATGTAATCCATGCTTTATATTAGATTCTGTTTTGCACTGGCAAAATTTCCAGACTCTTTTAAGGAGGAAGGTTCAGCCACTACCAACTTTTTTGAAGTTTTTACCCACTGCATGACTTGACTTTGCTCCCATTTATTAAGGGCAGAAAGCTCTGTACACCTAAATGGGGAGTGAGGCAAGACCTGCACAAAGGGCTCTGTAGTAGTATGTGCACAAACAAGTGCAGTGTTCCTTCTCAGAACCATAAAGGTAAATGTAATAATAATTAAATACAAGACACAAAAACACAAATTAAAATTCAAGCAGCAGAATTATTTCATGATCCAGGCTTCCAAAATGATGAGCTTCCTTCCATCACTTCCACAGTGCACTGAGCAGAAGGGAAGGCAAACAGAAAGGAATTATATACCACAAAAGTCCCAGCCCATTCTTGGCTTTCACAATGTCCTTAGAATTGCACAGAACATCAGTAACTGGACACAAAGAAAAGGTATTGCAGATACAAGCCTCAAATCAAGGGTTTAGTCAACAGAATCACAGGCTTGGTTTGAAGGTACCTCTTGAGGTCTTCTGGTCCAGGACTCTGCTCAAAGCAGAACAACTTCAAAGTTAATCCAATGTCTTGGTTAAAGCATACAGTCTGGAATAATCCAGCCATTCAAATATGATTCTGGTCAAGCAGCACTAGATAGCTTCACAGAAAACAGAACGGTATAGTAATGCTGTACTCTGTTTCCACATTGACATTGAATAGCAGAGACATTTTGCTTATTTAAGCAAAAATGAAACTTGCTAGCTCTCTAAAATTGTGTTTGATGCAATTAATTTGTATGGACTTAGTGGCAGGATTTGTTTTGTTTGGGGTTTTGATTTGGTTTTTGTTTGTTTGTTTTGTCTCTGGTAGTAATAGGACTGTGAAAATATAAAGTCTAAATAAAGAATGAGTTTCAGTGAGTTTGTCACTAGAGCACATTGTAGCATGAGATGTGTACAGTAGAGGCAGATATAGAGAAAGCACATGAAAAAGTCTCCAAAGTTCTTCACTTTTGGACATATTTGGATGCCAAAGCTGAGCTTTCTTATGGAAAAGTATCGCTAATTTAAATTCTTCACCCTCAAAGAGATTTTATTTTTAGTAGCATAAGAGAGTTAATTTTTAAGTATTTTGTGAAAGGCATACAGATGAAAACTACACATAGATGCGTCTTAAGGTAGGATATGTGACAAACAACCAGTCACTGTCAACTTTGTAAGTCTCCTAAAAATACAAAAAATTCAGTTGTAGAATGTATAGGTCAGAACCAGAGCATATAATAGCATTACTTAGTAATAGTTAGTTAATAGTAATTAACTTAATACCATAAAAATGCCTCTACTGATCAAACTACTGAGGTATAATTATAAAGGGAACACACAAGGCACAACACAGAAGGACACTGAAATCAGTCCCATGCTAAATTCCCCATGAATGCACTTGGTACTGTTTGCCAGGGCCAAAGGTCACGAAGGGACCAACCTAGCCTTGTTACGCTAACAAATATGACAGAAAACATTAAACAGAGATCTCTGCATTAATAGGTATACTCATCTTCTCCACCCTAGGCAAATACCTCCTATCTCACCTCATCTGAAGTCAGCTACACTGGATTAAGCAGAATCCTGAGGTTTAAACAGAGAAGTCACTTTTCACACTAGAGGTAATTTGAACAGGCATTTAATTACTGCAGCCATCCAAACTGTAGTGAGGTAAAAGTGCAGTCTTAAGGGGGAACTAAAACAACTAACCCAAAGCCTCCAAACGTGTCAGCAAGTGAAGTCTACAGCAGCTGAGAGCTGTTTGTGACTTTTTTGTTTCACTCCTTTAAAGTTTCTGGAACTTTTACTGCCTGTTATCCTCATGATAATATGAAATGTATGCAAACAGATTAAAGTGAAAATAGGGGCTGTTGTAGTAACAGATAAATATCAGTAATTTTCTAACAAGCTAAAAGTTTCTAGAAGTTTAGAAGTGAGCAAATAAACTGTTGAGATAATATTCTGCTGGAAAGTCTAAAGGGAAGTTTAATATTAGTAAGAGCAAGCATTCAAAAATTGATGCTTTAAGCAATCCTACCATGCTAATTTGAAAAAATGAATATACATTATGTTTTTTAAAATTTTCTTCTTGTTTTTATGCTTTCAGGTTTTACTCTATAACCCCAAGTGCCAGAATCCACCCCTCTTTTATCTTTGAAATGGCAATTGGGATTTTCATGAAATCATTTGACTCCATTGCTGAGGTTTTAAGAAAAACAAAAAATGCCACACACTCTCTGAACTAATGAGAAAAATTTATAAAGCTTAAAATGTTAGGGTTTGGTTAAAAATGTCTCCAATTTAGAACCAGATGTTACCATCGAGCTCATAAAAGTTTATGAAAGAAGGATGGACCACCTTTCTGTCAAAATTACAGGATTGGACATACTGCTTTGCAAAGGTGAACCAGCTAGAATATTCACCATGGTTGTATTTGTTTACTTGCTCAGCTAATGAAATGATGGAAAATTCTTTCACAAACATAAGCAAGTTTGGAATGCCTGAAAGTGGGCTTTTTGCCAAAATAGTAATAATTTAAAAAATAAAAGCAAAGCCTTAAAGAAGCCCAGACCACACGGGAAGAATTTTTGATCTCACTGACTTCATTGGTCTCAGCATTTCACTTCTATATGAGTTCATTAACAATGAGAAGCAAGTTATTTTCACTATTCTCCTCAATTCAAAATCTGAAACACAGCTTCATTTTCTTTAAAGAGAAGTTTTCATATGTCTCTCATTCAAACGCTGCTAGGCCCAAGGTAAAAACATGAGTAAGGCAGTCACTGGAAAGTACCCATTAAGTGCCATCAGAGCTGCCTGGAGCCTTATCTCAAAATAACCCTAAGCTCCCAAAGCTGTTGAAAACTAGATAAAAGCCTGGGCTAGCAGAGAGGATCCCACAAAGATTTTCAGATTAATTCTCCAAGCACTTGTGCATAAAACCAAACAAAACCCTTTCCCAGTTTTCCACAGAAAATAGATAAAAGGCACAGTGAAACAGCCAGCGATTCAGTGGGCTCAGCAGCCTTCCCAGGAATGCCAGAGGTGCAAGTCCATGTGGCATTTGATTGAGACTAGAGGATCAAGTGGTGATATGCAAGTGGTGATTCTTTGTGATGTGCAGTGACTAGCACAAATATCAGCTCATTAATTAAGCCAGAGCCTGATAAGCATTGGCCTCTTTTGCATATTGAGCACAACTCTTATTCTTGTCAAAACTGGTAGGCACAACCCACCAACACCTTTCCCTTTTGATGAAAGAACACATCAGATTAATTTCTCACCCAACCATCCAGAAAACACCTATGTGATGGGGGATGCAAAAAGATAAAGAACTGTAGGCGAGCCCCTGTCCTGGAAAGCTTTTGCTGGTTGGCTTTGGGGAAAAGCACAACACATTTAGAAAGAGCCATGGGAACCACTAGGTTGTTCAGCAGATACAGCTGCAGGAGAATCTTCTCTCACATGAAGCAACTGCAGTGGGCACTGTTAAATTGACATGACCTAAAACTAAGTGACTGCCAAGTTGGGAACCAGTTTAACAGCACAAGCACCTCAAAGTTCAAATAAGAGAAATACAATAGCAAGGGTCACTGCAGGAACAGGCTTGCAAGGGATGGGTAAGGTTTATTAAACACCACTCATCACTCTTCGCTTTACACAACTGTGGGAAAAGAAGATTTTATAGCACAGTGATCCAGTCTACATCAGAATTCAAATGTGCAAGACAAGTCCTGTCCCTTGGGAAGAAATCACCCTTTAGCTGTGAGAGAAACCACATTTATTTCTTTGGCAAAATAGGGGGGACTCTCCTCCCACATAGAAGTCAGACAGGATTCCTATTTGACTGAAGATGCCAAGAACATATTACTATAGATATATCTACCACATTCTTTCTAAAGGCATCTCTAATATTACCCGTGCACAACCACTTTCAACAGTACCATACCTGTGCTTATAAATGAAGAAGCCCAGCTCCCTACAGGCACAGGTGTGGAAATGCATCTCCTGAAACACACAATCAGAACTAAGACTGAGGGTCAGAAAAAATGTGTCCTACGTATCTAGATAAACTGTAGAGAAAGCAGTCAGATTTATTACAAAACCCCACCGTGGTATTTCAGAAGCTACATATAGTTTGGAGAGAGGATACTCACTTCAGATTTCATCAGAGGATGCAAGATATTCTCAGTAACTGTTAGAAAACAGATACCTCTTTTTGCTTTCACAACTACTCCCATCTAAGTTAAAATAAAGATATTCTACTATAAAATTTTATTTACTTGTTAATTAACTATTCAAGAATAAACTTATAAGCTTGTTTTATGAAAATGAAATTAATACGATTTTCATTATACTTCAGGAGGTGGGTTGTTGTTTGCTTTTCTTTATGTTTCATTTTGAAACCTGCTACCCTGTTAGGCCTTATTATTTTCACAAAGATCTGACAATGTTGGGGTCATATTTGTTGGCTGCCTGTGACAGCATTCAAAAGGGTCACTATATATCACTGAAACAGCTCACAAACTGGCTAGTCACATTATTTATTATGAGCCACACATGTGACAAATTATTTAACTCAGTGACTCCTAATAAGTCAAAGAGCAAGCAATTAGCTAACGCAGTATGAGGGCTGTTTATGGCAATTTATAGATGCTCTCAAGCTGTCACAGCACTTCAAAGTACTATTGGGGGGAACCTCTTAATGACTCACTTGATATGACAAGCAAGGCACAGCACACGGCAGCGATGAAAATTTCATGGCAGCGATGAAATTGGCAGCTGATTCTGTTACTTGAAGCTTCTTCCCCTTTCCTCAACAGCTGTTTATATGCTTGCAGTTTGCACTTCTCTCTTGCAAGTTGTTCATACTGGAAATGTAGAGAGGGAGGCACTGTGTTCCTTTGCAACAGAGCAAGTGCTGCTCAAGACCTTTCTGTGGATATGTACTCAGGTCTACAAGAAACTTGGAGGGCTGTGTGGCTGTTAACTAGGAGAGATATCATAGGTAAAACCTGCTGGTTGCACATAATTCCCAGCTCACTACTGGAATGGACTAAACCTTATGGAAGTTGGGATCCTTTTCCAGTTAGCTGGGTTACTCTATAATAACTATGCTTTATAGTAAATCAAACAAGAACATTCATAGGACATCCAAACAAGATGACCTCGAGACCTTCTAACCTCAACCATTCTGTGAAAGCAAATTATCACTTTGTATTCACTCAGAAACTGGGGAAGATCCAAGATTTAGAGCTCAGACCAGTTTCTCAAGTTTAGTTCTTGGCCTTCTGTACTGAATTACAGTAAATGGTGACTATCCTGCATTTTCTTCTTTGCACCTCACTGAAAAAGTGTTTTCTCTTTCTACTGAGTCCCCTCATATTTCTAGTGGCACTCAGTTAACCAACTCCCTGGCTGGAGGCACCTTGGTGAATTATGGACCAAGGCTGAATAAAAGAGCTCATAGGATAAATGTAGTCTGGGTGTTCCTCTTCATGTGAACAGTGACAGTGTATGAGGAGCATAGGAATTAAAAATAATCTGGCAGCATCAGGCTAAAACATGTGGTCATGATTAGCAGATACTCCATGTTGGAGATTGGGAAGGTAAGGAGAGGTGAAAGAGGGACCTCAGGAAGGGGGCAGTGAAATAATTACTTTGCAGAAACCCCATGCAATAAAACAAAAGTCAAAGAGAAGAGAAAAAAGGTACACCTTGAAGCCACCGTTACCCCAATATTGTGCCTGCAGCATGACATAGCTGTGGCTGGTGAAAGACCAGAATTATTCAGTGGGAATGAATGGATGACACTGAGAAAACACAACATGCCACCACAGTCGGATGTGACTGTCCTATTTCAGGAGGGGAGGAGAGGGTAAAAAAGCAGATGTCAGGCCTGCTTTCAAAAGCAATTACTCCAAGCCATCCAAGCAAAGGCTCCCCCGCACTATGAGACATGTAGCAGGAGCAATTAAACCTCTCTCTGCCACACACATTCCTTTTAAAAATGCAAAGAGTCATTGACTGTGCTTTAGCATTCCTCAGCAGCCACAGCTGTATTATAGCAACTCTGTTATTCCAGATAGCTTGAGGGGAAAGTACCTGCACAGAGTAGTGTTAACCTCTGCCTTTAATTGCATGGTGACATCATCCATGAGACTTTAACTTGTACTTTTGACACAACATCAGACTTTCAATGCAAAAGTTTAATTTAGTATATAACGCAAAAGTGTTGAAATCCTCTTCAGTACAGAAATCCACAAAGTATTTAACATGGACAATGCAAGTCTAAAAACATAAGGAAATATTCTGTCTACAGGAAAAGTTTTATATTTCCAAATTCCTGAATTTGCATATTGAGATTGATTTAAAATGTAGACAGTAAAAGTTAGAAATCATTTTAAGGTGTGGAGTTTGAATGACAGGAATACCTTTATGAATAAAGTAGCACAAGAATGCATTTTACAAAAGTATCTGTAAGTATTTCCCAGTTACTTGGGAAGGAAAAGCAACACATTTAAATAATCATATAGTAATATAACAATATTTAAATAATATGAGGGAGGATTGGCTTTGGTCTTTTTTTTTTTTTTTTTTTTTGGGCCNGGGGTGTGTTGTTTGTTTTTTTTTTTTTTTTTTTTTTTTTTGGGCCAATGGTCACTACAGTCCTAAACTACCTGACATTTCATCAATCTTTTGGCACCTTGTTCTCTTTTTCTGTTTTTTTTTTTTCTTTTGGCATCACTTCGTCTTTGTCAAGGTTTGCTTTTCTTCCCATGTATCTATGCCAGGCTGCTGAGATTTTCAGAAGTTACAAAGTACAGTTATCTGAACACTGTGACGAAGATCATTTTACTGCATTAATGTAATAACTCATCAATCAAATTTCAGATATGGAGGTATTACTTATTTTGTTATTCTAACTTACAAAAACTGTTATACTCTGAGGGAAAAGTATTTCTTGACAAATAAGGTTTGGGTAGGGGCGAGGCTCCAGCTCACATTAAGCAATAGAAGAGCAAAGTAAAAAAGAGAAGAGGTAAGAGAGTGTTTCTTGAAGTGGCACTCTTACAATCAATGGGTTTATCAATTTGACTGTTTGACCAAAAGCCACAAGCGGCAGAACACGGATTTTGTATGCTGCAGGACATGAACAGAATCGTGATTTTTGTTGTTACTCTCAGGATCTTTGGTGTTTTGCTTAGAGCTCTTCGTCCCAGGGTCATGAGATTGCAGAGGCCTCTCAGCTTTCTTTTTAAAAGAAATAAAAATAAAACAAAAAAATATGAAAGTCTCTCTAGTTTCAAGGGAAAATGTAAAAGCATAACTCGAGTATTCCCTGAAAGCGTCAAAACCAAAAAGGCAAATAAATCAACACTTACTCTTTTTAGGTTATATAAATAATGAGATTTTGTTTTAATCTTCTCATTTTGAAGATCCACTTCACTTCCCATTTATTTATTTATTTAATCACAGGGGAAGAATCCATGGTGAATGTAGCAAATCATAACACGGTCCGTAATGTCTTGCTCCTCACAGGTATTTTTCATCAGAATAACAATTTCCAGTAAGAGTCACAAAATTTAGTCATATTTTTAAATACCTTCTCTTGAATCATCATGACTGCTTTTTCCCAGCATCTGATCTCCTAGTAATCAAGGAAAACAAACAGCCTCTTTTTGCAATCCATTTCTAATCTGTGGAGAAAAGGACTAATAGTACAATGGTGCCTATTCAGTAACAGTCAAAATATTATTCAAACACTAAGCACTAAGGCAGAAATCCTTCAGGCTCTCCTGTTTTCTGACAAAGAGCCCCAACTTCAGCAAATGCATGTAAAGTGCATTTCTGAAGTGAGCAAAGTTAACCTCTGAACTTTGCCTTTAAGATGCACATACTTTAAAAGCAAAACATAGTAATTATAGAAAAGTGAGCTAAAACCCCCAGGATTTGAGGCCAAAGGTAGGTGGCTACATCCAGGTAGAAGGGATGACATTCTACAGTTAATCCCTCAGTTCTTACTTTACACTTTATATTTTGTCACTTCTATTTAGCAGACAAGTGATTGTGTGCATGGCAATTTGTTAGCACCTGTATAAGTCAGTAACCCATGTGAATTCTCTGAACTAATATTTAGCATATAGATTAAAACCTGTCACTAAATAAGACTGTGGCTGAAGCCTTTTAGCCAAGCTGCACTGGGCAGGTTTTCAATGATGATATCCCTGGCTGTGGGATTTACAGTTTGCCACTGAAAGCCACTGGAAAGGGATAAAATTGTGCCTTAACTTTGGTGGAGTCTTAATTTTCTGAAATGAGCTTTGGACAGACATTTTAAAATCACATTTCCCAATTAATATATGAAGAACAGGTTACAGTCTCCTCCCTGCTATTAAGGTGTTCCATTTTGTCAGTAGTCCTTTCAGCAGAGTCACTTGCTGTAATCAGTGAGCTGCAAAAGAACAAGCCTTTCACAACTGAACACATCTATAGCCTTTCTCCATTCTATCCAAACCAGTCATCCTCTCTGGAATGCAATTGGATCTTTATTACTTATATCATACTATTTCTTTTCCTCTGACCAAGATTGTTTTCCTTAAAGTAAATTTCTTCCTTCCCTCACTCCACCACCTACTTTATCTCATTTTCCCTCAGGCATGTTTTAAAAAATGGCCAGTTCTGACTGTTAACAGCATCTCACAAATCCCTACCTGTTTGTTCCCCCTCAGCTCCATCATTCAGATCAAATTGAGTCTTCATCTCTCAGTAACTCTGGATATTCTTCGCTCTACATGTTCCTGAAGTGCAATGTCTTTATTTAATGCCTACTGATCTCCTTTCCACACTGCTATATTTTTAAACCTGTCTCAAATTACCAGACTGGTATGTTCACTGGATATTTGTCACAGCAAGATGTTATGCACAAAAAGAACACACATACCTTGAAGATCAGGGTAAAAAGACACCAAAAGTATGTGAAAAGCATTATTAAAGGATGTTAATGACAGCATCTGGTAAAATTCATAGCAATATGAATGAATCCTGAGAACCTTAAAATCCTTAGCACTGTCTAAGAAGCAATTCTCAGACAGTGTAGTGATAGACAGTAATTCAGCAAATTGAAAGGGCAAAATATTAGCCACTCTGCTGAAGAAAGACAGCTTTTAGGCCAAACAAGGTCTGTGGTTAGGCAGCTGGCCCACATTTGAAAGGGTCAGCTAACTTCTAGCTAAATGCATGATAGAGCCATGTTCTCTTTTCTCTCATATCAGATATGACTGCTTTACTACCTTCTTCCAAATATTTCAGGACAATCACCCACAGAAATCCTTAGCTTTGCTACCTCAATGCTGTGCAGAAACCAGCCAGGCTAAACGACAGTAGTAAAATGTTGAGCGCCTGCACAGGAGTTTATTTCCTGCATTTATTGGCCCAGATAGCACAGAGTCTGCATCTCATTTGTGAGGATAAGTCTTGATGAATGCAGCTGTCTGTTGTCAGAAGGACATCCTGCTTACAAGAAGTTGTTGCTGAAATGAAATGCTGCACAGAGTAATTTGGTGTTCAAATGGGTGTTGCAGACAAGCTTGCAGAGAAGATTGCAAAATCTTGCTAAAGAAACTTCCATGGGTTTTGTTCTAGCATCCAAGCTAGAACAAGAACTGCCTGAAGTCAAAATACATAGAAATCGCCAACAAACTTAAAAGTCAAACAGAACCCATATGCACCACTCGTGTTGTGAGGTTTTTGGGTTTTTTTCTTCTTCAGCAGCTCTGGGTTGAAGAAGGAGTATTATCTTCATAAGAAATCCTGCCAGGTCAAACTGAAATCTGAGGATTCATATTACACCATATGAACAAGAGCATCTGCTTTCATCTCAGGCACAGCAGGGACGAGGCAAGAATCACCATTCAAGATTTGAAAAATGAATCAGCAGCGAGTGTGGTGCAGCGAGCACTCTAGTGGGAACGGAAACAGAACAGAACTAACAAATATTGTTTTGCTTGCTTGCTTTCCTGCTTGTTTTTTTAATAAAAGAAACTGCAGTGTTTGTGTGTGTGTGTCTAAGTGTGTGCATGGAAAACTATGTGAAGCAGAATGGGTTATTTAGAGAGAGGCATAGAGAGAGGTTATTTAGCTCTATCAAATCAACTGTATTCAAACCTAGGCTTTCAACACTGAATTTTTTTATGTATGGTGAATACGTCCACAAAGAACAGACAATTTCCCTTATAATGTCTGATCAGCTTCAGCTGTATTTAAAAACCACACAACTGAAAAAACCCAAACCAACCCTCCATAAAACTTTGGGTTTGACTTCTTGTGCTTCAGGACATAAATGAAACTCTAAAACAGGGAAAGAGGAAGAAATTTCCTCCATGACACATTTATTCCACAACTGCCCCACTCCACGTTTTTTGTCCTCAGTAGGCACGGTGAGCTGGCAGCCCTGGACTGAATGACAGCTGGGTTGGGCTGCTAAAGCAAGTCCTGTATTTAAATGTGCAAGTGTTTGTCTCTTCAGTAGTCTGGCTCAGACCTGCTGTACTCAGCAATGCAAAGAAACTTAATTTTGCTCTGTTTTTAAAGAACGTGAGCACACGCATGCAGGTCACAAGGATTTGTACCATATTTTACAGCAGTCTGTGGAGCAGATTAACTAGATTTGTGCCTGCTGAAAGGATTATATAAAGACTAAAACATTCAAAGTAGAGAATAGCATGTATGACATGCAGGTAATTTACACTAAGCCCATCATTAAGGAGATGAACACATTTAATTAAAAAAAAAAAGGACAGGACAAAACCTGAGTCATGAAGCAGTCAGATGATGCCCCTTTAAATGAGGACAGCCTTCAAATAAAGCTGTGGTAGAAGTTATTTCTTCACCAAAGTGGCATTTTTGCCAGCAAGACTCTTGGCAGCCTTCAAGGGTCGACACTAGCACAATTGACCAAATATGGTTGGGAATTTGAAAACATTGAAGATATTAACATTTGTTCCTGAGTCTAACATAACACAGTCCCGTCTTGCCACCAGAGCCTATAACTATTAAGTGATAACTTAAGCACTGGAATGCAAATAATCCATTGGTTCACATTAGAGTCATTTCCATTTGTTGATGTTCCCAGTCCCCTTCAAATCCTGGCAGTACCTTACTTGACTTCTGAGGGGAGCAGTCTACAGGAAACATACTAAAAAGAAGTTATATTACGAGAGCAGAAGTCAGCAGAGGTTTACTTGCAGAGAAAGGAAAAAAAGATGATACATTAAACTACACTGTCCAGAGTTACTTGACCTCAAACTGATTGCTGTTAAATTGCTTGAATTGACGTTAGTCATTTACCTACTGGCAGCTACTCAAGATTTATCTTTACAGGCTACAAGGTTTCATCATTTGTCCCTAAACTCCCTGCCAAATGTTAACTTTCAAAATACTGGTTTAACTGTGAAGTGTGGGGAAGCTTCACCGAAGTCAATGAAAAATGAACATAAGTACAAGAGAAAAGATTAAATACTTAAATAATTTGGCACCTCTCCTCTGCGAAGTTAAAAGGATGCTCTGAATACTTAATGGATAAAGTAGGATAGAATAACAACTTTTAAGGAACAGTCTGTCATCTGAAGTCATCTAACCTAGAAATGTCATAACGAGCATCTGTGTTGGAAAAATAATAAGGGTTTATAATTTATTAGAATATACTAAACAAAAACTAAATTATGGTGGAGATAAGTTTTATGTTACAGAGATAAGTGCAATTACTTCTCATTTTAAAGAGAAACAAGAAAAGTCACTCCAGGGAAAAATGAAGCCCTCCCACACTTTTAACTATACCTTTATCTACTACATATATCAGTTTTATGTGTCCACCCATCCCAGCAAAGAACTGCAACTTTTAGTTTAAACTTGCATTCAAACAGATACAAGAAACAGGAGGATAAGCAGCAAAAGAACCCCACCATGAACAGTGCCCAAAATATGGATTTCAACAAGCCCTGTAGTTGTCATTAGGGTATTTTTTTATTTGGGAAAAAAAATGTATAAAATGATAGTGACCTTACTGAAAACCTGTTGTGCTTTCTTCAACACTGTATTTTTATGGAGAGTGAGCAGCTGCAGGAGAATTCAGCACTTTGCTGGACTGTATCCTGAAGATATGCCCAAGAGACCATCAAATTATTCCTCTAATACTCTTCACAGCTGACTTTGTTCCCTTCTTATTGAGGCCAGTCAGTCATGAATACAAGCGTAAAGTGCAAGTAAAGTGGCAGACACTGAACTTTGAAGAAACAACCTCCACACCAGCCTGAGCTCTCTTTCCCATAATCCAGTTAAGTAGAGCATTAACCAGCAGGATGGGATTACAGTCCAGCCCATGGCAGAGCACCTTAGCTGAACTATGCTTGAAGAGCCCAAAGTGACACATATCTTCACATTTTAATAGATTTCCTCAGCCTCTGCTTCCTGCAGAGCCTAGCAGGTCTCCATACCTGAAAGAGGTACAAGTACAAGGGCATGTTTTCCAGGACCAACATAAAATGTCTGAGAAAAAGGCAAAACACAAAGTTTTTCCAACTATGTGCCATACGCTGGACCCAACAATTCACTATCCCATTCCCCAGACCATCAGAACTGAAGAAAAATTGAAAATCCTTAAGCCAACATTTAAGTCATCAGACACATGAGACTCTTTAAAGATGTTTGACTGGATGCTAGAAAACCAGTCTGCCTGGTAAATGTTTGGGCTATGTTTTTTTTCTTATATTTTTACTCAAAAGTAAATTAAAGAAACAAGCATTTCTGCAGTTTGAAATGTCTCTGTTTTGAAAAGCAACCCGTTACTCTAGGCACCTCAGCTCCTGAATGCTCTGACTTCAGATACTCAATTTCCTGAACTGAATGGTCCTCACATTTTCAAGAGGTAGACTGAGTCTGCACACCAAAACAGAACCAATCAAGATCTAGAGCACTAATCTCCTTTAGTAATACAAATAAAATTTAGAAGATTGTTACATTTATGTTCTGAATAAAGCAAACTAAGCATATTCCATCTGCCCCTTCATAAGATCACTGTACACAACATCCATGTTGCCAAAATGCATCCTATTTCAAGCTCAGCAAAGGGATTTTCACAACTTCCATGGACAAGCAATGACTTCAAAAAAAAAACAAAACAAAAACAAACCAACCAACCAACCAACCAAAACCCAAAAAACCCTGGTTGTGACTGGATGTCTGCAAAGGCAACAGAGCTCTTTAGGGTTCAAATACTCTACAAAAATGCTTAAGTGAATGGGATGCTCTATGAAAAAATCCAAATGTGAAAGGTATCCTGAAATTACTGCTACCATACTTTCTCTCAAGCAACACTCCAACAAATTTCAATTGAGTTTCCAAGTAAGCTGTGAATGCCAGCAAGGACTTGGATCATCTGTATCAGATAGCTCCATCAGATGGCACTATGCAGATGAAACCATAACTTTTGGTATACAAATGTCATTGCAACATGAAGCCAAGATATGCCAAGAGGCATTAAAAAACAACTGTTAGGGAAAAAAAGTGATCTGGGTATACTTTCACACTTAATAAATATTGTCTTAAAAAAACCCCAAAACAACCAGAGATGGTTATAAAACTAGAATTAGAAAACCAACCAACCAAAAGAAAACCCAAGCATCCTTAGATTGTCAGTAGTTTATTGGACCTAATAGGAGAAAAATGTTTCTATTTTGTTACACACTTGCAGTTTTACTTAATGTACTGAAGAAGTACTTTCTCAAGAGTTATTTACTTCAGTAGAACTCAACCTTTCCCCTCTTCCTCACTCTCCCTCCAAACTCCTAGAAATTATTTGAAAATTATAACATCACATTCATTAAAAAGCAGAAAATGTCATTCCCATGGAAAAGGTAACTCTGCGTGATATCTTAACTGAGAGATTAGATTTGAATGCCTCAATAGTCTATGCAAACTTAGTTGTCACAGTCCAAACCACACTTTAATTTTAATAAATGATTATTTACATAACATCCCCCTTTCTCTTTGGCATAAAAGCAAGTATATGACTTCGTTTCCCATCAAATATGACAATTGGCTTTGTCACAGTTATCTTCCTAATCTATGTTAGCAATTAGTTTTAAGAAACCTTGCTTAATGCATAAGAAATTAAATCAAATGATCACATACATTTTGTATACAGACTGTTCAACTGCTTTTCTCATTACTTTCTGGCTCCAGGACACTATTCAAAACATTTGTAGAATACCATAACCATATTTCATAGATAAGCAAAAAGGGTGTATATGTCTCAGTAGAAAGAGAGAAAAAGAGTACAGTTGTATTCTAATGTCAGTATTTTGTCACTTTCTAAGGAAGATAGGAAAAGGTACGTGCCCACAGAATTCAACGAATCTTTCATTTCCACTTCCCTCATTTTCCTGTCACATACCACAGCTAGAATAAAATGCTAACTTCCAAGAAGGAGGGCAAATGGGAAAACAGACATGAACTTCACAGGCAATCCAAATTCTTTGTTTCTAAAAGCACACCAACAAGAAAAAGTTGGGTTTTATACAATTTTAAGGTGCAGAACTTAAAAAAAAAAAATATTCTGTAGAGAGTTTCTGAAATACTTCAGTGGCCAGCACCTTTTGTCTCAGGCAATTTAAGGGACCTGTAATAGAAACTCAAGGTATTCTATGTCAAAAATATGAACAATAACATTAACAAAACTAATAGAGCAATAAAGGGCAACCAAGGCTGTGTGAAAGTATATAAAGCTACAAACGTATGATTCTTAAATAAAACATATAGCTACATTTTTGCTCTAAACAAAATCGTCAGAAAAAAAGTTAAGAATCTTCTTTTTGGACCAGCATTTTAAAAAGTGAGTTTTCAGTTCAACATTATTTTATCCTGTCCTCATAATGCCTCTTTCAGAATATTTTGCAGTCTGCTACTACCTTTCTTTAATGAAAAGCAAACAATATCCGAATATTTCTTATTACTGCTATGTTGTTTCTGGATCAATATATCACTAGTATTCAAGAAAGCATTGCACAATGCATCTTTTACTGAGAAAAGTTCATTGGAGATCCCATTTCAGAAGCACCAGAGGTGAAGCAGTCTCCTCACTTCCTTTGGGCATGTGAACAAGAGGAAGGAAAGCTGCTGAGAGAAAGAAACCAAAAACTGAGCTGGCAAGATCCATGACAAGCAGCTGAAAGAGGGACCTTGGGATAACAATGTCGTCATCAGTGTCCAATTTTTTCTTTTTTTTTTTTTTTCCAACCAGCTCTCACATTTTTTCTCCATGATGAATAGCTGTTTCCAGAGGTCCCCTCCCACTCCTCCCTCCGCCTCTACACAGCAGCCCTATTCCACATGTCTGCTATATACTACTTTCTCATGTAGTAGTTTCTCTTTGCACTCCCTCCCACTTCCCATGTCTACTTAAATGTGTCATGATCCTCATGCTGCTCAGTCTGGCTGCATGAAACCGTAAATTCCTTCAAGGAGGAACTTGCCATGATCTTCTTCAGGAGTTCCTACAGAATTGGAACTGTGATCTTGGTCTGAGTCCTGACAGAATGGGCAATGCATAAAATAAAAAATCTATTTCATGATCTAACATGTTTGCTCTGTCAGTAATTCCTTCTCACACAGAGGCATACTCTAGAAACAACCCAGTAGTAGGCAGCTTGCACTGGGAGCTCACTGAGTGACAAGGAGATCTCTTAAGACATCCAGGGACATAACTGGATGATGAGCACTTTTGAAAACCTGTCCTCAGTGCTTTTACCTCCCTGAAAAAGTGTAGACTATCTGCAAATAAATTTAAAGATGCTGATTCCCACAGTGCAGTTGTACGGGTCAGCTTCTCAAAGACGACACTGAAGTTAACAACTAGCATGAGTCAGCTGTTCCAAAGTGTCAAGTGCCCTAGCACTTTTGCAGCAATCTACTAGATGTCCATGTAATTGAGATTACATGGAAAAAACTCAGAGATCATCATACTAGACATTTTTTTCTAAATTACATTTCTTCGCTGATGGAGAGAGTTACCAAAATCCTTTAAACTCTAATGAAAATAAAAATGCACACGGCACAAAAACCATAGCCTCTTCTCCCCAAGTGCCATAATCAGAATAAACATTGTTTACCCACATAATAGGTCCTGATAAAACTCTAAAGAAATAAACCTACAGAAATATTTGAGGTTTTCTTACTTTAACATATCATACATTCCTAGGCTAATTTGCTCAAAACTAAACACAGGGAACAAGGAATTTTATTTTTTAATCCTGCTTTATTTTTGATGTAGTGATTTAACTTACCATTATCATATTTTACCTTGAATTTCTACATTTATGACAAGAAAGCCTCTTTTTTTCTTTGTTTAAGGAAAAAAAACCAAAAAACAAAAAAACCCCTGCACAAGCATTTACCAGTGGGCAAAGGCATAAACCCACTTCATTATAAATGCTCATCTGCTTAACACTACCAGATGATCATACCATTTTAATTCTTTTATACCCATATACAGACTCAGACATGTAATTTTCATGACCCTGAACTTTAGCTGAGACTTTCTAAAATGATAGTGAACAATATTTTACAGGGACCATAAGCTTTAGAAGTCAAAGAAGGAAAAAATGTGCATCTGGTGAAGGTAATGATGCATACAGGCTTACATTTGAAGTTATTAGTTAAATTGTCAGTAGCAGGCATCCAGAATTCCGTTTTCCCTCCTCTGGAAATCAAAAAACACTTCCTAACTAAAAATATCCAGTGGACCAGATTTTCCTTTCAGAACTGCATTCTAGTCCTACCCATACTGGCAAAATATTGGGGAAAAAAATTCTACCCACACACTCAAAAATGTATTAATGTAGCTGAGGATGGTCATATGAAAAACTGTTTATCTTCTTCTCTTTCTTAGTGGTATCTTTGTGATTTCCATTAGCCTTAAAAAACATATGCCTCTCCTTATCTTCACTAAGCTGTAAATTAGGTATTTACAAATAATAACAAATTTTAAAAGACTGTGTCGTTCTTTTTTCCAGAATTCTACTACAAACGACAGGAAGTAATCCCATTTTCTCAAACACAAATATGGTTCATTGGACAAGGTTTTGTGTGGGCAAATAAGTCTCACACTCTGCTCCCTAATTATTGTGATTTTTATAAGAGATCAAAAAATATTTACATACTCACAGTGTATATGCATACTTTTCTTAGTTGCAAGACCAGACCTTGAGTGTTGCCTATTTTGGAATTCTAGGCTTGCCAAAGGGCTTTCATTAACATGTCTGTCTCTGTAAACTTCAAGACATGCTAAGGTTTTCTATAAAAGTGCAACAATAAACCCATGCTTAATCAACCCTTTGTTGAGCTGCACACACATGGACTCTGTAAAATACAACTCAGATCCAATGGCAGGACCTCTGTTCCTAGCTTCAAGTTCAATCGTGTTTAAGACCTGGAAGTGTTACTATTTTTTACCCTGAGCCATGTAAACATGAACACTTGATGCCTTAGACTTCTTTGATTAGACATGCATTCTCACCACACAGCTGCAAACATTTTTTTCCTTCCTACTATTGCTCCCAGATAAAACCAAGTGATTTTGCCTCAATACTAAACTCAATCCTGGTCTTCATTGCCAGTTCACCTCCAGCTGCCTGTACAGAGTTTCACACTAAGCCCCTTGTTTATATCAGTGCTGCAATTAAGCCCAGGCCAAGAAGAGAAGTCCCTTAGAGGGTAGCAGAAGTGCAAGGCTAGGAATTGATTTTCAACTTCTGCGACGTAGTCCATACACATCCTTTCAACCCTAGGAAAAAAAAAATCCTCAGCCAGATCTCCTCTTAATTCACCTTTTTTTTT